>JAHHFQ010000199.1:0-164993 GCA_018831715.1 Matsumurasca onukii | reverse complement strand
GGTGCCCGCGTTCAAAAGTAATTCGTGAACTGACATAAAAAAAAAATCGCCCAAAGTCACTTGTATAACCTCCTCGTTTCACTGAAGTCGGTCAAAAATATCTATTTATCTCATCAACACCCAAGATTTAGAAGAATTTAAGACTACTACCTTGTTGCAAATTTAATTCTACATCGAAATAGTGCAATAGAAACCTGCCCCCGTTAATCCCCAACCACGAACTCACCAACTTTTCTGAGCGGGGTCTCAGGCCGACCACGAACTCACCAACTTTTGCTCCCTATTCTTCTCTAATAGGATTATGAATATCAAGAAACTAGGAGTTTCTTATAATATTGGATTGTATCAAAGGACTCCTTATACTTACTTATTCAGATAGTTTAAAATAGGTCGATATATTTTGTCATAGCCTGTAACCACCATTTTGCGAATTTTACTAATGACTAATATCTAGAAAATTTAGTGATTCCGGAATATAGCGAAACTATACAAAGTTTTGTTTACTCGAGGTTAAGCAATATTGATACGGTTTGATTTTCACTTGTGTGCTTCAACTGGTTCAAACGCGTTCATCACTTGCTTTGTTCACGTGACAGAAAATTAATTTCTAATTTGTTTAAAACAGTTGCTCATTACCATTCTCACTAAACCCTATTTTTAAGTCGTTGTCATCCATTACAAGTTCAAACACAGTTCTAAACGCAAATCCCGGTACTTCATTACACTCAATCACTACTAAACTAGTAAACTATGTACGGTCAATGCTGAATAAAAACTTGGTCAGAGCAAAGAAACTAACTTTGTTTATGTTACGTACGTTATGTTTGTGGTATTAATTACTATGAAATAAAAGAATATTAGACTTTTTAACCACAGTAATTTTTAATTTTAAATCGGCATCGTTTGTTGAACACTACTTGCAGTCCAACCACACGTATTCAAGTACCGGTATTGAAGAAAACAAACGGTATTGTTGAAAAGGGGGTGGATTATGGATCGTAAAGAGGACTTCCAAATATATTTTAACAAACTAAAATATTCAAATACACTTAATATCACCCATTCAAACAATAGGAATCCAGTATTTGAAATTATACATGATACAAAAACAGCAAACTAATTCAAGAAATCATTTTTTCACCTTTACAGTTTAAGAATTTTTATTCCAGATGTATCTATTTATTTTGATTTATACTGCTGATGCTGAGGCGAAACGGTCGACCTCGAACTCACCAACTTTTAAGCCTCTAACTAGAGAGTCAGGAAAAGGTAGCCTAATCCTGACCACGAATTCACGAACTTTTGCCTTCAGGTAGAGGGCGCAGGTAGAAGGAGTGCAAGCGACCAAGCGTGAACGGCATACGAGTATGACCGCAAGTGCAGCGACTGACCCCATGTTTGTGTACGAACAAAATGACACTTTGCATGACAGTAAACTGCCAAAGTAAAAGGTTATGTGGTTTGAAATGAAAGCATATTGCACTCATGAACCACATTAATTTTAATTTTTAAGTAGAATGTTTCACCTCATTATCATCAGTATAAATCAAAATAAATAGATACATATTATGGAATAGAAATTCTTAAATATTGTACAGGTGGCGAGATTTTCAAAGACAAATATGATTTCTTGAACTAGTTTTCTGTTTGTACATCATGTATAATATCAGATATTGAATTCCCATTGTTTGAACGAGTGAAATTGAGTATATTTGGGTCTTTCAGTTTGTACAAAGATATTTGGAAGTCACCTTTACAATCCATGACTTACCTCCTTTTCAACAAATTTTAAAGTTTTCTTAAATACTTCTTAAATACATTCTTAAATACATTTTGTGTGATTAGACTGCAAGTAATGTTCAACAAACGATGCCTCGACTGTTATGGACGTTCGATTGTTAAAAGTGGTAAAAAACTATTATACGGTTAATTAGCATGTCATAATTAGCATGCCGTCTACTATAGTGAGTAATTTCCACAAAAAACGTTACGGATCCCATGAGTTACATATTTGCACATAGCAAGAACTGTGCTTATTATAACCTATTTATCGACCTATTTGTATTGATGATGCTGAGGCAAAACATGTCTATGTAACATTGTTGAGGTTAAAAAGACCGATATTATTTCATTTCATAGCAATGAATACCATAAAGTTTATGGACGTAATATCAAGAAAAGGCTAATTTCTTTGCTCTTCGCAGTGTTCATTTAGCCGTGACCGTAGATGGTTTAGGGACCGAGTGTAATGCAGTACTGGGATTTGCGTTTAGAACAGTGTTTGGACTCGTGATGGAGGACGACGACTAAAAATAGGGTTTAGTTAGAAAGGTAATGAGCAACTGTTTTAAACAAATTAGAAGTTATTAATAGCTGATTGGCAGCACACCTTCTTTATATTAAAAATAAAACAATTTTTAATTGTTGAATTATATTTCGGCTTCTTAACAGAAACCCTCTTCAGATTACAAAATTACAACATCTTTTGGGTTTCTGTTAAAAAGCCAAAATATAATTCAAAAATGAAAAATAGTTTTATTTTTAATATAAAGAACGTGTGCTGCCAATCAGCTATTAATAAGAATGAACCACCTTCAACACCATATCGACAAACACTGAAATTAGAAGTTAATTTTCTGTCGCGTTAGCAAAGAAAGTAATGAACGCGTTTAGAGATGTGCTTTCACAAGATGTAGTGCTAAAGGGTACACTGTTGCGGATACGTCATTCTCACGAATTGACGGCGAGCATTACCATGAATCACCAAGCCTTGAATTAGTTAAAGCACGCAAGTGAATATCAACCCGTATCAATATTGCTTAACCTTGAGTTAACAAAAACTTGTACAGAATAGGGAGCAAAAGTTGGTGAGTTCGAGGTCGGCCCGAGAGACCCCGCTCAGAAAAGTTGGCGAGTTCGTGGTCGGGGATTAACGGGGTAAAAGTTGGTGAGTTCGTGGCCGCCCAGGCGAAAAAAGTCTATTTAAAAATTAAAATGAATGTGGTTCAAAAGTACTTCAATTTCAAACTACATAAATTTTTACTTTGGCAGTTTACTGTTATGCAAAGTGTCATTTGGTTCGTTGAACGGACGTATTATGCGTACAGCGGGACGCAGCGTCAGTCACTGCCCTTGCGGTCACATTCCGTTCACGCTTGATCGCTTCCACCCTTCCATCACCCGCCGACGATTCCGTGCTACTTGCCACCGTGCAACTTGCCACCAACCTTGACGAGGGTTGACACGTCCCGATTCCAGGTAAATGGCAGACCCGGCCAGTAACCTCTTACGCGTGTTTGCGCCTTGTTCGCAAATCGACACGGAATTAGCCACGCGAGTGGAGGGTAACATTTCGCAAGTATCTGTGTAAGTCTCTTCCGCAAGGAAATCTATATATATAAGAAAGTGTCCTGACTGACTGACTGACTCATAATCAGACCACAGCCAAAACTACTGGGCCTAACGAGTTGAAACTTTGCACACCTGTTTGTGGTAGCCCAAAACCACCCACTAAGAAACGGTTTGTAAAATTCCTATTTAAGGGTAGTTTTGAGGGGTGATGAAATTAAGAAAAATGGGGCGTGTACGTCTTCACCATTTGCTGGCGCCTAAACGAGTCATCCGATCTTCAATTTGATGATAAATCGTTAGTGTGGAATGAAATTGTCTACAAGTTTTATATCAAACGTTTTTTGTATCTCTCTTAGTGTACCAGTCAACGAGCAAACAAAAGCTGGTCACTTAGCCCAGTTTCCGCGCCGCGCCCCACCAAATCGACCCTCTTCTATCCAGTTGCTGCCTATGTAGGTAGAATTTCAGATATTGATGTCCTGTTAATCTCCTTTTAGGCCTTGCAGAATACTTTATTCATTCTACGTTTATTCAGACTAATATACTTACCTGTCCTGCATGTTGAAGGAGTTGTATTACTGTGCTAGAATACAGTACAGTTATAGGTCGAATTCTTGAATACTGCAACTGTACTACTTCAATACGGCAAAATGAGTAATTTTCGAATTCTAAAGATTTATCGAATGATTATTGGTGGTTTCTACATGAACTAAAAGTATAAGCATAGGTAAAGGATGCTGGTGTCAAATCTTAAAATATAATTATTGAATTTTTCATAAAATGTCTATATGACTGATTATATTGAAGTACATAAAACAGTTTACGACAGTTTGACGAGATACGAGTCAGCTTATTGGCAACAGCAAATTTTAAAGTTAGTTTCAATTGAATTTTCTAAGACATATTATAATTAATGGGTCTTACCTTAATTTTATGGAACACTTTTACTAAAATATACATGCCCCGAGCCTAACCTAATACTTTTAAATAGAAAACTATCAATTTTACGATGAGAGAATTTACACACCAGAATGAACACCAACTACTTATTTGTTACTTAAACGGGTAGGTCTCAAGGACCAAATATTTTATTTGCTAACTTTTAATAATGTGTTGGTTACACTGCGCTGTGTGGTGTTACTACACATTTGCAGTAGCTATGGAGAATTTGGATCTGAAAACTATTTCCAGACCAACTGTGCAAGATTGTCAACAATATGGAAAGCTAAATCGAGCGAATTTATCCAACATCTGCAATATTTCACCAGATGACTCTTTGAGGGCTATGTGTGAGAGCAATCCATACCTTTACAAACGACACAGCAACTATCATTAATGCAGCTTTACTAGATCAGCTGCCGACCCATAGAATGAGGTACGGATTCAGTAATCAAAGTTGATGATGCTGTGCATCATACGGTTGAAGTTTTGCACACTCAATCTACCTGTTATACCTGCACATACTCTCTACCTCCTGGTTGAGGCACCTATCATGTTACTCAGAAATTTAAACCCCCTAAACTGTGTACGGAACAAGGCTGCAGGTAAAAGTCTTCATAAGTACGTTATCAAAGCCACAATCTTCACAGACATAGGCCAAGGAGAAACCGTATTTATTCCTGGCATTCCTCTGATTCCGTCAGACTACCCTTTCCAGTTTAAAGGTCTGCATTATCCTGTAAGAGTCTGCCACGCCATGACTATTAGCAAAGCTCAGGGACATAGTTTGAAAATGATGGCTGGCGTTGGTCTGAGAAGTAATTGTTCCTCGTACATTGTGCGTGGCCTGTTCTAGAGTCAGCTCTTCTGCCAGCCTGACAATTTTACAGCCAGAAAAGACGAACAATATAGTCTAAAGAGAAGTCCTTAGCACCTAGCCGGCAGGGCGAGGGAAACCGCCCCAAAAAACTGCGCGTAGAATGATATCAAGGCAGCAGGTGAGAGGATTTGCGTAAACAAAGTCCCAATTGATCTACACAGTAGGCGAGGGGATCTGCGCAAAGAAATTCCCCGCAGAATGACAGGCGAAGAGATTCGCCCTTATAAACTTCGCAGAATGATATCTGAGGCGAGGAGATCTGCCCTGTTAAAATTCTCCACAGAACGATATCTAGAAAGTAGGCGGGAGATCTGCCCGTACAAAACTCCCCATAGAATGATATCTAGAGAGGCGAGGGGATCGCCCTGCAAAACTCCTCGCAGAATTATATCTAGGAAGTGTGGTGAGATTTGCCTTTGCAAAACTCCCGCAGAATGATATTCTAGGCAGTAGACGAGGGATCTGCCCTTAAATCTTCGCAGAATTATATCTGTAAGGTAGGCGAGGAGATCTGCCCAGCTATCTTTCTGTGGGGAGTTTTGTAAGGGCAGATCCCTTCGTCTACTCTTTAGATATCATTCTGCGGGTAGTTTTGTAAGGGCAGATTCCTCGCCTACTGCCTGGACATCATTCTGTGGGGAGTTTTGTAAGGGCAGATCCCCTGCCTACTGCCTAGATATAATTCTGCGGGGATTTTTGCAAGGGCAGATCCCCTCGTCTACTGCCTAGATATCATGCTGCGGGGAGTTTAGTAAGGGCAAATCTCCTCGCACACTTCCTAGATATAATTCTGCGGGGATTTTGTATGGGCAGATCTTCTCGCCTACTTCTGATCGATGTGGGGAATGTAAGGAGATGGATCGATGGGAAGGACTGACCGACCCCACCACACCAATGGCCTCCCTGATTAGGGCGGTTTCACCTACTGCCAAGCTAGGTGCTAACGACTTCTTTAGACTATATTGTTCGTCTTTTTCCGGCTGTAAAATTGTCAGGCTGGCAGAAGAGCTGACTCTAGAACAGGCCACGCACAATTGGCCACGAGAGATACAATTACTTCTCAGACCAACGCCAGCCATCATTTTCTAACTATGTCCCTGAGCTTTGCTAATAGTCATGGCGTGGCAGACTCTACAGGATAATGCAGACCTTTAAACTGGAAAGGGTAGTCTGACGGAATCAGAGGAATGCCAGGAATAAATACGGTTTCTCCTTGGCCTATGTCTGTGAAGATTGTGGCTTTGATAACGTACTTATGAAGGACTTTACCTGCAGCCTTGTTCCGTACACAGTTTAGGGGTTTAAATTTCTGAGTAACATGATAGGTGCCTCAACCAGGAGGTAGAGAGTATGCAGGTATAACAGGTAGATTGAGAGTGTGCAAACTTCAACCGTATGATGCACAGCATCATCAACTTTGATTACTGAATCAAATGAATCGTACCTCATTCTAGGTCGGCAGCTGATCTAGTAAAGCTGCATTAATGATATTTGCTGTGTCGTTTGTAAAGGTATGGATTGCTTTCACACATAGCCCTCAAAGAGTCATCTGGTGAAATATTGCAGATGTTTGGATAAATTCGCTCGATTTAGCTTTCCATATTGTTGACAATCTTGCACAGTTGGTCTGGAAATAGTTTTTCAGATCCAAATCCTCAATAGCTACCAAAAATGTATAGTAACACCACACAGCGCAGTGTAACCAACACATTATTAAAAGTTAGCAAATAAAGTATTTGGTCCTTGAGACCTGTTGCTTCTACCCGTTTAAGTAACAAATAAGGTAGTTGGTGTTCATTCTGGTGTGTAAATTCTCATCGTAAAATTGATAGTTTTCATTTAAAGTATTAGGTTAGGCTCGGGGCAAAGTGTATATTTTAGTAAAAAGTGTTCCATAAAATTAAGGTAAGACCCATTAATAATAATATGTCTTAGAAAATTCAATTGAAACTAACTTTAAAGTATTTGCTGTTGCCAATAAGCTGACTCGTATCTCGTCAAACTGTCGTAAAACTGTTTTATGTACTTCAATATAATCAGTCATCGTATAGACATTTTTATGAAAAATTCAATAATTATATTTTAAGATTTGACACCAGCATCATTTACCAATGAATATACTTTTAGTTCGCCATGTAGAAACCACCAATAATCATTCGATACATCTTTAGAATTCGAAAATTACTTATTTTGCCGTATTGAAGTACAGTACAGTTGTAGTATTCAAGAATTCGAACCTATAACTGTACTGTATTCTAGAACAGTAATACAACTCCTTCAACATGCAGGACAGGTAAGTATATTAGTCTGAATAAACGTAGAATGAATAAAGTATTCTGCAAGGCCTAAAAGGAGATTAACAGGACATCAATATCTGAAATTCTACCTACACATAGGCAGCAACTGGATAGAAGAGGGGTCGATTTGGTGTGGCGCGGCGCGGGGAACTGGGCCAAGTGACCAGCTTTTACGTTTTGCTCGTTGACTGGTAAACTAAGAGATACAAAAAACGTTTGATATAAAACTTGTAGATAATTTCATGCCACACTAACGATTTATCATCAAATTGAAGATCGATGACTGTTTAGGCGCTAGCGGACAAATGGTGAAGACGTACACGCCCCATTTTCGCTTAATTTCATCACCCCCAAAAACTACCCTTAAATAGGAATTTTACAAAACCGTTTCTTAGTGGGTGGTTTTGGGCTACCACAAACAGGTGTGCAAAGTTTCAACTCGTTAGGCCCAGTAGTTTTGGCTGTGGTCTGATTATGAGTCAGTCAGTCAGTCAGGACACTTTTATATGTATAGATAAATTATATTCCGTTTAGTGCACTACTATTTGAAGTACTTAAAAACATCTCAATATTGGCTGTTATCTAAAATGGAATGCAAAAAGAGGTTTGTTCTTCCGAGGCTTGTAATACTGCATCTCTAATAAACGCTCGTAGATAGTTTAAAAACGTATTTTCCGCCATTGATGTAATTTCTATAATTACTTGATTAAAAACGCATAAGACATTTTCTTATTGTCTTACCATAAAGAAAATTTAATACAGAATATCAATCGAGTTGGTAGTAAAAGGGCAAAATCAAAACACCACAAGCAATTATTCAAGCCGCTGTAGTTTTATTTTTGCACTAACAACGAAACTATGATTTAACAAAGTTTGGAATAATCACTATGAAATGAAAATTAATCTCCGGATGAACAGAGAATGGAATGTTGACCATTGTACGACATCACCGCTACGTAACGGGCAGGTATTCCTGCGCTGAGACAGATAGATGATTCCTAGAATCGACCCTTGGTGGCAAGTAGCACGACACCCCGCCGACTACCTGGAGGGAAAAGTTGGTGAGTTCGAGGTCGACCGAAGAAACTCATGGACTCTACCACGTCAACCCTAGCATAAGTTACACCTTAAGGAATCTTAATCAGTTGATATCTTTGACTTTAGTTTCATACAACATGATTGTTGGACTGCAATATTATTCCATTTAGCGCAAGAAAAGTAAAGAAACGACATATTAATTTTATTATAATTAGCTCAAACGTGTTTGTTTTTTGTTGGAGGCCGTTAAAATACTAGATTGAGCTGTTGAGCTCAATGAATTTAGATGTTCAAACAGTTTAATCGACTTTGCGTTTAAACAGAGAGTTGTGTTATCAGCTTACTGGATGAGTCGTCTTTTCAACACCGATAAACTAAAACCATTGATATAAATTAGAAAGAATAAATGGATACCTTTTCAGGATACCTTGGAGCCTTGAGGTACTCCATATCCCATCTCCTTGTTAATTCTAAACCATTAAAGTGTGCTTTATAAAGTTCCTAGGAAAAATCTTGTTAACATGCTGTGACGTACCTGTTCTGCTTGGCATGCTGCAGCCACTGGACCCCCCACCACTCTGTTTTGCAGTTAGCAATCAGCGAAGGTGACTTTTTTCATCCTCGGTCGGATGGCATTCTCTGTGCTACCATCACGTCCTATATATCATACAATATATTTTGAACTAATCACAAGATAAACTTTTTATTTGGGACATTCACCATTAAATTATTGGCTCATGAGAGGGACTTGACCAAATATATACTAGTTCATACAACATTGGATTATTGAGAGAGCTTAATAGATTCTACTGTTTGAAATTGAATTTAACTTTAATGAAACTAATAACACTTTACTCAAATCTAAATACTGCATTTATAACATAATGAAAGTAGCAGTAGATAAACTAAACCTCATGTTTAACAATACACAACTTGAAATAAATTTAATTAATTCGAGCTTTCTGCTGTGTGGAGAGAAAATTATCTAACTTAATTCAAAATGAATCTCTAATTTTCCAAAGAAAATTCTATGATATTATGTTAGAATATAATCTGCTGTAGGATTCTAAAGTATCTAGGGCTGATCTCACGAATGCGCACATGCCACATGGTCACTAACCGTACGCATATCTTTCGAAATAACTCACATTTAACTTGAGTTTGTGGTTCATGACAGAATTTGTTAAAACAAATTTAGGATGTAAAACTTTGTTGATGTTGTCTACTGTGTGGTTGATTGAAGAGTTTCTCTTGCTAGTCTCATGTTTTCTGGTCTCCCGTTGGCTGGTAAGTAATTTTATGTAATAACACCAATGTTATGTAATGTAATAAGCAATCCCGGTCTTTGATTGGTTTCACTCAGCACATGTGTAGACTTCAGGTCCAAGGGAAAGTCGGTACCTCTTCTTAGAATCAGCTGAAGCCTCTGTCAATTGAACAATGCCGGCGTGCTGACTGATAGTTAAGTTGAAAATATTTATTTAATTGAATTTAGAAGTGTGTGTTTTGTGAGCAAAGCATGTATTGCTCACAAGTGCCTTATCTGCCTATTAGAAATGTTGTCCCTTTCGTACTGTTGAGCCAACGTCGTTGACGAAGAGCAAGAGTAGTAGGGGCAGTTGGATTTCTTGAAGCTTAATTTTTGTCTAATTGAGCTGTGACATTCTCAGTCTCTTGTATTTCAAAAACTCGAAATAGCTATTACTAAAAGTGATGTTATAACTATTAGACTTCAGCACTGTGACAGTTTTCCCAGGTGGGAAAATCTGCACAGTTTCGAAAATTGATGACTAGACCTAGTCGAGGTGATATTGTGGATAGGGTGCAACTGCGCCGGTGGTGGACAGATTTTAAAAGAGAAAATCCGGCTCAAGCGGTACCCCTAGCGGTCAATTATACAGGGTTAGGCAAAAGTGTGGAAACGCCTTCATAACTTTTCAACCAGTGTTTTCAGCGCAACCGAACTCGGTACACTTTATTAGAGGAAACCACCTTTTAATGCATACTGACATTTTGCCCCAGTTTTCAAAATTGGGAATTGGGGGGGTAGCCCTATAATTTTCATCGGGAAGCCCCATTGAGTGACACCTCATTTTGAAGGTCTTAGAAAATGTTGATGAGTGCTGAAAATTAGTCGTCTCTATCCTAACCCAAAAATATATGGCGTCCATTTTAAGACACACAACCTTTTATAACGCGAAAGTGTGGAAACTCCTTCATAACTTTTTAGCCAGTTTTTTCAGTGTAACCAAACTTGGTACATAATATTAAAGTTATCAAAACTATCTTTTAATGCATACTGACATTATGCCCCAGTTTTCAAATGATTGATGGGGGGGGCAGGAGGTAGACTTATAACTCTGTGTAACTTAAAACCAACACCATTTCTTTCTGGGTTAAGATAGAGACGTCTAGTTTTCAGCAATTATCAACATTTTCTGCGGGGAATTTTTTCAGCGCAGATCCCCTCGCCTACTGTGTAGATCAATTGGGACTTTTGTTTACGCAAATCCTCTCACCTGCTGCCTTGATATCATTCTACGCGGAGTTTTTAGGGCGGTTTCACCTACTGCCAAGCTAGGTGCTAACGACTTCTCTTTAGACTATATTGTTCGTCTTTTTCCGGCTGTAAAATTGTCAGGCTGGCAGAAGAGCTGACTCTAGAACAGGCCACGCACAATTGGCCACGAGAGATACAATTACTTCTCAGACCAACGCCAGCCATCATTTTCAAACTATGTCCCTGAGCTTTGCTAATAGTCATGGCGTGGCAGACTCTTACAGGATAATGCAGACCTTTAAACTGGAAAGGGTAGTCTGACGGAATCAGAGGAATGCCAGGAATAAATACGGTTTCTCCTTGGCCTATGTCTGTGAAGATTGTGGCTTTGATAACGTACTTATGAAGGACTTTTACCTGCAGCCTTGTTCCGTACACAGTTTAGGGGGGTTTAAATTTCTGAGTAACATGATAGGTGCCTCAACCAGGAGGTAGAGAGTATGTGCAGGTATAACAGGTAGATTGAGAGTGTGCAAAACTTCAACCGTATGATGCACAGCATCATCAACTTTGATTACTGAATCAAATGAATCGTACCTCATTCTATGGGTCGGCAGCTGATCTAGTAAAGCTGCATTAATGATATTTGCTGTGTCGTTTGTAAAGGTATGGATTGCTCTCACACATAGCCCTCAAAGAATCATCTGGTGAAATATTGCAGATGTTTGTAAATTCGCTCGATTTAGCTTTCCATATTGTTGACAATCTTGCACAGTTGGTCTGGAAATAGTTTTTCAGATCCAAATCCTCAATAGCTACCAAAAATGTGTAGTAACACCACACAGCGCAGTGTAACCAACACATTATTAAAAGTTAGCAAATAAAGTATTTGGTCCTTGAGACCTGTTGCTTCTACCCGTTTAAGTAACAAATAAGGTAGTTGGTGTTCATTCTGGTGTGTAAATTCTCTCATCGTAAAATTGATAGTTTTCTATTTAAAAGTATTAGGTTAGGCTCGGGGCAAAGTGTATATTTTTAGTAAAAAAGTGTTCCATAAAATTAAGGTAAGACCCATTAATTATAATATGTCTTAGAAAATTCAATTGAAACTAACTTTAAAGTATTTGCTGTTGCCAATAAGCTGACTCGTATCTCGTCAAACTGTCGTAAAACTGTTTTATGTACTTCAATATAATCAGTCATCGTATAGACATTTTTATGAAAAATTCAATAATTATATTTTTAAGATTTGACACCAGCATCCTTTACCTATGCTTATACTTTTAGTTCGGCATGTAGAAACCACCAATAATCATTCGATACATCTTTAGAATTCGAAAATTACTTATTTTGCCGTATTGAAGTACAGTACAGTTGCAGTATTCAAGAATTCGAACCTATAACTGTACTGTATTCTAGAACAGTAATACAACTCCTTCAACATGCAGGACAGGTAAGTATATTAGTCTGAATAAACGTAGAATGAATAAAGTATTCTGCAAGGCCTAAAAGGAGATTAACAGGACATCAATATCTGAAATTCTACCTACACATAGGCAGCAACTGGATAGAAGAGGGGGTCGATTTGGTGGGGCGCGGCGCGGGGGAAACTGGGCCAAGTGACCAGCTTTTTACGTTTTGCTCGTTGACTGGTAAACTAAGAGAGATACAAAAAAACGTTTGATATAAAACTTGTAGATAATTTCATGCCACACTAACGATTTATCATCAAATTGAAGATCGGATCACTCGTTTAGGCGCTAGCGGACAAATGGTGAAGACGTACACGCCCCATTTTCGCTTAATTTCATCACCCCCTCAAAAACTACCCTTAAATAGGAATTTTACAAAACCGTTTCTTAGTGGGTGGTTTTGGGCTACCACAAACAGGTGTGCAAAGTTTCAACTCGTTAGGCCCAGTAGTTTTGGCTGTGGTCTGATTATGAGTCAGTCAGTCAGTCAGGACACTTTCTTTTATATGTATAGATAAATTATATTCCGTTTAGTGCACTACTATTTGAAGTACTTAAAAACATCTCAATATTGGCTGTTATCTAAAATGGAATGCAAAAAGAGGTTTGTTCTTCCGAGGCTTGTAATACTGCATCTCTAATAAACGCTCGTAGATAGTTTAAAAACGTATTTTCCGCCATTGATGTAATTTCTATAATTACTTGAATAAAAACGCATAAGACATTTTCTTATTGTCTTACCATAAAGAAAATTTAATACAGAATATCAATCGAGTTGGTAGTAAAAGGGCAAAATCAAAACACCACAAGCAATTATTCAAGCCGCTGTAGTTTTATTTTTGCACTAACAACGAAACTATGATATTAACAAAGTTTGGAATAATCACTATGAAATGAAAATTAATCTCCGGATGAACAGAGAATGGAATGTTGACCATTGTACGACATCACCGCTACGTAACGGGCAGGTATTCCTGCGCTGAGACAGATAGATGATTCCTAGAATCGACCCTTGGTGGCAAGTAGCACGACACCCCGCCGACTACCTGGAGGGAAAAGTTGGTGAGTTCGAGGTCGACCGAAGAAACTCATGGACTCTACCACGTCAACCCTAGCATAAGTTACACCTTAAGGAATCTTAATCAGTTGATATCTTTGACTTTAGTTTCATACAACATGATTGTTGGACTGCAATATTATTCCATTTAGCGCAAGAAAAGTAAAGAAACGACATATTAATTTTATTATAATTAGCTCAAACGTGTTTGTTTTTGTTGGAGGCCGTTAAAATACTAGATTGAGCTGTTGAGCTCAATGAATTTAGATGTTCAAACAGTTTAATCGACTTTGCGTTTAAACAGAGAGTTGTGTTATCAGCTTACTGGATGAGTCGTCTTTTCAACACCGATAAACTAAAACCATTGATATAAATTAGAAAGAATAAATGGATACCTTTTCAGGATACCTTGGAGCCTTGAGGTACTCCATATCCCATCTCCTTGTTAATTCTAAACCATTAAAGTGTGCTTTATAAAGTTCCTAGGAAAAATCTTGTTAACATGCTGTGACGTACCTGTTCTGCTTGGCATGCTGCAGCCACTGGACCCCCCACCACTCTGTTTTGCAGTTAGCAATCAGCGAAGGTGACTTTTTTCATCCTCGGTCGGATGGCATTCTCTGTGCTACCATCACGTCCTATATATCATACAATATATTTTGAACTAATCACAAGATAAACTTTTTATTTGGGACATTCACCAATTAAATTATTGGCTCATGAGAGGGACTTGACCAAATATATACTAGTTCATACAACATTGGATTATTGAGAGAGCTTAATAGATTCTACTGTTTGAAATTGAATTTAACTTTAATGAAACTAATAACACTTTACTCAAATCTAAATACTGCATTTATAACATAATGAAAGTAGCAGTAGATAAACTAAACCTCATGTTTAACAATACACAACTTGAAATAAATTTAATTAATTCGAGCTTTCTGCTGTGTGGAGAGAGAAAATTATCTAACTTAATTCAAAAATGAATCTCTAATTTTCCAAAGAAAATTCTATGATATTATGTTAGAATATAATCTGCTGTAGGATTCTAAAGTATCTAGGGCTGATCTCACGAATGCGCACATGCCACATGGTCACTAACCGTACGCATATCTTTCGAAATAACTCACATTTAACTTGAGTTTGTGGTTCATGACAGAATTTGTTAAAACAAATTTAGGATGTAAAACTTTTGTTGATGTTGTCTACTGTGTGGTTGATTGAAGAGTTTCTCTTGCTAGTCTCATGTTTTCTGGTCTCCCGTTGGCTGGTAAGTAATTTTATGTAATAACACCAATGTTATGTAATGTAATAAGCAATCCCGGTCTTTGATTGGTTTCACTCAGCACATGTGTAGACTTCAGGTCCAAGGGAAAGTCGGTACCTCTTCTTAGAATCAGCTAAAGCCTCTGTCAATTGAACAATGCCGGCGTGCTGACTGATAGTTGTTGAAAATATTTATTTAATTGAATTTAGAAGTGTGTGTTTTGTGAGCAAAGCATGTATTGCTCACAAGTGCCTTATCTGCCTATTAGAAATGTTGTCCCTTTCGTACTGTTGAGCCAACGTCGTTGACGAAGAGCAAGAGTAGTAGGGCAGTTGGATTTCTTGAAGCTTAATTTTTTGTCTAATTGAGCTGTGACATCTCTTCTCGGTCTCTTGTATTTCAAAACTCGAAATAGCTATTACAAAAAGTGATGTTATAACTATTAGACTTCAGCACTGTGACAGTTTTTCCCCAGGTGGGAAAATCTGCACAGTTTCGAAAATTGGATGACTAGACCTAGTCGAGGTGATATTGTGGATAGGGTGCAACTGCGCCGGTGGTGGACAGATTTTTAAAAGAGAAAATCCCGGGGCTCAAGCGCGGTACCCCTAGCGGTCAATTATACAGGGTTAGGCAAAAGTGTGGAAACGCCTTCATAACTTTTCAACCAGTGTTTTCAGCGCAACCGAACTCGGTACACTTTATTAGAGGAAACCAAAGTACCTTTTAATGCATACTGACATTTTGCCCCAGTTGTCAAAATTGGGAATTGGGGGGGTAGCCCTATAATTTTCATCGGGAAGCCCCATTGAGTGACACCTCATTTTGAAGGTCTTAGAAAATGTTGATGATTGCTGAAAATTAGTCGTCTCTATCCTAACCCAAAAAATATGGCGTCCATTTTAAGACACACAACCTTTTATTACGCGAAAGTGTGGAAACTCCTTCATAACTTTTTAGCCAGTTTTTTCAGTGTAACCAAACTTGGTACATAATATTAAAGTTATCAAAACTATCTTTTAATGCATACTGACATTATGCCCCAGTTTTCAAATGATTGATGGGGTGGGGCAGGAGGTAGACTTATAACTCTGTGTAACTTAAAACCAACACCATTTCTTTCTGGGTTAAGATAGAGACGTCTAGTTTTCAGCAATTATCAACATTTCTGCGGGTAATTTTTTTCAGCGCAGATCCCCTCGCCTACTGTGTAGATCAATTGGGACTTTTGTTTACGCAAATCCTCTCACCTGCTGCCTTGATATCATTCTACGCGGAGTTTTTTTAGGGCGGTTTCCCTCACCTACTGCCAAGCTAGGTGCTAACGACTTCTCTTTAGACTATATTGTTCGTCTTTTTTCCGGCTGTAAAATTGTCAGGCTGGCAGAAGAGCTGACTCTAGAACAGGCCACGCACAATTGGCCACGAGAGATACAATTACTTCTCAGACCAACGCCAGCCATCATTTTCTAACTATGTCCCTGAGCTTTGCTAATAGTCATGGCGTGGCAGACTCTTACAGGATAATGCAGACCTTTAAACTGGAAAGGGTAGTCTGACGGAATCAGAGGAATGCCAGGAATAAATACGGTTTCTCCTTGGCCTATGTCTGTGAAGATTGTGGCTTTGATAACGTACTTATGAAGGACTTTACCTGCAGCCTTGTTCCGTACACAGTTTAGGGGTTTAAATTTCTGAGTAACATGATAGATGCCTCAACCAGGAGGTAGAGAGTATGTGCAGGTATAACAGGTAGATTGAGAGTGTGCAAAACTTCAACCGTATGATGCACAGCATCATCAACTTTGATTACTGAATCAAATGAATCGTACCTCATTCTATGGGTCGGCAGCTGATCTAGTAAAGCTGCATTAATGATATTTGCTGTGTCGTTTGTAAAGGTATGGATTGCTCTCACACATAGCCCTCAAAGAATCATCTGGTGAAATATTGCAGATGTTTGTAAATTCGCTCGATTTAGCTTTCCATATTGTTGACAATCTTGCACAGTTGGTCTGGAAATAGTTTTTCAGATCCAAATCCTCAATAGCTACCAAAAATGTGTAGTAACACCACACAGCGCAGTGTAACCAACACATTATTAAAAGTTAGCAAATAAAGTATTTGGTCCTTGAGACCTGTTGTACCCGTTTAAGTAACAAATAAGGTAGTTGGTGTTCATTCTGGTGTGTAAATTCTCTCATCGTAAAATTGATAGTTTTCTATTTAAAAGTATTAGGGGCTCGGGGCAAAGTGTATATTTTAGTAAAAAGTGTTCCATAAAATTAAGGTAAGACCATTAATTATAATATGTCTTAGAAAATTCAATTGAAACTAACTTTAAAGTATTTGCTGTTGCCAATAAGCTGACTCGTATCTCGTCAAACTGTCGTAAAACTGTTTTATGTACTTCAATATAATCAGTCATCGTATAGACATTTTTATGAAAAATTCAATAATTATATTTTTAAGATTTGACACCAGCATCCTTTACCTATGCTTATACTTTTAGTTCGGCATGTAGAAACCACCAATAATCATTCGATACATCTTTAGAATTCGAAAATTACTTATTTTGCCGTATTGAAGCAGTACAGTTGCAGTATTCAGAATTCGAACCTATAACTGTACTGTATTCTAGAACAGTAATACAACTCCTTCAACATGCAGGACAGGTAAGTATATTAGTCTGAATAAACGTAGAATGAATAAAGTATTCTGCAAGGCCTAAAAGGAGATTAACAGGACATCAATATCTGAAATTCTACCTACACAGGCAGCAACTGGATAGAAGAGGGGTCGATTTGGGGCGCGGCGCGGGGAAACTGGGCCAAGTGACCAGCTTTTTACGTTTTGCTCGTTGACTGGTAAACTAAGAGAGATACAAAAAAACGTTTGATATAAAACTTGTAGATAATTTCATGCCACACTAACGATTTATCATCAAATTGAAGATCGGATCACTCGTTTAGGCGCTAGCGGACAAATGGTGAAGACGTACACGCCCCATTTTCGCTTAATTTCATCACCCCCTCAAAAACTACCCTTAAATAGGAATTTTACAAAACCGTTTCTTAGTGGGTGGTTTTGGGCTACCACAAACAGGTGTGCAAAGTTTCAACTCGTTAGGCCCAGTAGTTTTGGCTGTGGTCTGATTATGAGTCAGTCAGTCAGTCAGGACACTTTCTTTTATATGTATAGATAAATTATATTCCGTTTAGTGCACTACTATTTGAAGTACTTAAAACATCTCAATATTGGCTGTTATCTAAAATGGAATGCAAAAGAGGTTTGTTCTTCCGAGGCTTGTAATACTGCATCTCTAATAAACGCTCGTAGATAGTTTAAAACGTATTTTCCGCCATTGATGTAATTTCTATAATTACTTGAATAAAACGCATAAGACATTTTCTTATTGTCTTACCATAAAGAAAATTTAATACAGAATATCAATCGAGTTGGTAGTAAAAGGGCAAAATCAAAACACCACAAGCAATTATTCAAGCCGCTGTAGTTTTATTTTTGCACTAACAACGAAACTATGATATTAACAAAGTTTGGAATAATCACTATGAAATGAAAATTAATCTCCGGATGAACAGAGAATGGAATGTTGACCATTGTACGACATCACCGCACGTAACGGGCAGGTATTCCTGCGCTGAGACAGATAGATGATTCCTAGAATCGACCCTTGGTGGCAAGTAGCACGACACCCCGCCGACTACCTGGAGGGAAAAGTTGGTGAGTTCGAGGTCGACCGAAGAAACTCATGGACTCTACCACGTCAACCCTAGCATAAGTTACACCTTAAGGAATCTTAATCAGTTGATATCTTTGACTTTAGTTTCATACAACATGATTGTTGGACTGCAATATTATTCCATTTAGCGCAAGAAAAAGTAAAGAAACGACATATTAATTTTATTATAATTAGCTCAAACGTGTTTGTTTTTTGTTGGAGGCCGTTAAAATACTAGATTGAGCTGTTGAGCTCAATGAATTTAGATGTTCAAACAGTTTAATCGACTTTGCGTTTAAACAGAGAGTTGTGTTATCAGCTTACTGGATGAGTCGTCTTTTCAACACCGATAAACTAAAACCATTGATATAAATTAGAAAGAATAAATGGATACCTTTTCAGGATACCTTGGAGCCTTGAGGTACTCCATATCCCATCTCCTTGTTAATTCTAAACCATTAAAGTGTGCTTTATAAAGTTCCTAGGAAAAATCTTGTTAACATGCTGTGACGTACCTGTTCTGCTTACATGCTGCAGCCACTGGACCCCCACCACTCTGTTTTGCAGTTAGCAATCAGCGAAGGTGACTTTTTTCATCCTCGGTCGGATGGCATTCTCTGTGCTACCATCACGTCCTATATATCATACAATATATTTTGAACTAATCACAAGATAAACTTTTATTTGGGACATTCACCAATTAAATTATTGGCTCATGAGAGGACTTGACCAAATATATACTAGTTCATACAACATTGGATTATTGAGAGCTTAATAGATTCTACTGTTTGAAATTGAATTTAACTTTAATGAAACTAATAACACTTTACTCAAATCTAAATACTGCATTTATAACATAATGAAAGTAGCAGTAGATAAACTAAACCTCATGTTTAACAATACACAACTTGAAATAAATTTAATTAATTCGAGCTTTCTGCTGTGTGGAGAGAGAAAATTATCTAACTTAATTCAAAAATGAATCTCTAATTTTCCAAAGAAAATTCTATGATATTATGTTAGAATATAATCTGCTGTAGGATTCTAAAGTATCTAGGGCTGATCTCACGAATGCGCACATGCCACATGGTCACTAACCGTACGCATATCTTTCGAAATAACTCACATTTAACTTGAGTTTGTGGTTCATGACAGAATTTGTTAAAACAAATTTAGGATGTAAAACTTTTGTTGATGTTGTCTACTGTGTGGTTGATTGAAGAGTTTCTCTTGCTAGTCTCATGTTTTCTGGTCTCCCGTTGGCTGGTAAGTAATTTTATGTAATAACACCAATGTTATGTAATGTAATAAGCAATCCCGGTCTTTGATTGGTTTCACCAGTGTGTAGACTGCAGGTCCAAGGGAAAGTCGGTACCTCTTCTTAGAATCAGCTGAAGCCTCTGTCAATTGAACAATGCCGCGTTGACTGATAGTTAAGTTGAAAATATTTATTTAATTGAATTTAGGTGTGTTTTGTGAGCAAAGCATGTATTGCTCACAAGTGCCTTATCTGCCTATTAGAAATGTTGTCCCTTTCGTACTGTTGAGCCAACGTCGTTGACGAAGAGCAAGTAGTAGGGGCAGTTGGATTTCTTGAAGCTTAATTTTTTGTCTAATTGAGCTGTGACATCTCTTCTCAGTCTCTTGTATTTCAAAAACTCGAAATAGCTATTACTAAAAGTGATGTTATAACTATTAGACTTCAGCACTGTGACAGTTTTTCCCCAAGTGGGAAAATCTGCACAGTTTCGAAAATTGATGACTAGACCTAGTCGAGGTGATATTGTGGATAGGGTGCAACTGCGCCGGTGGTGGACAGATTTTTAAAAGAGAAAATCCCGGGGCTCAAGCGCGGTACCCCTAGCGGTCAATTATACAGGGTTAGGCAAAAGTGTGGAAACGCCTTCATAACTTTTCAACCAGTGTTTTCAGCGCAACCGAACTCGGTACACTTTATTAGAGGAAACCAAAGTACCTTTTAATGCATACTGACATTTTGCCCCAGTTTTCAAAATTGGGAATTGGGGGGTAGCCCTATAATTTTCATCGAAGCCCCATTGAGTGACACCTCATTTTGAAGGTCTTAGAAAATGTTGATGATTACTGAAAATTAGTCGTCTCTATCCTAACCCAAAAATATATGGCGTCCATTTTAAGACACACAACCTTTTATTACGCGACAGTGTGGAAACTCCTTCATAACTTTTTAGCCAGTTTTTTCAGTGTAACCAAACTTGGTACATAATATTAAAGTTATCAAAACTATCTTTTAATGCATACTGACATTATGCCCCAGTTTTTAAATGATTGATGAGGGGGGGCGGGAGGTAGACTTATAACTCTGTGTAACTTAAAACCAACACCATTTCTTCTTGGGTTAAGATAGAGACGTCTAGTTTTCAGCATTTGTCATCATTTTCTAAGACCTTCAAATCAAGGTGTTACTCGATGGGGCATTCTTATGAAAATTATGGAGCTACCTCCCAATCCCTTATTTTGAAAACTGAGGCCAAGTGCCAGTTTGCATTAAAAAGTACATTTGTTTCCTCTTATAAAATGTACCGAGTTCGGTCGCGCTGAAAAAATTGGTTAAAGATGAAGGCATTTCCACACTTTCGCCTAATAAAAGCTGTGTAACTTAAAATCACCGTTAGTTTGAGTTCATAATAGTGGCGGAGAGCAATTAAGTAAAAGGAAAGAAACGGACTTTTCCAGCCACTTCCGGAGAAAACTATTCTAACGTTTCGATAAAGAAACACATTTTCAGTTTGATAAAGAAATAGGAAACATATCACAAGACCTTAAACTCAATGGGTATCCAGCTAAAACTATAAATAAATGCGCTTTGCCAAGACATAAAACACAACAGGACACCACAACTGAGAAACCTAATGCATACATAAGCATACCATATATACCTAAAGTTTCAGAAAAATAAGAAGAGTAGCTAGGAAGTTTAACATAAGAACTGCTTTTAAACCCAAAATACACTTAGACAACACCTCTGTAAAACTAAACCTAAAAAATGAGGAACAATCCTCAAAAAACTGCGTTTACAGCATTCGCTGTGAATGTGATAGGGAATATATAGGTGAAACCAAGCGCCCTTTACAGACACGCCTTAACGAACACAAAAAGAATTTAAAATATGAAGAAACCACATCTTCAAAATTAGCAAAACACGCATGGGATCATGAACACACTTTTGACTTCAATAACGTTAAAATTCTCCACCATGAAACACATTTTTACAAAAGAAAATTTGTAGAGGGAACTTTGATAAAACTAAATAACAATCCCATTAGCCAAAGTAGTATAGAAGTTAGGCCCCTCTGGATACCTATGCTTAAAACCCATTTTCAAAACAGTAAACAATTTCAGCCAGAAAAAGTCATAACAGATAACATAAAACCCAGAACACACCCAATGACCCTCAGAAATAGACTGAACTAACACACACATACACGTCTCGTAACTGAACGCCCATGTGAGCGAAGCATGGAGACCACACTAAATACATGTCTCGTAACTGAACGCCCATGTGAGCGAAGCATGGAGACCACACTAAATACAGTTAGGCCTTAGCAATGTTATATTTTCTTGTTTTCATGATATATGTTTTAATGTGCCGCTTCTCCCATGGAAACATCAAACCCCTCACCACGTCGGCTGTGTGCCTCAAACTTCCCCAACCCGCTCCCCCTCCACTCATTTCAGTCCGGGCTGTCAACTACCGACCTACGGGGATGTTAGTTAGTGCGTGCCCCCGTGTGTGAGGTTCGTGGTCCGAGTCTGGGTGAGATCCTTTCATTAATAACTACTTACCACATCTCTGTGTTTTTCAGCTATTTGTTTTTCAGCTTGATTGTATGTTAAGGCTAACATGTAGTTTTATCTCTATAACGTGTCCTTGTTTTACTTGTCCATATTTGTAATTGTAATTTTGACAAGCCATCAATTTTCATGATGTAGCGCTTTGTAAAATATTGGTTGGAATAGTCCTAGGTTAGTGCTTAAGTTAAGATATTAATTAAATGTAGTTCCTAGATTAGTGTAGTCCTCTGAAGACGGGTGGAGTTTCTAACTACCCGAAACGTTAGGAGTAGTTTTCTCCGAAGTGGCTGGAAAAGTCCGTTTCTTTCTTTTTACTTAAAAATCACCACCATTTCTTTCTGGTTCAAGATAGATATTTCTAATTTGCTGCATTCATCAAAGTTTTTCTAAAACCTTCAAAAGAAGATGTCATTCGATGGGGCTTTTTATGAAATTATGGGCTACTCCCCTCCATTTCTCCCATTTTGAGAACTGCAAAGTGTCAGTATGCACTAAAAGGTACTTTGGTTTCTAATAAAGTGTACTGAGTTAGGTTGCTTAAAACACTGGTTAAAAAGTTATGCTTCACACTTTTGCCTATTCCTGTATACAGCTGACTGCGCGCACGCAGGTAGACAGGTCTTTCACCAAGGACTTCTCACGGTAAACTATTGCGGCATATTCGTCTAAATAAACCCTTTTAAGGGTTTACTCGCCCGGAAGTTGTTACTCTTCTATGTTAAAGCTTATAATTAACTGAAATTAAACTTTTGGATTAACCACAAAACCAAATTCAATAAACCCAAATCGTTTCAACTAGTCTATGATAGTCATCATCAGTTGTATGAAGAATAAAAAAGAGAAACTATAATAATTATATATGTAAAAGAAAAGTTATTTGAATCAAAAATAATTATAAAATTGTAAATAAATAAACTAACAATTCCAGATTGTTAAATAATAGATGTAAGGTATAAAAAATGTTGGGAAAAACAATACGTATAGGCCTATATATTTATTTGCTGGTTAAAAAAAGAAAATTTAGAGCTTGTTTTAAACTTGTTGCTTGTGCTTTGGAAACGTGAACGTATGCCTAACTTGATAACTGCTACTCGATTTGAGGTAACAGTAGTCGTAAGGGTATTTTTTAAAGCCAAGAGGGTATTTTAGGGTGGGTTGGTGATGAATGAATAAAATAAATAAATTAATTAAAAATTTCTTTATTTCTAGAGCTTCTCATTTACAATGCTTTTTAGTATAACTCATGTCAATAATCCCTTAATTTAATATTTATATAAGTGGTAAATTACCTCGAAACAGTTTCCAAATGAGTGGAGTTCCACTACATGTTTCGGGACAACGGTCCCATCTTCAGGTGGGACATTAATTATATTCGATTTGTAGAATTATAAAACACGTTACAAAGTACATGGTATTGTAACGTGTTTTATAAATTCTCGACAATCCCAGCTGGAGCTACCATCAGTATTTCAATTCAATTCAATTCAATTCGTTTATTCATCAATGCTTTACATTACAGGCAATGCCCAATTACAATGTAGCATTAAAAAGATAACAATATAATAATTTAGGAATATTAACAATCTTGAATGATCACTAGAGACAGTAACACACAGTTCAGCATAATATTAACAGCCAATAAAATAAATAAATACTATAGTAAAATAATTTATATGTTTATAACTTAACTAATGACGAGACTTAAAAAAAACATAACAGACAGATCAAATTTGCATTATAATATAAATGTGGAAACTAAATACTTTAACAATATAACGTGATAGATTACAACAATATAAATAGCAATAAACAACGAGCATATAAACACTAAAATAACATGCATAATATATAAATACCTTATCAAAAATATTGTACATAAAACAATTTTTAATTTACGATCTATTATTTTAATTATTTAAATTGTGCAAAACACCTTGAACAAACATATGAAAAGAATTACTAAAAATATCAATACTGAGTGGTAAGGCGTTGTGTAATCTAAACATAACGTTTAGCGGCGAGTTAGCAGCCAGACTGGTACGAGAGTAGCGAGGTGTAAATAATAAACGAGTTCGTGAATTGAACCGAGGGACATTGAACTGTAACATCGACAAAATGGATGAGTCGTCGATCGCCCCACTCACCAGCTTGTGCAGGCAAACCAACACCGACACCCGCCGCCGCTTCCCTAGAGAGTCAAGGTCAAACATTGACAACAGCTCAGAATATGGAACAACATTTGTGTAGTGACCAAACTCTTTAAAATACAAAAATCGTAGAAATCTTATTTGGACGTTCTCGACTAAATCGGAAAGATAAGCGTGATACGGATTCCAGATGACTGAACCAAATTCTAGTCTAGATCTAACTAAGGAACAATATAGAAGCCTAATTACTTGAGTATTTTAATAAATTACTTGATCTACGGATAAAACCTAACACTGCAAATGCAGATTTGCAAACCGATATCACATGGTTCACAAATGAAAACTTATCATCAAATGTGATACCTAGATCTCTGATGGTATTTTTCGTACCCAACCTAGTACCACCCAATTCATAGTTGAAAGAAACAACATTTTGAGGAGATCTCTTTGAGAATCGCACAACAGAGCACTTACTGATGTTGAACTTTAAATTGCAGCCACTCCATTGAAAGAGGCTGTCCAAATCCGCTTGGAGTTCTATACAATCAGAAATACTATTTATGCCTACTGGCATTTTCAATGTGTTTAATGTGTACTACCACCTGAAGATGGGACCGTTGTCCCGAAACATGTAGTAGAACTCCACTCATTTGGAAACTGTTTGACGAGGTAATTTACCACTTATATAGTCTACATGCAGTTTCGTGGCCAAACAAAATGAATTTCAATTTAATATTTAAACTAATTGTTATTTTCTAATAATATGGAGTTCAACTAAAATTTGAACCTACTAATACTGGACACCTTAAAGGTATCGGGAAGTCCCTTGTACAAAGTTGGTCCGAAGTATGAAAAAGTTCTTTTCCCAAACTCTAAATTGACTTTGGGACAATGAAGCCTTTCACCATGGCGTGTGCTTCTATGAGATACCTCGTTCCGACAAGAGAGGCTCTGATAAAGATACTCGGGCTCTTGGAGCGTCAGAGTCCTGTGAATCATGCAGCACGTTAACATCCGGCACACAGCTTCCATGGGCAACAATTTGGCTGCTTCACAGAAAGGAGAGATATGTTCAGATCTTTTAAGGCAAAAAACAAAGCGAATGGCTGAGTTTTGAAGCCTCTGGATCCGACCCATGTCATCTCTAGAAATGCTGTGGCCGTATGCAGGGAAGCAGTAGTGAAATACTGATAGTATCAGTGCTTGCACAAGTTGAAGTTTGGCGGACTCTGGCAGTAGCTCTCGATACCTGTAGAGACCCCTCAGCCTTCCCAAAACTCGCTGCGATGCGTGGGTGACGTGTTCAGTGAAGGTGAGCTCTTTGTCCAGCACGACGCCGAGAGTCTTAACACTGTCACAAATGGACAGACTCCTACCGTCCAGCAAGACACTCACTCCACTGCTACTGAGGGTCTCAACAATGTTTTGTGGTGCGGTATGCAGAACTGTGCACTTGGCTGAATTTAGTTTCAAGCCATTGATCACTGACAACTTGGAAATATTTTCAAGATCAGTGTTGATTTGACCAATGGTTTCTCTCATTAGCTGAGGCTCATAAGCCAAGTGCAGTTGTGAGTCGTCAGCATACAAATGTGCTGTACAATGCTGCACACAACTGGGGAAATCAGCCGTGTACAACGTGTACAAGACCGGCCCTAAACAGCTGCCCCTCAGCTTGGTGACCTGGAGCCTGTCTTCAATGTTGTGGACTAAAATTAGGAGTTGTTACAATCTTTTTCACTTAAAAAAATATTGGAGTCAGAAGAAGAAAAGAAGAAGAAGAAAAAGAAGAAGCAGCACTGACTCCAATATTTATTTATGTGAAAAAGATTGTAACAACTCCTAAATTTTAGTCCACAATATTGCAAATAGTGTGCGCCTATGGTGGTATTCTAATATGTATTAGCAAATTAATATTTACTATATTGGTTACCATGAAATGAGAACTGCTGTAATGTACTACTGTAGTTTAATGGATACATTATTGTATGTTCGCATAAAACACCAGAATCTCATTTTTTATTAATGTAGCATGTAAAGCAATACAGAATTGAATTACCAAATTATTTCAAACTTTTTAGAGCACTTTACTGTAGGTTTGTTTTTAAAGTTTTTATTTCACAATTTTTAGTATTAATTTTTTTCAAAATGTATTTGAAGTCAGTTTATTTATTTTCTTTGCTAAAGTCTCTAATGACAAATTTATAATATTCCAGATTGTTGTACCTAAATAAAGTAACGTTAAAGAAAACCTGTTTCGTCTTTTGAAGCTGATGAATGAGTTTGTAGTTGTACTTTTAGTGTAATGAAATCATATTATCTTAAACTAAGTAATTGAGTCATAAGATCTACAGAAAGCTTTTAGTTAGTTTGGGAGAGAGGCAGTCCTCTAATCGGACCCTAGGTTTGAGTCCTTCATCCTCGGTATCTATCGCTGGTTTGACGTGAATTTTCTTCAGTACAAACTGAAGTAAATGTGTACTAAGTATAGCTGTGAGTACAGCTCTTCTAGGTAGACAATCAGAGTCAGACCGCTGCACTCATGTCACAAATCTACCACACGGGAGTGAGGAGAGTCGCCTGTATCAGGGTAACGCTTCGTCCTTTGACCTCGAGGCCTTGCACTATCCCGTGCGTCTGCCTCGCCTGCCTGCTGTTTCCCGGGCCTCGCTGCGGCCTTCCATGCCGAGTCCTGACTCTCCCGCCCCGGACGGGAGCGCCCCTCTATCACAGCGTTTAAGCCATAATCTTGCTAGTTTTACACATTTTTTAAAAGCTGCCCATGTTAACGCCCAATCATTACTATGCCATATTGACGAATTTCGTGTTATCTTTGAATCTCAGAACTTAGATTTAATTTTAGTTTCAGAATCCTGGCTTAAACCTTCAGTTTCCAACAAAGCTGTTGAATTACCTGGCTACAATCTTTTTAGGAATCACCGACTACATAAACAGGGAGGTGGAGTGGCAGCTTACATAAAGTCGAGCTTTCCAGTATCTATTCTCTTCACTTCCGACACTTCCAGGTCAGGTTAACCCGAGTTCATGTTTCTAGATGTCCGTGTTAATGGAACACCTGTCCTTGTAAGTGTTTGTTACAGAGCACCTCACCTGGGTACAGAGCACCTCACGTGCTGCTGGACCTCATGGCTCCCTACAGTTATGGCCGACCTTAACTCCGACTTACTCGGACCTCCCACTTACGACCACACTTACTTGACAAACATGCTTGACTCATGTAACATGACTATACTGCCACTAACTGCAACACACCATACCTCCACCTCTGCCACATGGCTCGACATCATGGCGGTCAGTGATGTTTCCCTAGTTGCTCATCATGGCCAACTTTCAGCCCCAGGTCTTTCCAGACATGACTTGATTTACTGTGTGTATAAATTAAAGCCTTCCATCGAACCCCGTTTCATCAGTTACAGAGACTTCAAACACATGGATAGCCAAGTTCTATTACAGGACAATTATTAACACTCCAGAAGAAAAGTCGGTCTAAATCAGCTTGCATTGAAAGACAATCTTGGTTGGTTTTAATGACGCTAAATAGTTTTAAATCATCGGCATATAACATGAACTCACAATTAACAATAAGATCTTTCAAACTGTCAATGAACAAAATGAAAAGTAAGGCCGAGGTTTGAACCCTGGGGCACGCCCGAATCCACACAGAACTCCTTGAAGAGAAACCCTCAAAAGAGACAAATTCCTACCCCTAAGGTATGAACAGAAGAGCTTAACAAGAGGTACGGACAAACCAAAGTAGTTCAATTTTGAGAGCAAAGATAAATGCTCGACTTTGTCAAAGGCTTTTTCGAAATCTGTGTAGATAACGTCGACTTGACCACTATCGTTTATCACAGGAATACAGAATTCAGAAAAATTCATAATGCAATTTTTTTTAACTCCAGTTTTAGCCATAAATTTTCTCCTTCATTTTCTAAATGAGATAACCTTGAAACTTTAATATGAGACGCAACTGCAATGAGTACACCACCTCCTCTGGACAAGCCTGTTCGCAGCTCACACCTGTTCCTCCGAAACACCTGATATTCTGGCGGGAACAGCTCTGCATTCATAACTGACTCATTCAGCCACGTCTCAGTTAATGCAACTACATCCCAGTTACTAGCTAACATGCCTAAACGAAAAGAAGTTGTTTTTGATCTCAGACCCCTCACATTTTGATAATAATTACTTATGTAACTACTCATAGACTATAATATAAAAAATCAACAATAATAAATAATACCAAGTATAGACTATCATAATTAAAAAATAAATAATAACGATAAGACATGCATAAGAGTTGGAAACATACGTGCACTTCATTTGAGACGGTCCAGATCAGACACTTCCGAGACATGGACGGCTTCTTCACCCTCACTCCTCCGCAGGAAGATCCTCCCGCGGAGGATATGCTTAATCTCTTCAATAATCACCTTATGAATCTGTTCGACAAGCATGCCTTAATATAATCAAAAGAGATACACGTAAACCTGCCCCATGGATTGATGATACTATTCGCCATCTCCAAAAGAAAAGAGATAGCTCATTCTGCAAGGCCAAGCGGACCAAATCACAAGACGATTGGATTGTGTACAAAAGAATTCGAAATCAAACTCAGCAGCAAATTCGTAATGCCAAGATCAGGTTTTACTACAGGTCGCTTTATATCAATCAAAGTAATAAGCTGTTGTGGTCCAAAGTTAAGTCCTTTGGTATTGGGAAAACTAAACAATCTGTACCCATACCTGTTTCTTCTAACGCAGTCAATGATTTCTTCGTTAATGTTCCTCTGGATGTATTAGAAGCTCGTGAATATGTGTCAGAGCTTGAGCAAACTTCTACTGTTCACCCTGGTCCTCCATTTTCGTTTGCTTCTGCGACTGTCACTGACGTTCTATGGTCTATCATGAGAACCAGTAGCAATGCTGTGGGAGCCGATAATATTCCTGTAAGATTCATCAAAGAGGCACTACCTGTGACCCTTCCTTACATAACTCTCATATTCAATAAATCACTTTATTCTTCAATTTTCCCAACGATCTGGAAATCTGCTGTAGTTCTCCCTATACCTAAGGCTTCAGCCCCCAAAACACCTTCTGATCTATGCCCTATTAGTATCCTCCCTGCGCTATCGAAGTGTCTAGAAAGAATCGTTCATCTACAAATGTCCAGGTATCTGTCCGATAGGAGCATTCTTAGTAATCTTCAATCTGGCTTCCGTCAAATCACAGTACAACTACAGCACTTTTCAAAATAACTGAGGATATTTGTTCAGCCATGGACAAGAGACAAGCTACTCTTTTAACTTTATTTGACTTCTCTAAAGCATTTGACTGCGTTTACTATCCACTTCTATTCATCAAACTTGCCAATCTTGGATTTTCAGCAGGTTGTATCAACTAGGTTAAATCGTATTTGACTGCCCGCCAACAGTGTGTGAAGGTGGGAAGCGATGTCTCGGGCTGGAGACCTGTGACCCGAGGGGTTCCACAGGGCTCTGTGCTTGGTCCACTGTTATTTTCACTTTACATAGACGATATCACGACGCACATTAATTATTCCAGTTTTCACCTTTACGCTGACGACTTGCAGATTTACAGTCATTTTGTGCCCACTAACATGACAAATACTGTTGACTTAACAAACTCTGACATTCAGGCGATTACTATCTGGGCGCATCGCCATGGATTAAAACTCAACGAATCAAAGACCCAGACTATTGTTATTGGTTACAACAAGCTTCTCAACAAAATCGACTTCAACACTGCACCCAAACTCAAACTCAACAACGTGGACTTGACATACTGTCACAAGGTTAAGAATCTTGGCCTTATCATGAACAGAAACTTAGGCTGGGGGGACCAGGTGACTCAAACATGCAACAGAGTCTTTGCCGGTATTCATAGTTTGAAGCCATTTGCTCACCTCATCCCATTTGATGTCAGAGTGATGCTGGTATAGACTCTAATTTTTCCCCATTTCAATTACTGTGACGTAGTGTTAAATGACATGACTGTTGAGCTCTCGGACAAACTCCAACGAGCCCAAAACTATTGCATTCGTTTTATTTTTAAACTTCGTTGGGATGTTCATGTTACTCCATTTAACTCCGAACTCGCTATCTTGAAGTTGAATGAACTTCGCAAACTACATATAATCCAGTTGTTGCATTCTTTACTTAATAAAAAGGAGCCTGTCTATTTGTCCGAACGTTTCAAGTTCATTTCTGAGATCAGTGCTAGGGAGACCCGTAGAGGGGAATCCCTATTGTCTGTCCCATCACACCGCACAGCTCTCTACAGTCACTTCATGCCGCTTCTGGAATTCACTCCCCGACAGCATCAAAAGTATAGGTAAGCGCGCTCGCTTCGGGGTGGAAGTCAGGGAACTCCTTCGGCGGGGTTTGTGGGGGTAGCTTGTGGGCGCGAACGGTGAACTGAAACTGCGAGTGATGTATGAATGGTGTTTGATTGCACGAGCGATTGTAGATAAATAGTCTCACGTTTTGTAAATCACAATTTAACTTTTATTTGAAGGATGACCAATTTGTGCATAATTTTTTTACTATGTAAATCAAATGTTTTATTTTAATTTAAACATATAAGCTTCATTTATTTAAATCTGAAATAAGAGGTATGTTCTTGTAAATATTTCAATTATGTATATATAGGTTAAGTACTTTAGTTACACATAAAAAAGAACACGTCTACTATTTGGCTTATATTTCGTTATTTGCATAACTTATTCATAGCCATAACAAAAATAAACACTTTTCACATCTAATACTTATGTTTACAAAATAATGTCACATGCTTTATCTAATATTAAGCCCATCTGGTTGCCGTGATCTTAAAACCAGTTGGTGAGCAATTTCAACATTCCTCAATTTCTTATCTGTGAGACGCCTTGATTCTTCATGGTTCGGGTTTTCCACGTACAGCCCTTTTAGCGTGAATCCTTCTTCCAACGACTTGACATTGTGCTCCATTGAGTGGCATGACAGAGGTCTCTCGACTTTTTGAAGAAATACGTCAGAGCGATGGTTATTCGAAATCTGAGGGGCGTTATGGTTTTTCCAATATAGTCTTTGGGACAATTTTTACACGTTAATTAGTAGATCACGTTTGCTGTATTGCAATTAATTTCACATTGAATAGGATACTCTAATTTAGTCGAACTGCTGATGAATGATTTAGATGGTTGTAGAATTTTGCATGTTCCACATCTGGGGGTGTTGCATGGCTTGCACTCAGATGGAACGGGGTCTTTGTAGTTGAATTTGGGTCGAAATAATATATTTTGTAGATTTGGTGGTTTACTGAAAACAATTTTGGGAGGTTTTGTAAATAGATGTTTGGTTTCCTGATTGATTTCTAAAATTGGGTATGATATTTTGAGAATTTTGTTAATTTTATATTTATTTTTTTAAGTCCGGGGTAGAATTTGGTGATGAATTTAGGATCGTTGTTATTAATTTTGGCAATGGAATTTTTTGAATTTGCTATTTGACTTTTACAAGTTTGTCAGGATATCCTCTATTACAAAGGGCATAAAACAGCTTTCCAATGTATTTATTAAAATCAGATCGATCGCTACACAGATCTTTAGCTCTAAGGAAAGACTTTTGGGATGGAGCGTTTGATATGCATGGGTGGTAGCTAAGTAATGCAGATACTGCATTTTGTTGGTATCTTTGATATGGATTTTGAATTTAGAAGGTTATTTTTCAGGAACTCATCAACGTCTAAGAAGGTTAGTAAGAGAGGACTTGTTAGTCCTAACTTCGCCTAATAAAGTCAGTTTTCACTTCATTTCATTCATTTCATTTCATTTCATTTCATTTCATTTCATATGGTAACAATGCAGAACATAGACCGTTTGCTTTTCCCATGGCAAGCTGGCTTGCTCGCGATAGCGTTTGGTCAAACGGGTATGGGTCATCAGAGTGACAATTTGACAAGCCTTCGGTTATTTGCTAATAATAATCTCGCAAAGTAGTTGTTCTCTTCTAAAGATGTAGTTTCGGTGCTTGGTCAAGCTAAAAAGACTAGGTGGTTCGCCCCACTCGCGTTGAAGCTTCGTCGTTGTTGGCCTTTTGTTTGCTTATTCCCAGTTCACAAGATCATGTACAGTTAGGTTTCGGCCCGTATCCTTATAACTTATGGATAGGTTTTTTTTTGCAAGTTTGCTGTATTAGGAGTGGTTTACATTTCTCATACAAACGCGCCGTCCTTTAGCCTTGCCAATTAGTACCGGGTTTTTTTGCTAATTTTCACTTTTGTGTTTTGTCTTTGTGTTCTGGCTTTGTTTTAACTTAAAACATTTAAACTACTGTATGTAGAGCGAGCTGATTTCTGAACATTTTATAAGTTGAATATTTTTGTACAGTTATGTACATATTTAATCATGTTGAAATTAACGCAAATGCTGTTTAAATATACGAGTAGTTCACGCTTACCCTCAAAGTGTCTGATTGTTTCAAATTTTTCCAGAAATATACGTATTTTTAAACGTACAATTTTAGGGGTACAATTTTTGAGTAAGTTATGTTCTGGACAGAATGGTACTATTATCATATACTTCAATCCCATCAAAATGAAAACATCATCAGCTTAAAATACGGGAACAAACCCGTATTTGCGTAAAATGTATCAGAAGATTTTTATAAGTTTTATAGTACTTAAAACACTTTATGGAAAAACATTTTGTAGAAAATTTGATTTTAATTAGTCTTGTACCTTTACCATTTTTATAGCCTTGCCGAAGTGATACCTATACTACTAAGCACGCAAGGAGTACACGTTTCGGCATGAAATTTTGGACATTTTATTCTTGTTTACAGAATCTATAAAGGGTTTCAAAGCTTGTAAAATACGTTTTTTTATTGGAAACTTAGCTGTGCACAGAATCTTATCATTACCGGGTTTATTATATTAAAAATTAAGTGGCAATGGCTATCAAACTTATATGAAGTACTAAAAATGACGTGTTTTTTAGCGAGAAGGAGGCCATAGCTCGGTAAATATGAGTATAATCACTTTAAAAATGTATATTTTCTTAAAGACGATTAAATTTTACTCTCACTTGGTCCTTCAAAACTTCGATCAGATGTTTAGTTCGGTATCTATAACTCTATAAATACAAACAAAGAAATGTTTTGGAGTATTTTTAGACGAAAATAGCTGTTTATTTCAGCAACACTCAAATATTTGAAGATCATAAGGCTACTTTCCTGTTGAAAATTTAATTTTACATCGAAATAGTGTTATTAAAGTCCTATTTTATTTCAAAATAGTGTTTTACCACGCAAAATACGCATCAGGTACACGGGTTTTTGAGATTTTTTTGAGGTTTCTTTACCTCTTTTATATAGAAATATTAGTCCGATCAAAGTTATATTTAAATGAGATCACTATGAAGTTAGGATCTAATAATCAACGCAAACTGGGTGTAAAATGATGGCCGCGTTCAAAATTTATTCGTGATTAGGCATAAAAACAATAAAAATTACGTGTTTTGAGCGAGAAGGTCATAGCTCGGTAAATATGAATATAATCATAACAAATATATATATTTTCTTAAAGACAATTAAATTTGACCCTCACGTAGTTTCTTCAAACTTTGATCAAGTGTATAGTTTGGCGTCTTTAACTCTGTAAATACGAACAAAAGCATTCTTTCCAGTATTTTTAGACGAAAATATCTGTTTATCTCAACAATACCCAGGTTTTAGAAGAACTTAAGGCTACTTACCTTGTTGCAAATTTAATTTTACATCGAAATAGTGCTAAAGAAATCCATTTCCGGTTCGTAATGGTTTTTTTACCACGCAAAATACGCAACAAGTACACGGAATTTTGATATTTTTTTGAGGGTTTTTACTTTTTTAATATAGAAATATAAATCTGATCTAAAAGATATTTAAATGGGAGCACTATGTAGTTAAGATCTACTAATCAACGCAAACTGGTGTAAAACGGTGCCCGCGTTTAAAAGTAATTCGTGAACAGATATAAAAAAAATCGCCCAAATTCAACTTGTATAACCTCCTCGTTTCACTGAAGTCGGTAAAAATAGACGCCATTTCTTTCTGAGCTAAGATAGAGACGGCTAGTTTTCAGCATTCTCTATGACCTTTAAAATGAGGTGTCACTCAATGGAGCCCTTATGAAAATGTGGGCTACTCCCAATCCCCGTTTTAAAACTGGGGCAAGGTGTCAGTATGCATTAAAAGGTACTTTTGTTTTTAATAAATTGTACCAATTTTGGTTGCGCTGAAAAAACTGGTTAAAAAGTTATAAAGGCGTTTCCACACTTTTGCCTGACCCTGTATACGGTATAGTACATATCTTTGATTTCAATTGTTCATACAAAACAACGTGCTCAAAATTATTGCATTAGATTTATATTTAATTGTATTTATTTATTTAAATATTATGGACATGTAACTCTATGTTTAAATGGTTTTTTCAACTTTGGAATTAAAAGAACCAACAACATTACGTACTAATTGTAGTTTACACTCAATTAGTTTCAGCTAAAACAACGGTACGAGCGTTTCAAATGCATTACAACAATCAACACAGAAATACACACCATGGAAATTCGTTATTTTAAATTCTTCCTCATAGAGTGAAGGTTTATAGTAAATCGTTCACTGTAACTTCTAGTCGGTTGTGGAATAACCTCAATAATAATATTAGAGTAATTGAGAACCTTGCTCGGCCTGGAAATGAGATTAAAACGTCATCATACGGGATCATAGGTAGTGATATCCTTGGGGCTGTATATTTTTGTGCTCAATGTAGACTATCACCCTTGCGTAAAAATCACAGAGTTTTGTGTGGCTAGAAAGTTTACCCCCTCTTCCCCTTTCAGGCCCTCTTCATCTCCATCGGTCGTCAAATTCAAAATCGCTGTCATCTAACGCAGCAAGAAGTTCTTCATCCGAGATTAAATAGCCTTCTGTCCTCTTACGCTCCATCTGTAAACAAACAGAGAATTGGATGATTGTTTGACTAGACTAGGTTAAGTTAAACAGAATGTTAGGTTAAGCTAAGCTAAAATAATGTTACCCACTTTTTATGCATACAGTCCTAATGTGCACACCTGTGCACAAATAGGATAACTTAACATTTGGTGTAAAGACCCAATGTGCACAAGCGTGTATAAATTCTTTTTCGTTCGTTTTAAGTAACCTAAAAAACTCGTAGGAACACACTTAAAACAGCCAAACAATTTCTCAATGGGTTTAGATAGCTAATCAGGCTAATAATAATGGCTATCAATGCTATTACATGATAAAAAGCACTTACTTACCTCCTTGTTAGGTTAGAGAAAATTTCCTCAGTTGAGGTGATAAGCGGCCATTCTGAGTGAAGACCAAAAACATCAAAACAGAACAACAAAAAAAGATGCTATGTCACAGCGTATACTGAACACAGTGCAACACGTTCCATAGAGATATTTAATCTAGAAAATATGTAATAAAATATTTAAATTATGTACACATATGTGTACGTGGGGTCTGAAGAGGATATTACCCTGATTATTGAATTTAAGGTATAATCTTTAAAATTCACAAATATGTTTCTGCTATTGGTTAAGCACTAACCATTATATATTTGTGGGTCAAAAATCCAACCTTAGATCAACAAAACCTTTTTGTTTTTACGGAAAACTCACATAAAAAAATTATTCTATCAACATCAACTCTTAATATACAAGACAAAATTAAAAGGAAGGTGCAACTCCGGTATATGTTATAATATATTTTCTTAAAGACAACTAAATTTGACCCTCACTTAGTTCCTTCAAAACTTTGATCAAGTGTATAGTTTATAACTCTGTAAATACAAACAAAGACATTCTTTAGATTATTTTTAGACAAAAATATCTGTTTATCTCAACACCCAAGTTTTAGAAAAATTTAAGGCTACTATCTTGTTGCAAATTTAATTCAACATCGAAATAGTGCTATAGAAATCCATTTCCGGTTCGAAATAGTGTTTTTCCACCCTAAATACGCATTAAGTACATGGAATTTCGAGATTTTTTGAAGGTTTTACTTTTTATGTTGAAATATAAGTCCGATCAAAAGATATTTAAATGAAACGATTATGGAGTAAAGATCTACCATTCAACGCAAATTTGGTGTAAAATGATGCTCGCGTTCAAAAGTAATTCGTGAACAGACATAAAAATAAAAAAATTACGTGTTTTTGAGCGAGAAGGAGGTCATAGCTCGGTAAATTCGAATATAATCACAATAAATATATATATATTCTTAAAGACAACTAAATTTGATTCTCACTTAGTTCCTTCAAATCTTTGATCAAGTGTATAGTTTGGCTCCTATAACTCTGTAAATACAAACAAAGACATTCATTAGAGTATTTTTAGACGAAAATATCTGTTTATCTCAACAACACCCAAGTTTTAGAAAAATTTAAGGCTACTATCTTGTTGCAAATTTAATTCTACATCGAAATAGTGCTATAGAAATCCATTTCCGGTTCGAAATAGTGTTTTTACCACGCAAAATACGCAACAAGTACATGGAATTTCGAGATTTTTGAGGGTTTTACTTTTTATGTAGAAATATAAGTCCGATCAAAAGATATTTAAATGAAACGATTATGGAGTCAAGATTCACTCAACGCAAATTTTGTGTAAAATGTTGCTCGCGTTCAAAAATAATTCGTGGACAGACATAAAAAAAAAAAACTACGTGTTTTTGAGCGGGAAGGAGGTCATAGCTCGGTAAATTCGAATATAATCATAATAAATATCTATATTTTCTTAAAGACACCTAAATTTGACCCTCACTTAGTTCTTTCAAAACTTTGTTCAAGTGTATATTTTGGCTCCTATAACTCTGTAAATACAAACAAAGACATTCTTTAGAGTATTTTTAGACAAAAATATCTGTTTATCTCATCAACACCCAAGTTTTAGAAAAATTTAAGGCTACTATCTTGTTTCAAATTTAATTCTACATCGAAATAGTGCTATAGAAATCCATTTCGGTTCGAAATAGTGTTTTTATCACGCAAAATACGCAACAAGTTCACGGGTTTTTGAGATTGTTTTGAGGTTTTTTACTCTTTTTATATAGAAATATACTTACTTAATCCTGTTCTCTTGTACCAGCAGGTGTCGAGGTCACAAGGTTTCTCCACCTTCTTTGTCTGCGATGAGGGGTACTGCCTGCCGTATGTTAAGCCCTCTCTCTCGCAGACCCTCTTCTATCTCTTCGTCCCACTTCCTATTCGGTCTCCCTCTCTTCTCTTTCCTTAAACTTTGGTTTCGTACAGGAGTCTAGGCAGTCTTGAAACAGGTATTCTTTTTAAGTGTCCAAACCACCTAAGTTGTTGCTCTTGGACTATTTTGGCTACAGGCTTTACATTTAAATTGCTTCTTATTCTTATGTTCCTTACTCTATCTCTTCTTGTTTTATTTTCAAGTTTACGCAAAAATCTCATTTCCATGGATTGGACTTTACTTCTGTTTCTTGCGTTTAGCGTCCATGACTCACATGCGTAAGTAAGAGTAGGAACAAAGGTCGATTTGTAGACGGCCAATTTGGTATTTTTTGTGACTTCTTTTTTGTTTAGGAAAGTCTGCCTAATACTACCAAACAGCCTACTTGCTGCTTTTACTCTTTCATTAATTTCCTCGTCTATTCTTCCATTGGCTGCCAACACTGAACCTAGGTATTTAAAACTCTCTACTTGCTGTAGAACTCTGTTATCACAGCTAATAATGTGCCTGTTGTCTCCTCTGCCTATAATCGTGGTCTCAGTTGTATCCACATTTATCTTCATTCCTTTCTTTTTCAGCTCTTCTTCCCATATTTACATGTTATGCTGTAGGGTTCTTTCGTTTGATATATCGTCGGCAAATGCCAAATCCTGAATTTTTACTGACCTCAGCATATAATTTCCCACAGTTGTACTCTTTGTTCTTTGGTGTACTATCTTCATAATGCTGTCTAAAAATACAATAAATAAAAGTGGGCTCAAGTTGTCTCCTTGCCTCACGCCTTGGTTGGTAAGAAATTCACTTAATGAACTGTTGGATGTCCTAACGTAGTTTCTACAGTTCCTATACAGGCTCATTATCGCATTTATTAGATGCTGGTTTACATTATGATGTCTCAGTAATTCCCAAATTTCCTTTCTTGGCACTTTATCAAAAGCTTGACTGAGATCTATGAACCCAACGTGGATTTCTTTATCTTTTTCTAGCCACTTTTCACTCAACATTCTAATTGAGAAAATTAAATCTTGGGTACTTCTGGATGGACGGAACCCACATTGTGCTTCATCCAGAATGTCCTCAACCTCTACTCTCAGCTTGGATTCTAATTTGCTATTTCACACGGATAATAAAAATTATTTGTTGTATTTTGATATTACTTGTATTTATTATTTTGAAGAGGAAGCGGAACCTTCGTGCTTCGGACTTGGGATATAGCAGTGACAGTAATGTGTACGTGAATGAGTCCCTAACACCTGCAAATAGAAGGCTGCTGCTGAAGACGAGAGAAGCTGCCAAGAAGAAAGGATATGCGTTCGCCTGGACCTACAACTGCGTCATCTACGTGAGGAAATCTCCTGGAGAACCAGCGGAAAATCACACATGAAGATGACCTGGAAACCCTGTGAATGTGCTAGTGTTGATATTTATTTTAGTGTTTTGTAAAGCGTCATTGTAATAAGGTAGGCCTAATTTATTTCAATTGCATGATTTGGGTGTGGCATGTTAACTTTAAAGTAAATGAGCAATAACTCGAAAGTAGTAAATAATTTAATCATTTATTATCAGAATGTCAGAGGGCTAAGAACTAAAACTTTAACTTTCAAAGGTAATTTGGTTTCCTCCGATTTTGATATTGTAGCTCTCACTGAAACCTGGCTAATCCCTGATATAGCAATGGTGAAATGTTTAATGATGAGTTTAGTGTGTTCCGAAGGGACAGGGATAGGTTAGCTACAGGGTTAGCCATGGGAGGAGGGGTTTTATTAGCCACACGTAATAGCACTTTGCATTCTGAACAAATTTTGTTTGACAGGCCTGAAGAAATGGTTTGAGTTAGAGTTAATGATGGGAAAGGGTTTTCCTTATTAATAGGCGTAATTTATTTCAAATGCAATTCTAAACTAGATGTATATATGAATTTTTTGGAAGGCTTCATGATAAGTACGAATAACTGTAAAATGTGTATTTTTGGTGATTTTAAGAAATTTTAAGAAGGTTAAGGAATTGGTGCAGTTACAACATCTGTGAGTGACCATAGGGTAGCTATTTTGATTATTTTTATAACACTCACATTCAGCAGGCAACGCTGCTCGATATCTGTGGAACGTGATGAGTAGGCAAGCGTGTGTGAGAGGGTGTGTCGTATGACTGCGGTGCGGCAGGAGGCGAATACACCAAACTGTCCAGTGTCCAACCCCTCTCCCTACCCCTCTCACCGGTGTCGTGCTACTTGCCACCAAGGGTCGATTCTAGGAACCATCTACCTGTCTTAGTGCAGGTATACCTGCCCATTGCGATGATGTCGTACAATGGTCAACATTTCATTCAGCGTTCATCCGGAGATTAATTTGTATTTCATAGTGATTTATTCCAAACTTTGTTAATATCATAGTTTCGTTGTAAATGCAAAAGTAAAACTACAGTGGCTTGAATAATTGCTTGTGGTGTTTTGATTTTGCATGTTTTACTACCAACTCAATTGATATTCTGTATTAAATTGTCTTTGTGGTAAGACAGTAAGAAAATGTCTTATGCGTTTTTTATTCAAGGAGTTATAGAAATTACATCAATGGCGGAAAAATACGTTTTTAAACTATCTAAGTGCGTGTATTAGAGATGTATCATTACAAGCCTCGGAAGAACAAACCACTGTTTGCATTCCATTTCAGATAACAGCCAATATTGAGATGCTTTTAAGTACTTCAAATATTAGTGCACTAAACGGAATATATTTTATACAAACATAATTGTAATTTAATAACAAACAAGTATAAACAGCTTCAGTTTATAGTGTAAATAAAATACAAACGAAACGTATTCCAAAATAGTTTTGACGTCTGCGGAAACGGGACCTAAGAGATATTGAAGTATTTCAAAAAACCCACACAGTTCAAATTTAAATAGTTTGATACTATAAGACCTGGTTTATTTTCTTTTTTGCTCCTTCATGTTCCTCAATTTTGTTCTTTACGGATCAGTTGTATTACACATTTTCTTGCGGAAGATACTTACACAGATACCTGCGAAATGTGACCCTCCACTCGCGCGGCTAATCTCGTGTCGATTTGCGAACAAGGCGCAAACACGCGTAAGAGGTTACTGGCCGGTCTGCCAAATACCTGGAATCGGGACGTGTCAACCCTCGTCAAAGTTGGTGGCAAGTAGCACGGTGGCAAGTAGCACGGAATCATCCCACCCACCACCACACGCCAAATCTCTGCTCCTGTCCTCAGCAATCAACACTACACGTGTAACACATGATTGGGTCTTGAAGAGCGAACACAGAACTAGATCATGTATTTCTATGTTCACTGGTCCTGACGCTATAGTCTATTTTAGCCACTAGTGAGGTTTGAGTAATTTTATTTCAACAAGGTATTATTTTACTTCAATTGAATGACTAGTTTGGTTTTAATCCTAAACTACAAATTATGTATTAAATCATATACAGTATTTAAAAATGATTAAACGCAGTAGCCATAGGTTATCAATCGCGATTGTTCTTAAAAGTTATTAAAGTATAGTTATTTTATGGGTAAAGGATCGGTATAATTCAAACACAATAACAAATACTAGGTATAAGGTACTTGATTATACGATTGTACATTTGAAAACAAGACATAATTATTATTTGTGATTGTTCTCAAAAATTATTATATTATATTTATTTTATGGGTAAATGATCGTAATAATTCAAACTCAATAACAAATACTAATCAGCGTGCGCGGCAGCGCACGAGCCAAGTTCCTACCAAAAAACAACTTGGACGCGCTGCCAAGTAGCTATACACGAACAGGAATAAGAGCCAAAGTTCACCTTTTTAACTTGATACCACTACTCATGCAGTAATTACAGAAAGTTGAAATTTTGTATACTATCTAGACTACCTGTCTGCTACAAGTATACACAATTTAAGTCCTATGCGTCAAAGGAGCTTTGAGATATGATGCTCTTAAAACGACGTTTTTAGTGAAATAACCACTCACTGACTCACTGACTCACTGACATAAATGTTTGGATACTTCCGGACATCGTAGAAAGTTGAAATTTGGAAACTAGGTACCTGTCAACGCCCAAATAATGGAAAAAGTACAAAATCATGAAATTTTTCACCATGGGGGGAGCTGTAGAGCTCCAAAGGGGGAAATTTTATTTCCATAAGAAATGCAAGGGAAAACGTGAATGACACAAGAAATTGAAAAGAACGACTTTTTTACTAATTTTACTGCGACAGGTCAGTGCAACATGGTGTCGCATCTCGGGATTACGACTCAACAGTGCGACAGGACAATTCGAAACGGCGGTGCGACTCAGTGGTGTGACAAGGCAATGCGACACGGTGATGCGACCCGGCGGTTTGACACGGTGGTGCGATGCGACATGGTGATGCGACACGTTGGTTTGACTCATTGGTGCACAGTGGTGCGACACGGCGATGAAACACGTGGGTGCAACACGGTGTTGCGGCACGGCAGTGCGACACGGTGTTGCGGCACCTGCGATTGATGTGACACGGCTGGCGCCATTCGATGGTGCGACACGCTGATGCGACATGGAGTTGCGACATGTGGGTGCGACACGGTGATGCGACATGTGGGTACGACACGGCGATGCGACATGTGGATGCAACACAGTGATGCGACATGTGGATGCGACACGGTGTTGCGACATGTGGGTGCAACACAGTGATGCGACATGTGGATGCAACACAGTGATGCGACTGTGGATGCGACACGGATGCGACACGTGGTGCGACACGGTGATGTGACAAACACGGCGATGACATGTGGATGCAACACAGTGATGCGACATGTGGATGCGACACGATATTGCGACATGTGGATGCGACACGGTGATGCGACATGTGTGTGCGACATTGGGTTGCGACATTGATGCGACAACGTGATGCGACATGTGGGTGCAACACGGTGTTGCGACATGTGGGTGCGACACGGTGATGCTACATGTGGGTGCGACACGGTGTCGCGACATGTGGATGCGACACGGTGTTGCGACATGTCGCAAGTTCCAACCAAAAAACAACTTGGACGCGTTGCCAAGTAGTTATACACGAACAGAATTGAGAGCCAAAATTTACCTTTTAACTCGATACCACTCGGGCAGTAATCACAGAAAGTTTAAATTTTGTATACCATTTCAGTGGTACATGTTGGTGCGACACGGTGTTGCGGTATCGCAGAGTGAAGCGTCTTTGCGCCATCGCAGGGCGTTGCGGTAGTACGACGTGGCAGGAGTATGGCAGACAAAAATTAATTTACACAACAGAAAACATTTCTTTGTTATATTCCTAACTTTATTAATTATTTTAAATACACTATATAAACGTATAAATTGACACATGATCAAACATTCATAATTACATCAGCTGTTCTGATTTTCTAATAATCTGATTGGTTAATAGAGCACCAATGAAATATTTTATGGACTGTTTTTCAAAATATTATAAACAACATTCATTCTACTTGAAGACATAGATCTAAAAGTTTGGAGCTCTCATAATCACTTACGATTATATGTGTAGTTAATTGATACGATTGTGTTAGTTTAATGTCAACGTTCAAGTTTTGTAGTTTAGTTTGTTTTTCGTTCATCTTTGTTGTGTTTCCTTCGTTCTTAAGTTAAGTTCTATCGTTCTTAGATTAGTTATTTTGTTGTTCTTCGTTTCGTTTCATTGTTAGATATTCAGAATAGTTGTTTGTTATTTCTGTTAATTGTTTGTTTTTACTATCCATATTTTAAATATCATTTATAATTTACTGAATTTTACTACACTTGGTGACCCCACCATGGAGAACTTGACCATTAATAATGAGACGGTTAAAGTAGTTGTGGTACCGATAGTTGGTGATGGTAACTGCCTATTTCGTTCTATAGCGTTGTGTGTACATGGAACAGAAGATAAACACTTGGAAGTGAGAAGGCTCATTGTTGATTGGGTTTGCATCAATTGGGCCATGATGCAATTGGAAACTGTTGACCGCGATGGAAATCCATTTGAAAATCCTGCTGAGTACAGGAAGGTTATGATGACGCCGAGGGAGTGGAGCCGTGTGAGCAGCAGCCAGTTTGTTCAACATCACGGTTGAGGTTTACTACAATGGTAGAATGATGGACAGATATGGACATGCTGATAAGGTGGTGAGGCTCAAATATACCAACGTGGGAGGAGGCCACTTCGAGGTGTACAAAGTGCACTCAACATCTACCAAGACCGCTCAACCAATTCAACCCAAAAAGTTTACCACTGAACGATTTCCAGCACAGGTAAGTTGAGGTCTCCTCAATCAAGTATAAGAACCTTACAGGAAAAAATAGTAACGTACTCAGTTCTTTTTTAAACGTTTTAAAATTTGGATGACATTTCTTAATGCGAGTACTATTAGTTTAATTACAACAAAAGATGTAGAGCCTTTACTGCTTATAAATTAATATGCCCAAATTTGTTTTCAAAAGTAACGGTTTACACAAATATTTAGGCCTCTCATTTCAGTTTCAAATCTTCAGACTGATGAACAGCAGCTTTTGAAGTTGGACAAAATTGATTTGCTTTAGTCCTGTGATCAATTTTTTAAGTTTGTCTCATTCACTTTTTACCACCATCTAAAGCCTAAAGGAAAAATTCGGGCAACCTGTGGCTAATAAAATTGGTCGTTTGTGAATATTGGAATCTTTCAACGTGTAAAGGTCGGACTAACATTACAACTTGATAAAACTCAAATGTTTACCATTATCCCATGGTATTCGCAATAGGAATAAAGTAAACTTTTGAATCTCACCACCTCGAAACATTAACAAACTCCCTCTACAGGCTGGGAAAAGGTTATGCAACAAACTGCCAAAAGAAATTAGATTAGCTGATGACATTGTTTCAAAACAAGTAAAACATTATCTTATAAATAACCCATTTTACTCTTTATGAATACATATATTTAGTATACATTAACATTAAATTCTTTATTAAATTTAATTATGCTTGTCACCAATAATAGTTAAAAATTATTATTGTAAAATGACGAATAAATAAATAAAAACAAAAAGCAAAAGAAGTTTTACTGAGATTGCTAGTTCAAATTTTCATATTTACATGACAAATTATTATTATTCAAACTGTATTGATTAGGAAAACCATTATACTTGTATAGTTGACAATTTTTTTCAGTAAAATTTGGGAAAAGAATTTAAAAATTGTATTTGTATTCAGAGATTTTTAAAATAACTTATTTATTAAAACAATATTTATTTTAGGACCATATCAAACTAGCAGAGAAATTACATACCCACAGTAAAAACAGAAAAGAAAAGGCTCTAGAAAATGGATCTAGTGAAAATAAAAGTGCTGTTCTGACGCCAAATGTAAGTAGGGAAAAGAATTTATTTATAAATATTATTTGTATTCAGAGATTTGTAATATTATTTATGTATTAAAACTATATTTATTTTAGGGCCAGATCGAACTAGCAGAGAAATTACATACCCACAGTAAAAATAGAAAAGAACAGGCTCTAGAAAATGGATCTAGTGAAAATAAAAGTGCTGTTCTTACGCCAAATGTAAGTAGGGAAAAGAATTTATTTATAAATATTATTTGTATTCAGAGATTTTTTATATAATTTATTTATTTAAACTATATTTCTTTTAGGGCCAGATCGAACTAGCAGAGACATTACATACCCACAGTAAAAAAGAAAAGAACAGGTTCTAGAAAATGGATCTAGTGAAAATAAAAGTGCTGTTCTTACGCCAAATGTAAGTAGGAATTATTCATCCTGTTGCATTTTACGTAGCCTAAATATACACATTTCTAACATTAATAAACACAAACTTAATCTTTTAATAATACTTTTCTTTAGAATAATAGCAAAATGTGATTCCAATATTTGAAAAATAATATATTGGTTTAATTTTACTACTTGAAAACCTTATATTGTTAACATACAGAATGGGTGTTATATAAAGAATAAGAATTCTATAGAATAAGAATTACTTTTCTTAGGAAAATTAAATAACTAAAGATTTATCTGCAAATTTGATTGCACATCATTAGATGGTTGCATTCAAGGTGAATAGGATGACAAGTTAGGGAACATAAACAACGTGTACAGAAGTTTAGCTCCACCCATGGTCCAATGACATCAGGGATCAAGCCAATAGGACGTAAGAGAGGTTTTAAATTAACGCAAAGATCAGCTGAAAAAAATTATCAATTAGTTTAATTAAAGTTAAAACAATAACAGCCATGACAAATTGCAATTATAACAAGTTATCAACAAATTTGTTTCCAAGCGATAACAGCCGTTATCGGTCCCAAAAATGGGCGTGGCTATAAGGTCATCTGGTTTTGTCCCCTACCTTGATAGATAATTATTTGTGTGAAAACGCTAAAGATGAATTGTTTTAATGACAATAAAAGTTATAAGTTGGGACAACAATCTCGTTTTTCCTATCCTCTCCTTCAATACATTTGACGTTACAACTACCTGGCTTTATTTTCTGTGGTTGGCTCTTTTGTCATCTGAAGTCCGATAAAACGGGATTGTCAACTGGCCCAAGTGGTCAGAAAAGACCCTAATTGAAACGGCAACAGTGGTCAGTACAAGGGTCGCTGTCAAACTGGCCCAGTGGTTGACGTAGGTGTTGAGGGTGTGGGTGGGATTGGCTGAGGGCTACCATTGTAGGCTCTATTGTGGAGGGCTGCTATTGTTGTAGAGATTTCAACTGCCACCCTCCTGAAAGCGTTCAAGGTGACTCCACAGAAGTTGCGCTACAATGTACTTAACGTAACTGGTAATCGTAATTGTTTGAGGAAATAAAAGTTATTGGTGGTGGGAAGATATGAAAATGTGAAAGCGTGGTGAAAATGAAATAGTGGTGAAAAAAAAATGAAAATTTAAACAGTTTTGTTGACTTTATTTAATAGGCAATCGAATTTTTCTACGAGTACATGTTGTTTTTTACAATTTGTTCCACTCTTTTTCTTTTGCATTTCAAAAAAGTGTATTCAGTTTACGTATACAACAGCCACGGTTTATGGCAGTGTTTAAAGGTATGTTCGAAAAATATCTAAGAAACTAGCATGGGACTATATAATTACCTGCTGCAAGGCAAACGTTTTAATACATGTTCAATAATTTAGAGTCATGATAACGCATAAATGACTAATTTTTAAACTAAAACCCGTTCATTAGATTTTATCTATCGTTCAACCCAATAAACACGGGTTTAAACGCCTTGATGTCGTAATAATAAAACTTGTTTCATTTGAGTGTTACCGTCGTTTGTGCTCAAATAAGATGTTATACAAGGTGTTTGGTACAGACCAAAATTTAGATATGTTTCTCACAAATATTCTACGGTGTTTTCTACTGGTTCATTTTTAGCTATTTGTATTGTTTGTTCTAGTACTGAGTGACTATAAAATGGTAAACAGTGGAAGCTGTGGGGCCGCGTGCCTAGAAGATGTATTGTTGTGTACCTACTGTAAATTTCTGATCCATGTTCACGGGGTGGCAATTGGAATCCAACCCGTTGTAGTAATAGTAGGCCTTAATTTTACAGTCTTAGTTTACCAGTTGAATTTCAAGACGACGACCTGCCTTAAAAATTGATTTACGAAATACGATTTCGTATTTTAATATTACCGTACGTTTGTCCGAAATTTATTTGTTAAGAACAACATATCATAATTTCATAAATATAATGTGAAACTACAGTCAAAAGTCTCGATTTGAATGTATCGCAAAACGACTCTATATTTTTAGTTTTATGGTATTCAGATTACATACTTTTAAGTATTGTGTCATGAAATCTTTGTTCGCACACTTTCCCCAGGAATCAATACTGTCGGAAATATGGGTTCGATTCAAACCGAAATATGCTTTTCTGTAAGATTTCGTTAGTGCAGAAATAGGAATCTCTTGTAGTTAAAACACTCTCTGGTGTTATTATTTTACTACGCACTGCATCAATGTTATGATCATGAATCATCACATGTTTTTTGTTTCATCTAGGCCTATGTTTAACGATATACCCAGAAAAGTTGTGGATTGTTCTCAATAAAAATAAAAATATTAATTCAAGGTCGAGTCACCAAAATGCATAAAATATGTTTCTGATACTCCATGTTCAATTGTTTTTCGCAAAGTTATCAGCACAAAAATTAATCTTGTCTTGGCAAATAATCTCTAGATTAATATATCGTAATAGATCTAAAAATTTAAAAATCTGAAACAATAGTTTATTACAAGAAACTTTGACAAAGAAATTAATTTGAACCAGAACATTTTAAAGTATCTAATTGGAGTGTTTTCCTTTAATATTATAAAAACATGAATACCTTTAACAAATATGAAAATTTACCAATAAAATCAACCACTCGGCAAAGACAAACTGAACTGATCGGTGAAAGTTGCCCGGAGAGGGGGTCAATGTCAACACCTGCGAGTTGGCAAGGGGTTGTGGAGGGGTGCCGAAAGGCTAGTAACCCCTGGTAATCCTGTTCTACCTGGAACTGACCACTGGGCCAGCGATTCCGTGCTACTTTGCCACCGTGCTACTTACACCAACTGACGAGGGTTGACACGTCCCGATTCCGTAATGGGCAGACCGGCCAGTAACCCTTACGCGTGTTTGGCGCCTTGTTCGTAAATCGACACGGGATTAGCCGCGCGAGTGGAGGGTCACATTTCGCGCATTCGTGTATCTTCCGCAAGAAAATATGTAATAAAACTGATCCGTAAAAGAAAAATTGAGAACACGAAAGAGCAAAAAGGTCAAATAAATAAGGTCTTAGTATCAAACTATTTAAATTTGAACTAATGTTTTCAATGGAGAGTGTTTTTGTTCGACAATATTTGTATCCGACCCAACATGCAAAGTTTAACCACTATCCTGAACGTAATGTTCAGTGTGAAATGTTTGATTTTTCAAATACTTCAATTTTTTCTTAGGTCCCGTTTCCGCAGACGTCAAAACTATTTTGGAATAAGTTTTGTTCGTATTTTTTACAAGTGAAACTGAAGCTGTGTTTATACTTGTTGTAATTAAATTACAATTATGTTTGTATAAATTATATTCCGTTTAGTGCACTACTATTTGAAGCACTTAAAAACATCTTAATATTGGCTGTTATCTAAAATGGAATGCAAAAGTAGTTTGTTCTCCCGAGGCTTGTAATGATGCATCTCTAATAAACGCACTTGGACAGTTTAAAAACGTATTTTTCCGCCATTGATGTAATTTCTATAATTCCTTGAATAAAAAACGCATAAGATATTTTCTTATTGTCTTACCACAAAGAAAGTTTTAATGCAAAATATCAATTATGTAAAATCAAAACAAAATAAAGCAATCGCCGCTGTAGTTTTACTTTAATCTTTACAACGAAACTATGAGATTAACAAAGTTTGAATAAATCACTATGTAATACAAATTAATCTCCGGATGAATAGAGAATGGAATTTTGACCATTGTACGACAACACCGCCACGCAACGGGCAGGGTATACCTGTACAGACAGTAATGATTCCTAGAATCAACCTTGGCAAGTAGCATGGTGGCAAGTAGCACGACACCGGCAGCATTTCGACCCTTTGGTCGACCTCAAATTGTTTGGAAAGGATTAACCATCGGGTTGGCCTTGTCACCCGATAAAACTTTACTCTTCATTTTCAATACCCTATTAAATCTACAATGAAACCAAGATTCACTGTCATTTCCCTTTGTCACGCCGTTCTACCACAATTTTAAATTGTTCCATTCTCACCTTGTTTGTATTTTATTCGTCTCGATTTACCTGAACTATGAAATATTTTTATTAATTTTATTAATAATGTTTACAGTCACATACTTCTGCTACAAACAAACATAAAGTGGGTAGGCCGACCAAGAATCGACGGGGAAGACCGAAACTTTCACAACTGAGTATTCAGGAACAACACAGAATGGCCGTTACAAAATATACAAAGAAAAACCCAGAAGTGAACCGAGCTGCAGTTAAAAAATACAGACAAAAAGCCCCAGAAGTACATAGAGCTGCTGTTGCAAAATACACACAGAAAACTCCAGAAGTAAATAGAGCTGCTGTTGCAAAATACACATACAAAAACTCAGAAGTAAATAAAGCTGCTGTTGCAAAATATGCTCAAAAGCGCCCAGAGGTTAATCGTAAAGCTGTTCATTTGTACTCTATGAGAAATTTAGTCAAAAGAAGGCAATCGTTGTTTACTTATAGACAAAAGAATTCTACCCAACGTAATTGCATTAAAACGACACAGACTTATAAAAGGGCAAAACAGATTCTTTTGAAAAAACACATTATAGAGGTAAAAGTCGCAAAATAGAATCAAAGTCAAATCAAGTATAAGACTAAAAGTTAACCAAGAATTTATTTTGAAAAATCTCAATTTAAAACTTAAACATAGAAACGTAGGGGAAAAATGGTTGAAAGCAGAGAAAATGCTAAAATGGTGTATTCAATATCGCAAAACCCATACAAGCCACTTTGAGCGATCATTCCTACTTACAAGATCATTTGTTGAAACTACTTTAATAAAGATGAGTGAAGTTGATCTAGATAAATCATCCTATGACGTGTTTCAAGAAGTGTTTGGCCCGAATTTGCACGTCCCATCACAAGAGCCTTTGCTGTTTCCGCTTATAAATCCCTCCCAAATACTAAAGAAGTGACTCTAAATGAAAACGGAAAAGCTATAGACATTTTCCCAGTCCCAATTATAAATAATAAAAGATACAAACAAGTTGAAACTTTCTGGTCTTGCTCAGAAAACGTGTGTAAGTTTGAAAAACACATTGTTACTCGTCTGAAGACTATGTTTTTAAAGTATATTGCCTGCAACGTATCTCAAGTATGGACAACTGATTTTGCAAATTTACTAAAAACTGTCAGACCTATAAGTCCTCATTTCCTAAGATGCGTTCATTTTGTCGACGGTTATATGAAATGGCAAATGATGTTTTTATAACAGGTCAGGTAGACAATGCTTTGAGAACGTGTGATGAAAAGAAGATATACAAATATGCTAGTGAGGCTCAACTGAAAACATTTGCTTGTGACACAAGTACAGAGAAATCGAATTATCAGAATGAAGAAGAAATATTCAATAAGTTCAAAATGCATTTCAACGGCTAAAATCAAAATCACGGATTTACCAGTACACGACTGCAAGTCATGCCACAAACTATGCTGTCGTCGTGATGGAACAGTCATGAGTAGAATAAATAAACCTCTTCAAACATCAGCATGGAATGAGTTAATGTCACATAATTCAATTAACAATAAAGTTCTACCAAGTGATTTCATCTGCAACTATTGCTTAAACAAATATCGTAAAACCAAGTTCCTCCAACTTCAATTTTAAATGATCTCTTTGTTTCCCAAGGCCCCAAGAAATCACTAAGCTAAATGATTTTTAAAAGTCATTGATACAGCGAGCCAAAGCGTTTCAAGTTGTCATAAATATGCAGCCAATCAAAATAAAAATGTTCCAAACAAGCAACTAGTTAAAAGTCAAGGACGGACCTTTCATTTGCCACTGCCCTTACAGCAAACGCTAGCCAAACTACCCAGTCAGCGAGACGCCATTGATAGCAGCGAATTGTTTATTTTAATGCGAGGAGTCCCTACGAAATCTGGTATTGTTTGGGAAGATTTAGTAAACGTGGAAAAAGTTTATATGGCCCTTAAAGTATTGAAGCAGGTCAATCCATTATATCTCGAAATAGATTTACCAGAGCAACCAGAAGATCTCCAAGCTGGAAAAGAACTTGAAATTCATTCTATAGATGACAAAAATACGTTAGATAAAGAACCACGTTTTGAAAATGACGTAGATGCGATGATAACTTAGATGAACGGTCAAAAGGATATTGAAAAATACTACTCAAATTACTCAATTTATCCAATCCACGAACAAAGGAAAAACGTCAGTGTTACTGAAATGTACCAAATGCTAAAAGTAGTGGCAGAACCTATTGACTCCAAGGACAAATTGTTAGATGTCAAATGTTTTCCAGACTTGTACTTCGAAGGAAGGTTTGGACAGTTCCACCATCGCAAACAAGCTTTAAATGAATCTGAGTACATAAAATGCGGACTTATGTCGAAACACTACCAGTTCCGTCCAAACCAACAGTATCTGTTTTTCCATTTAAATAATGCAAACATTCGACAACTTAGTGCCGGCATATTTTACAAAATGAACGTGACAAATCAAAAGTGCAAGTTAAAAGCAGCTGACTACATAAACAAGTTAAAGAATGAGGAGTTGGAAGGAGATCTTTCAGCGATATTCTCTAGACTACGCAATACAGAACAATACTGGAAAAGGCCTAGAAACGATGTAAACTGTATGACACTGCATTACGGTCCAGCAACGTGGTTCCTAACACTGAGTCCCAGCGAATGGCTCTGGGAAGATTTAGGCGAGTACATAAAAGAATGTAATGTGCTATCGTGGATGAATAAGTCTACAAGTGAATTGGTCGCTCTCGACCCTGTGTCTGCATCCCGATTTATAGACATACAGTTCAAAGCTATTCTGGAATTCATTACGTCGAGCGATGAGCCTCTAGGAAAGGTAATTCACTACTTCTGGAGAAGAGAATATCAGTCCCGAGGTCTGCAACACTTTCATCTTTTAATCTGGTGTGAATCTGCTCCAATACTTGGAGTTTCTCCTTTGGATGAGGTTGGTGCATTTCTGTCTAAGTATTTGTCCTGCTCTATTCCAGATCCCAAAAGTTTCCTACTTTAAGCGAGAGGGTAAATAGGCACCAAAAACATCGTCACAACAGTTATTGTATGCGTACAAAGAAAACTAAATGTGGTATCCGAAAGGTTTGCAGGTTTGGTTTTCCAAGAGCTGCAACAGAATCTTTGATAGTTCGAAGTGTCTCTGAATCTATTGTTAATAGGTCTACGTTAAATAGTGGTGACCGCTTGTACAGCTTACCGAGAAAAGAAAATGAAACGTTCATAAATGACTATAATCCTGCAATGATGCTAGCTTGGAATGGGAACATGGACCTACAGTTTGTAGGAGAACGTTCTTCTGTCTTGAACTTCTATATAACCAAATATACAACAAAGGGAGAAAAGGTCATGTAATGAATGATTTTGACCAAATAAATTCATCTAAATCTCTTAGCACCAGACTATTCAGTATAGGCATGCGCGCATTAAATCATAGAGAATGTGGAGCAATGGAGGCCAGTGACACTTTACTTGGAATACCTCTACATGGCACAGATCATGACACAACAATACGTTGGTTGGATACAAGCATGAACAGAAGCCGAAGAATTAAAAGCAAGAAAGAAATAGAAAACTTGAATCCTGATTCAACCGACCTGTACTATGCATCTTTTGTAGATGACTACTACCCAAATCGACCTGAAAAGCTAGATGGAATGAATCTGTATGAGTTTTACCGATGGTATGACAAGGTTTACTCGAAGCCGAAAAACACAACAAGTGATTTCTACCAAATCGGCAATGATCAATATATGAAGAAGCGACGGAAGCCATACCTCACAAACCACTTCAAGCACAATATTGAGCAAAACCCTGAAGAGTTTTATCATGCCATACTTCTAATGTTTAAATCTTGGCGTGAACCCTCTGATTTGTTGGCCGGCAAAACATCATATACAGAGGCCTTTGAGACTCAAAAGTCTGGACTAGAGGAAGCCATAAAATATGCTGAACACCATATCAACTACAAGAAAAATATTGACATGGCGTTTAAGGTAATAGAAGAACAAGTAGCAAAAGTTCAAGAAACTGTAGAACAAGGGGAAGACCGGGATGAGGGGCCTGACCATCCGGAACAATTTCAAATAGAACAAACAGACCTTGCTTTGAACGATTTGCGCGAATTAAATAACGCTGTTTTAAATGAGCCTGACGTAAACACTTTAATTGGTCAATTAAATTGTGATCAACTTCGCGTGTTGCTGTTTGCGCACCTACAGGAGTTGCTGCTTTTAACATAAACGGCCTAACCATGTATAGGCTTCTACAACTGCCTGTTGAGCACGGCGCCATTCCCAAATATACTTTTCTATCGGACAATGCATTGTTCAAATTCAGAGCGGAGCTCAAAAATGTAAAGCTGTTCATTGTGGATGAAGTGTCTATGGTGTCAAATTTAATGCTGCTCTACATACATTTAAGACTTACAGAAATCTTTGGTACAGAGAATGATGCTGATGGATGGTTTGGACGAAGACACATCTTATTTTTCGGTGACTTGTTGCAGCTACCACCTGTTCATGAGCAGCCACCTTATATACAACTAGTATCGAAAGACATAGCAAAATACGTAGGTTCACTCCACACGATAAATATTTGGACTGAGCTTTTGACATATGATGAGCTTTTAATAAACATGCGACAAAAAGATGACGTTGACTTCGTGAACACTTTAAGTCGTGTTAGACTTGGTGTAATAAACAAAAATAACATTGCGTTATTGCAAACAAGACTGCTCCAGTTTGAGAGTAAATCAAACAAAAACAGATTAAGTTTGTGTTTATTAATGTTAGAAATGTGTATATTTATCCTGTTGCATAAATATACACATTTCTAACATTAACTCAAACTTAATCTTTAATAATACTTTTCTTTACAATAATAGCAAAATGTGATTCCAATATTTAAAAAATAATATACTGGTTTAATTTTACTACTTGAAAACCTTATATTGTTAACATACAGAATGGGTGTTATATAAAGAATAAGAATTCTATAGAATAAGAATTACTTTTCTTAGGAAAATTAAATAACTAAAGATTTATCTGCAAATTACATTGCACATCATTAGATTGTTGCATTCAAGGTAAATAGGATGGCAAGTTAGGAACATAAACAACGTGTACAGAAGTTTAGCTCCACCCATGTCCAATGACATCAGGGATCAAGCCAATAGGACGTAAGAGAGTTTTAAATTAACGCAAAGATCAGCTGAAAAAATTATCAATTAGTTTAATTAAAGTTAAAACAATAACAGCCATGACAAATTGCAATTATAACAAGTTATCAACAAATTTGGTTTCCAAGCGATAACAGCCGTTATCGGTCCCAAAAAATGGGCGTGGCTATAAGGTCATCTGGTTTTGTCCCCTACCTTGATAGATAATTATTTGTGTGAAAACGCTAAAGATGAATTGTTTTAATGACAATAAAAGTTATAAGTTGGGACAACAATCTCTCGTTTTTCCTATCCTCTCCCTTCAATACATTTGACGTTACAACTACCTGGCTTTATTTTCTGTGGTTGGCTCTTTTCGTCATCTGTCCGATAAAACTTTACTCTTCATTTTCAATACCCCTATTAAATCTACAATGAAACCAAGATTCACTGTCATTTCCCTTTTGTCACGCCGTTCTACCACAATTTTAAATTGTTCCATTCTCACCTTGTTTGTATTTTATTCGTCTCACCTGAACTATTAAATATTTTTATTAATTTTATTAATAATGTTTACAGTCACATACCTCTGCTCCAAACAAACATAAAATGGGTAGGCCGACCAAGAATCGACGGGGAAGACCGAAACTTTCACAACTAAGTATTCAGGAACAACACAGAATGGCCGTTACAAAATATACAAAGAAAAACCCAGAAGTGAACCGAGCTGCAGTTAAAAAATACAGACAAAAAGCCCCAGAAGTACATAGAGCTGCTGTTGCAAAATACACACAGAAAACTCCAGAAGTAAATAGAGCTGCTGTTGCAAAATACATACAAAAACCAGAAGTAAATAAAGCTGCTGTTGCAAAATATGCTCAAAAGCGCCCAGAGGTTAATCGTAAAGCTGTTCATTTGTACTCTATGAGAAATTTAGTCAAAAGAAGGCAATCGTTGTTTACTTATAGACAAAAGAATTCTACTGCCAACGTAATTGCATTAAAACGACACAGACTTATAAAAAGGGCAAAACAGATTCTTTTGAAAAAACACATTATAGAGGTAAAAAGTCGCAAAAATAGAATCAAAGTCAAATCAAGTATAAGACTAAAAGTTAACCAAGAATTTATTTTGAAAAATCTCAATTTAAAACTTAAACATAGAAACGTAGGGGAAAAATGGTTGAAAGCAGAGAAAATGCTAAAATGGTGTATTCAATATCGCAAAACCCATACAAGCCACTTTGAGCGATCATTCCTACTTACAAGATCATTTGTTGAAACTACTTTAATAAAGATGAGTGAAGTTGATCTAGATAAATCATCCTATGACGTGTTTCAAGAAGTGTTTGGCCCGAATTTGCACGTCCCATCACAAGAGCCTTTCTTTGCTGTTTCCGCTTATAAATCCCTCCCAAATACTAAAGAAGTGACTCTAAATGAAAACGGAAAAGCTATAGACATTTTCCCAGTCCCAATTATAAATAATAAAAGATACAAACAAGTTGAAACTTTCTGGTCTTGCTCAGAAAACGTGTAAATTTGAAAAACACATTGTTACTCGTCTGAAGACTATGTTTTAAAGTATATTGCCTGCAACGTATCTCAAGTATGGACAACTGATTTTGCAAATTTACTAAAACTGTCAGACCTATAAGTCCTCATTTCCTAAGATCCGTTCATTTTGTCGACGGTTATATGAAATGGCAAATGATGTTTTTATAACAGGTCAGGTAGACAATGCTTTGAGAACGTGTGATGAAAAGAAGATATACAAATATGCTAGTGAGGCTCAATTGAAAACATTTGCTTGTGACACAAGTACAGAGAAATCTAATTATCAGAATGAAGAAGAAATATTCAATAAGTTCAAAAATGCATTTCAACGGCTAAAATCAAAATCACGGGATTTACCAGTACACGACTGCAAGTCATGCCACAAACTATGCTGTCGTCGTGATGGAACAGTCATGAGTAGAATAAATAAACCTCTTCAAACATCTGCATGGAATGAGTTAATGTTGGAATGAGTTACCTGACGTGTTTGTTGTATCAGAACACGGCTTTTCGTTAGTAATAATAGACCAGTTTCAGCTAAAAAACTATCGTTTAGTAAACTACTTTTGTCGTGAGTATTGTAAAGGCGGTGGGGTCTCAGTATTTGCTCGAGATAACATAACATCTCAACCTTATAACTTAAATGAAAAGCAAGAGCTTGATTTCGAAGCGGTAGGTGTAAAAATTCAGATAAATTCCACCGAAAATATAATAGTCATCGGATTGTACCGATCTCCAAACGGCTGTGTACAATCCTTTTTTGCAAAGTTGGAAGAACTTCTCTTAAAAATATACCACAACTCTTCAAAATTTATCTTGATCGGAGATATAAATATTAACGTTTTGGATACCAGAAACCCTTCCACTCAGAGATTACGGGATGTACTTCAATCCTTTAATTTAATATGGTCTATAGACACTCCGACCAGAATAACCTCCACATCACGTACGGCCATCGATAACGTAATCACAAATATTCCAAACTGCAGAATTTCAGTATTGAATACCGCTATATCTGATCACTTTGCGCAGGAAGTCGTGATTTGTGGATATAAACAGGAAACGAAACAATCTACAGAAAAGCTAACAAGAACACTCAAAGCCCATAATATCACTCTTCTTATTAGTTTGCTCAAAAAGGAAAGTTGGGAATTCTTGAATGAGCATAGCTGTACAGAGAAAATGTATGATGCGTTTAGTAACTGTTTAAATTATTTCTTAGATATAGCTTGTCCTAATAAGAAATCTAAACAAGGCCAATGTGTTAAAAAGTGCTTTTGGATTACTAAAGGAATTCTTGTCTCTAGAGAAAAGGTAAAGTTCTACAACACAATTTTTATCAAAACCCAAAATGAGGAATTTAAAACGTTTTTCAGACGATATAGACAGACTTATAAAAACATAATTAAAGCAGCAAAAGCGTATGATGTAAATAAAGCCTTAAGTACAACTGACAACTTTTCCAAAACAGCGTGGGAAATTATTAACAACTCGAAAGGGAGTAAATTTAACACAAAATCTGAACTTAAAGAAATAGAAGTTAACAACTGTAAGATTGATAACCCCGCTGAAATTGCAAATGAATTTAATATGTATTTTTCAACAGTAGCAGCACCACTTAAAACTAAAACAAAACCTGAGTTTGTGGCAAATTATATAGAACCCTTGTTCTCTATGGCTTTAGCTCCGGCAGACGAGACTGAAGTCGAGCGAGTGATTCAGAAACTAAATTCCAAAAAAACTAATGACGTAAATGGAATGTCCGTATGGCTGCTCAAAAAATGTTTCAAGCATTTACTGACACCATTAACACAATTAATTAATTCTTCCTTTGAAACTGGTACTTTTCCATCTGCCTTAAAAACCGCGAAGGTTGTACCAATTTTTAAAAAGGACGACCCATATAAAACAAGTAATTATCGCCCAATCTCAATTTTGCCCGTGTTTAGTAAAGTGTTTGAGAAAATCTTTTATGAAAGAGTCGAGAGTTTCCTCGATAACTTTCAAATCCTGTGTCGTGAACAATTCGGGTTTCGAAAAAATAAATCGACCATTGACGCAATTAATACTCTAGTCGAAAATGTCGTCGATGGTCTTGAAAAGCGAGAGCACGTGCTAAGCATCTTTCTTGACCTTTCCAAGGCATTTGACTGTGTGGATCACGCGGTTTTGATTCACCAGTTAGAATCCTGTGGAATACGAGGGCTTCCTCTTAAATGGCTCTCTTCCTATCTCAGCGGACGAAACCAGTATGTAGAAATCTCAAACATTCGTTCATCTAATCTCCCACTAACCCAAGGTGTCCCGCAGGGATCAATTCTTGGGCCGCTTCTTTCTCATTTATATCAATAAACTACCATCAGTAAAACAAAACGGAGAACTCGTACTATACGCAGATGATACAACTCTGTGTTTTAAGGCAAAAACTGTGGAAGAACTCGAAATTATAACTTTTATGGAGCTAAATTCTTGTATTCAATATTTTTCAGAAATTAATTTAGCCACAAATCAATCAAAATCAAATATGATTATTTTTTCTCTAAGACAGCAGGAACAAGCAGTGAAACCTGCTGCTTCCTTAGATGACACTCGGGGCAGAGATATCTATAGAGGGCAGCAGCATAGACTTGAAATCACGCATCAGCTTCCCAAACAATTAGGTATAAGATTAATAAATAGCCTTCCTAACAACATAAGACAAATAAACAACTTGAACATTTTCAAAAATAGACTAAAACGCCTTCTTGTAACAAACTCCTTTTATTCAATTACGGAATTTTTGGAAAGGAGTATAGATGAGAGTTTATTTAATAAAGTTATTATAATAAATAAATACTCGTAAATATTGGATCTGAGTGTATGTATGAATGAATGGTGAGTGAGTGGTACAAGTGTTGTATGTTTGAATGTGATCTCGATGTGTGCGAATGCTAATGTTAAGACGACTGCCATACATTGTAAAATGTCATACGGTAATAAAGAATTTATTTTATTTATTATTTATTTATTTTATTTATTATTTATGTCACATAATTCAATTTATGTGGATGCGACACGGTGTTGCGACATGTGGGTGCAACACAGTGATGCGACATGTGGATGCAACACAGTGATGCGACTTGTGGATGCGACACGGTGTTGCGACATGTGGGTGCGACACGGTGATGCGACATGTGGGTGCGACACGGCGATGCGACATGTGGATGCAACACAGTGATGAGACATGTGGATGCGACACGGTGTTGCGACATGTGGATGCGACACGGTGATGCGACATGTGTGCGACATTGGTTGCGACATGTGGATGCGACACCGTGATGCGACATGTGGGTGCGACACGGTGTTGCGACATGTGGGTGCGACACGGTGATGCTACATGTGGGTGCGACACGGTGTCGCGACATGTGGATGCGACACGGTGTTGCGACATGTCGCAAGTTCCAACCAAAAAACAACTTGGACGCGTTGCCAAGTAGTTATACACGAACAGAATTGAGAGCCAAAATTTACCTTTTTAACTCGATACCACTACTCGGGCAGTAATCACAGAAAGTTGAAATTTTGTTTACCATTTCAGTGGTACATGTTGGTGCGACACGGTGTTGCGGTATCGCAGAGTGAAGCGTCTTTGCGCCATCGCAGGACGTTGCGGTAGTACGACGTGGCAGGAATATGGCAGACCAAAATTAATTTACACAACAGAAAACATTTCTTTGTTATATTCCTAACTTTATTAATTATTTTAAATACACTATATAAACGTATAAATTGACACATGATCAAACATTCATAATTACATCAGCTGTTCTGATTTTCTAATAATCTGATTGGTTAATAGAGCACCAATGAAATATTTTATGGACTGTTTTCAAAATATTATAAACAACATTCATTCTACTTGAAGACATAGATCTAAAAGTTTGGAGCTCTCATAATCACTTACGATTATATGTGTAGTTAATTGATACGATTGTGTTAGTTTAATTTCAACGTTACGTTTTGTAGTTTAGTTTGTTTTCGTTCATCTTTGTTGTGTTTCCTTCGTTCTTAAGTTAAGTTCTATCGTTCTTAGATTAGTTATTTCGTTGTTCTTCGTTTCGTTTCATTGTTAGATATTCAGAATAGTTGTTTGTTATTTCTGTTAATTTTTTGTTTTTACTATCCATATTTTAAATATCATTTATAATTTACTGAATTTTACTACACTTGGTGACCCCACCATGGAGAACTTGACCATTAATAATGAGACGGTTAAAGTAGTTGTGGTACCGATAGTTGGTGATGGTAACTGCCTATTTCGTTCTATAGCGTTGTGTGTACATGGAACAGAAGATAAACACTTGGAAGTGAGAAGGCTCATTGTTGATTGGGTTTGCATCAATTGGGCCATGATGCAATTGGAAACTGTTGACCGCGATGGAAATCCATTTGAAAATCCTGCTGAGTACAGGAAGGTTATGATGACGCCGAGGGAGTATGGAGCTGCGTGTGAGTTTACAGCAGCAGCCAGTTTGTTCAACATCACGGTTGAGGTTTACTACAATGGTAGAATGATGGACAGATATGGACATGCTGAAAAGGTGGTGAGGCTCAAATATACCAACGTGGGAGGAGGCCACTTCGAGGTGTACAAAGTGCACTCAACATCTACCAAGACCGCTCAACCAATTCAACCCAAAAAGTTTACCACTGAACGATTTCCAGCACAGGTAAGTTGAGGTCTCCTCAATCAAGTATAAGAACCTTACAGGAAAAAATAGTAACGTACTCAGTTCTTTTTTAAACGTTTTAAAATTTGGATGACATTTCTTAATGCGAGTACTATTAGTTTAATTACAACAAAAGATGTAGAGCCTTTACTGCTTATAAATTAATATGCCCAAATTTGTTTTCAAAAGTAACGGTTTACACAAATATTTAGGCCTCTCATTTCAGTTTCAAATCTTCAGACTGATGAACAGCAGCTTTTGAAGTTGGACAAAATTGATTTGCTTTAGTCCTGTGATCAATTTTTAAGTTTGTCTCATTCACTTTTACCACCATCTAAAGCCTAAAGGAAAAATTCGGGCAACCTGTGGCTAATAAAATTGGTCGTTTGTGAATATTGGAATCTTTCAACGTGTAAAGGTCGGACTAACATTACAACTTGATAAAACTCAAATGTTTACCATTATCCCATGGAATTCGCAATAGGAATAAAGTAAACTTTTGAATCTCACCACCTCGAAACATTAACAAACTCCCTCTACAGGCTGGGAAAAGGTTATGCAACAAACTGCCAAAAGAAATTAGATTAGCTGATGACATTGTTTCATTTAAAAAACAAGTAAAACATTATCTTATAAATAACCCATTTTACTCTTTGGGGGAATTTATGAATACATATATTTAGTATACATTAAAATTTTTTAAATTCTATATATATGAGTATAATTACTTTAATTATGCTTGTCTTACCAATGGTATTATAGTCAACACAATTATTTTGTAAAATGACGAATAAATAAATAAAAATAACAAAGGGCAGCAAAAGAAGTTTTACTGAGATTGCTAGTTCAAATTTTCATATTTACATGACAACTTATTATTATTCAAACTGTATTGATTAGGAAAACCATTATACTTGTACAGTTGACGATTTCTTTTAGTAAAATTTGGGAAAAAGAATTTAAACATTGTATTTGTATTCAGAGATTTTTAAAATAACTTATTTATTAAAACAATATTTATTTTAGGAACATATCAAACTAGCAGAGAAATTACATACCCACAGTAAAACAGAAAAGAAAAGGCTCTAGAAAATGGATCTAGTGAAAATAAAAGTGCTGTTCTGACGCCAAATGTAAGTAGGGAAAAGAATTTATTTATAAATATTATTTGTATTCAGAGATTTGTAATATTATTTATGTATTAAAACTATATTTATTTTAGGGCCAGTTCGAACTAGCAGAGAAATTACATACCCACAGTAAAATAGAAAAGAAAAGGCTCTAGAAAATGGATCTAGTGAAAATAAAAGTGCTGTTCTTACGCCAAATGTAAGTAGGGAAAAGAATTTATTTATAAATATTATTTGTATTCAGAGATTTTTATATAATTTATTTATTTAAACTATATTTCTTTTAGGGCCAGATCGAACTAGCAGAGACATTACATACCCACAGTAAAAAAAGAAAAGAACAGGTTCTAGAAAATGGATCTAGTGAAAATAAAAGTGCTGTTCTTACGCCAAATGTAAGTAGGAATTATTCATCCTGTTGCATAAATATACACATTTCTAACATTAATAAACACAAACTTAATCTTTTAATAATACTTTTCTTTAGAATAATAGCAAAATGTGATTCCAATATTTAAAAAAATAATATACTGGTTTAATTTTACTACTTGAAAACCTTATATTGTTAACATACAGAATGGGTGTTATATAAAGAATAAGAATTCTATAGAATAAGAATTACTTTTCTTAGGAAAATTAAATAACTAAAGATTTATCTGCAAATTACATTGCACATCATTAGATTGTTGCATTCAAGGTAAATAGGATGGCAAGTTAGGGAACATAAACAACGTGTACAGAAGTTTAGCTCCACCCATGTCCAATGACATCAGGGATCAAGCCAATAGGACGTAAGAGAGGTTTTAAATTAACGCAAAGATCAGCTGAAAAAAATTATCAATTAGTTTAATTAAAGTTAAAACAATAACAGCCATGACAAATTGCAATTATAACAAGTTATCAACAAATTTGGTTTCCAAGCGATAACAGCCGTTATCGGTCCCAAAAAATGGGCGTGGCTATAAGGTCATCTGGTTTTGTCCCCTACCTTGATAGATAATTATTTGTGTGAAAACGCTAAAGATGAATTGTTTTAATGACAATAAAAGTTATAAGTTGGGACAACAATCTCTCGTTTTCCTATCCTCTCCCTTCAATACATTTGACGTTACAACTACCTGGCTTTATTTTCTGTGGTTGGCTCTTTTCGTCATCTGAAGTCCGATAAAACTTTACTCTTCATTTTCAATACCCCTATTAAATCTACAATGAAACCAAGATTCACTGTCATTTCCCTTTTGTCACGCCGTTCTACCACAATTTTAAATTGTTCCATTCTCACCTTGTTTGTATTTTATTCGTCTCACCTGAACTATGAAATATTTTTATTAATTTTATTAATAATGTTTACAGTCACATACCTCTGCTCCAAACAAACATAAAATGGGTAGGCCGACCAAGAATCGACGGGGAAGACCGAAACTTTCACAACTGAGTATTCAGGAACACCACAGAATGGCCGTTACAAAATATACAAAGAAAAACCCAGAAGTGAACCGAGCTGCAGTTAAAAAATACAGACAAAAAGCCCCAGAAGTACATAGAGCTGCTGTTGCAAAATACACACAGAAACCTCCAGAAGTAAATAGAGCTGCTGTTGCAAAATACACACAGAAAACCCCAGAAGTACATAGAGCTGCTGTTGCAAAATACATACAAAAAAACCCAGAAGTAAATAAAGCTGCTGTTGCAAAATATGCTCAAAAGCGCCCAGAGGTTAATCGTAAAGCTGTTCATTTGTACTCTATGAGAAATTTAGTCAAAAGAAGGCAATCGTTGTTTACTTATAGACAAAAGAATTCTACTGCCAACGTAATTGCATTAAAACGACACAGACTTATAAAAAGGGCAAAACAGATTCTTTTGAAAAAACACATTATAGAGGTAAAAGTCGCAAAAATAGAATCAAAGTCAAATCAAGTATAAGACTAAAAGTTAACCAAGAATTTATTTTGAAAAATCTCAATTTAAAACTTAAACATAGAAACGTAGGGGAAAAATGGTTGAAAGCAGAGAAAATGCTAAAATGGTGTATTCAATATCGCAAAACCCATACAAGCCACTTTGAGCGATCATTCCTACTTACAAGATCATTTGTTGAAACTACTTTAATAAAGATGAGTGAAGTTGATCTAGATAAATCATCCTATGACGTGTTTCAAGAAGTGTTTGGCCCGAATTTGCACGTCCCATCACAAGAGCCTTTCTTTGCTGTTTCCGCTTATAAATCCTTCCCAAATACTAAAGAAGTGACTCTAAATGAAAACGGAAAAGCTATAGACATTTTCCCAGTCCCAATTATAAATAATAAAAGATACAAACAAGTTGAAACTTTCTGGTCTTGCTCAGAAAACGTGTGTAAGTTTGAAAAACACATTGTTACTCGTCTGAAGACTATGTTTTTAAAGTATATTGCCTGCAACGTATCTCAAGTATGGACAACTGATTTTGCAAATTTACTAAAAACTGTCAGACCTATAAGTCCTCATTTCCCTAAGATGCGTTCATTTTGTCGACGGTTATATGAAATGGCAAATGATGTTTTTATATCAGGTCAGGTAGACAATGCTTTGAGAACGTGTGATGAAAAGAAGATATACAAATATGCTAGTGAGGCTCAACTGAAAACATTTGCTTGTGACACAAGTACAGAGAAATCTAATTATCAGAATGAAGAAGAAATATTCAATAAGTTCAAAAATGCATTTCAACGGCTAAAATCAAAATCACGGGATTTACCAGTACACGACTGCAAGTCATGCCACAAACTATGCTGTCGTCGTGATGGAACAGTCATGAGTAGAATAAATAAACCTCTTCAAACATCTGCATGGAATGAGTTAATGTCACATAATTCAATTAACAATAAAGTTCTACCAAGTGATTTCATCTGCAACTATTGCTTAAACAAATATCGTAAAAACCAAGTTCCTCCAACTTCAATTTTAAATGATCTCTTTGTTTCCCCAAGGCCCCAAGAAATCACTAAGCTAAATGATTTTTAAAAGTCATTGATACAGCGAGCCAAAGCGTTTCAAGTTGTCATAAATATGCAGCCAATCAAAAATAAAAATGTTCCAAACAAGCAACTAGTTAAAAAAGTCAAAGGACGGACCTTTCATTTGCCACTGCCCTTACAGCAAACGCTAGCCAAACTACCCAGTCAGCGAGACGCCATTGATAGCAGCGAATTGTTTATTTTAATGCGAGGAGTCCCTACGAAATCTGGTATTGTTTGGGAAGATTTAGTAAACGTGGAAAAAGTTTATATGGCCCTTAAAGTATTGAAGCAGGTCAATCCATTATATCTCGAAATAGATTTACCAGAGCAACCAGAAGATCTCCTAGCTGGAAAAGAACTTGAAATTCATTCTATAGATGACAAAAATACGTTAGATAAAGAACCACGTTTAGAAAATGACGTAGATGACGTAGGTGTCAACTGCGGACAGGCAAGTCAAGAGGGGGTGGGGTTTTAATTGCTATTTCTAACGGTATCAAAGTTCAGAGATTATTTAATTTGGAAACTGAGGGTGAGAACTTGTGGTTACAATTAGAGTTTGCTAATAAATCATTAATCATTGTATGTAATGTGTATTTCTCCTAACTCGCCTTTGGCTGATTATACTTCTTTTTGACAAATTGGATTCATTAAATATAAAAGAAAGAAAAACTGTTGATTCTCGGGGACTTTAATTTACCAATTACAGGGATTAATCATAATTTAGAATTGGGTAATGATATATGTAAACAGTTATTGTTTTTTATGGAAACCTACAACTTAAGTTTACACAATAATGTAACAAATGATTTGGGAAAACGTTAGATTTGGTATTGTCAGATATTGGGGGTTTAACTGTTGAAGAAGATTGTTGCCCTGTTGTTAACCTGGATCGGCATCATCCTCCACTCAGTATTACTTTTAATGTTTCTGTTCGTAGTAATTATAGTAATTCTATGTGATTCTAATTTATTTAATTATAAAAGAGCGGATTTCTTGAAGCTCTACACGAATCTTAGAAATATTGATTGGTCCAATTTATTCGGGTGTGTAATGTAAATGTCGCTGTTAATTTGTTTTATAGTAATTTATATGATGTTACACGGCAGTGTGTTCCTGTTTACCGTAAATCGCCTTCCAAGTATCCTCCGTGGTTTGATTGTAGTTTGATTAGCCTTATAAAGCGTAAAAATAGAATCAGACGAAAATATTTAAAGTACAAAATTCCAAGCACTTTCAATGAGTACAAAGAAATTAGAAGTCGTATTAAAGTAGATATTAAGAACGCCTTCAAAACCACATTAGCTTTGTAGAAAATAATTTAAGTCAAATCTAAATCATTTTGGAATGCTATCAATAGGTTGCGAGTGGCAGATAGTAGACCGGCTGTTATGAGACTGGATGGGGAGGAGGTGAGGGGGCCGCACAGATAACGCAACAAGTTTGCACAATAAGCTCGGTGTACGAGCCCAGTCAACTGGACAGTGACGAGATGTGGCGCCGCGCGCTCCGTTCCCCGGTGGTGCCCGGTGTGCCCACTATGACACTCGCCGCTGTCACTCACGAGGAGGTGCTTTTGGCTCTTCAGAGGTTAAAACCAAAAACTTCTGTGGGTCCGGATGGGTTTCCTCCTTTCATTTTTAAAGCTTGTTCTGATTTATTGGTGTCTCCTTTATTGCACTTATTTAACATTTCCATTTCAAATTCACAATTTCCTGATGTTTGGAAACGAGCTAAGGTTACCCCTATTTTTAAGAAAGGTCAGAAATCAGACATAAGAAACTACAGGCCCATATCTATTTTGTCAACACCTGCCAAGGTATTTGGGTCAATTTTATACAACCGACTCTTCAGTCATGTAAAAAGTTGTATAAGCCCGCATCAACATGGTTTTTTTCCAGGCCGTTCAATAACTTCTAATCTTTTAAATTTTAGTGACTTCTGTATCTCAACTTTGGACTTAGGAGGTCAGATTGATGTTATTTACACAGATTTTGAAAAAGCGTTTGATAAGGTAGACCATTTGTCACTATTATGCAGGTTGAATGGGTTTGGTTTGTCATCTCCCTTAATAAAACTATTTTCATCTTATTTATTTAAAAGGACCCAATATGTGTCGTATGAAGGGGCGTTATCATCAGATTTTAATCCAGGTTCTGGAGTTCCACAAGGATCTAATTTAGGGCCTCTACTTTTCATCATATTTATCAATAATATCACATATTCTATAAAACATTGTAAATTATTGCTGTATGCCGACGATTTGAAAATTTTTAAATGCATAAATAGTATTTCTGATTGTATAGAACTCCAAGCGGATTTGGATAGCCTCTTTCAATGGAGTGGCAGCAATTTAAAGTTCAACATCAGTAAGTGCTCTGTTGTGCGATTCTCAAAGAGATCTCCTCAAAATGTTGTTTCTTTCAACTATGAATTGGGTGGTACTAGGTTGGGTACGAAAAATACCATCAGAGATCTAGGTATAACATTTGATGATAAGTTTTCATTTGTGAACCATGTGATATCGGTTTGCAAATCTGCATTTGCAGTGTTAGGTTTTATCCGTAGATCAAGTAATTTATTAAAAAATACTCAAGTAATTAGGCTTCTATATTGTTCCTTAGTTAGATCTAGACTAGAATTTGGTTCAGTCATCTGGAATCCGTATCACGCTTATCTTTCCGATTTAGTCGAGAACGTCCAAATAAGATTTCTGCGATTTTGTATTTTAAAGAGTTTGGTCACTACACAAATGTTGTTCCATATTCTGAGCTGTTGTCAATGTTTGACCTTGACTCTAGGGAAGCGGCGGCGGGTGTCTGTGTTGGTTTGCCTGCACAAGCTGGTGAGTGGGGCGATCGACGACTCATCCATTTTGTCGATGTTACAGTTCAATGTCCCACGGTTCAATTCACGAACTCGTTTATTATTTACTCCTCGCTACTCTCGTACCAGTCTGGCTGCTAACTCGCCACTAAACGTTATGTTTAGATTACACAACGCCTTACCACTCAGTATTGATATCTTTAGTAATTCTTTTCATATGTTTGTTCAAGGTGTTTTGCACAATTTAAATAATTAAAAATAATAGATCGTAAATTCAAAAATTGTTTTATGTACAATATTTTTGATAAGGTATTTATATATTATGCATGTTATTTTAGTGTTTATATGCTCGTTGTTTATTGCTCTGTATTTATATTGTTGTAATATATCACGTTATATTTTTAAAGTACTTAGTTTCCACATTAGGTTCCATATTATAATGCAAATTTGATGATCTGTCTGTTATGTTATATTTAAGTCTCGTCATTAGTTAAGTTATAAACATATACATTATTTTACTATAGTATTTATTTATTTTATTGGCTGTTACTGTTATGCTGAACTGTGTGTTACTCTCTCTAGTGATCATTCAAGATTGTTAATATTCCTAAATTATTATATTGTTATCTTTTTAATGCTACATTGTAATTGGGCATTGCCTGTAATGTAAAGCATTGATGAATAAACGAATTGAATTGAATTGAATTGAATAGATGCGATGATAACTCAGATGAACGGTCAAAAGGATATTGAAAAATACTACTCAAATTACTCAATTTATCCAATCCACGAACAAAGGAAAAACGTCAGTGTTACTGAAATGTACCAAATGCTAAAAGTAGTGGCAGAACCTATTGACTCCAAGGACAAATTGTTAGATGTCAAATGTTTTCCAGACTTGTACTTCGAAGGAAGGTTTGGACAGTTCCACCATCGCAAACAAGCTTTAAATGAATCTGAGTACATAAAATGCAGACTTATGTCGAAACACTACCAGTTCCGTCTAAACCAACAGTATCTGTTTTTCCATTTAAATAATGCAAACATTCGACAACTTAGTGCCGGCATATTTTACAAAATGAACGTGACAAATCAAAAGTGCAAGTTAAAAGCAGCTGACTACATAAACAAGTTAAAGAATGAGGAGTTGGAAGGAGATCTTTCAGCGATATTCTCTAGACTACGCAATACAGAACAATACTGGAAAAGGCCTAGAAACGATGTAAACTGTATGACACTGCATTACGGTCCAGCAACGTGGTTCCTAACACTGAGTCCCAGCGAATGGCTCTGGGAAGATTTAGGCGAGTACATAAAAGAATGTAATGTGCTATCGTGGATGAATAAGTATACAAGTGAATTGGTCGCTCTCGACCCTGTGTCTGCATCCCGATTTATAGACATACAGTTCAAAGCTATTCTGGAATTCATTACGTCGAGCGATGAGCCTCTAGGAAAGGTAATTCACTACTTCTGGAGAAGAGAATATCAGTCCCGAGGTCTGCAACACTTTCATCTTTTAATCTGGTGTGAATCTGCTCCAATACTTGGAGTTTCTCCTTTGGATGAGGTTGGTGCATTTCTGTCTAAGTATTTGTCCTGCTCTATTCCAGATCCCAAAAAATTTCCTACTTTAAGCGAGAGGGTAAATAAGCACCAAAAACATCGTCACAACAGTTATTGTATGCGTACAAAGAAAACTAAATGTGGTATCCGAAAGGTTTGCAGGTTTGGTTTTCCAAGAGCTGCAACAGAATCTTTGATAGTTCGAAGTGTCTCTGAATCTATTGTTAATAGGTCTACGTTAAATAGTGGTGACCGCTTGTACAGCTTACCGAGAAAAGAAAATGAAACGTTCATAAATGACTATAATCCTGCAATGATGCTAGCTTGGAATGGGAACATGGACCTACAGTTTGTAGGAGAACGTTCTTCTGTCTTGAACTTCTATATAACCAAATATACAACAAAGGGAGAAAAAGGTCATGTAATGAATGATTTTGACCAAATAAATTCATCTAAATCTCTTAGCGCCAGACTATTCAGTATAGGCATGCGCGCATTAAATCATAGAGAATGTGGAGCAATGGAGGCCAGTGACACTTTACTTGGAATACCTCTACATGGCACAGATCATGACACAACAATACGTTGGTTGGATACAAGCATAAACAGAAGCCGAAGAATTAAAAGCAAGAAAGAAATAGAAAACTTGAATCCTGATTCAACCGACTTGTACTATGCATCTTTTGTAGATGACTACTACCCAAATCGACCTGAAAAGCTAGATGGAATGAATCTGTATGAGTTTTACCGATGGTATGACAAGGTTTACTCGAAGCCGAAAAACACAACAAGTGATTTCTACCCAATTGGCAATGATCAATATATGAAGAAGCGACGGAAGCCATACCTCATAAACCACTTCAAGCACAATATTGAGCAAAACCCTGAAGAGTTTTATCATGCCATACTTCTAATGTTTAAATCTTGGCGTGAACCCTCTGATTTGTTGGCCGGCAAAACGTCATATACAGAGGCCTTTGAGACTCAAAAGTCTGGACTAGAGGAAGCCTTAAAATATGCTGAACACCATATCAACTACAAGAAAAATATTGACAAGGCGTTTAAGGAAATAGAAGAACAAGTAGCAAAAGTTCAAGAAACTGTAGAACAAGGGGAAGACCGGGATGAGGGGCCTGACCATCCGGAACAATTTCAAATAGAACAAACAGACCTTGCTTTGAACGATTTGCGCGAATTAAATAACGCTGTTTTAAATGAGCCTGACGTAAACACATTAATTGGTCAATTAAATTGTGATCAACTTCGCGTGTTGCTGTTTGCGCACCTACAGGAGTTGCTGCTTTTAACATAAACGGCCTAACCATGTATAGGCTTCTACAACTGCCTGTTGAGCACGGCGCCATTCCCAAATATACTTTTCTATCGGACAATGCATTGTTCAAATTCAGAGCGGAGCTCAAAAATGTAAAGCTGTTCATTGTGGATGAAGTGTCTATGGTGTCAAATTTAATGCTGCTCTACATACATTTAAGACTTACAGAAATCTTTGGTACAGAGAATGATGCTGATGGATGGTTTGGACGAAGACACATCTTATTTTTCGGTGACTTGTTGCAGCTACCACCTGTTCATGAGCAGCCACCTTATATACAACTAGTATCGAAAGACATAGCAAAATACGTAGGTTCACTCCACACGATAAATATTTGGACTGAGCTTTTGACATATGATGAGCTTTTAATAAACATGCGACAAAAAGATGACGTTGACTTCGTGAACACTTTAAGTCGTGTTAGACTTGGTGTAATAAACAAAAATAACATTGCGTTATTGCAAACAAGACTGCTCCAGTTTGAGAGTAAATCTATTTTAGGTCACTTGGAAGAGATTGTAAAATGTTTAAACAATCTCCCTGACGATACAGTTTGTCTAATGCCTACAAAACACATGTGCGAGAGTCTTAACACAGCTATGATGAAAAGTCTTGAAGCCACAACTCTGCAACTTGTGGCTGAAGATTCAATAGATTGTGGAAAACATATGAAAGCACGAGTAGAGAAGCGGCTTAGAACCCAAAATGAAGATTGTACCAACACAGCAGGCTTAGAGGACGTCATTGAAATCAAGTTAGGCTCGAAAGTCATGTTACGGAGAAATATTGACGTTACTCTTGGGTTAGTTAATGGGTCGATCGGCATTTTGACCAAGGTTAATTGGGATCCTATGAAACCGCAAAGAGTGAAGTCCCTAGGGATAAGATACAATCATGGACTTGAACATGAACTAGAGCGCGTTAAGGCAAAATTTATGGTTATGAAAAATGCTTTTGTGCACAGGTCACAATTCCCCATAACTGTTGCGTATGCAATAACTATTCACAAGAGCCAAGGTCTGAGTCTGAACAACGTCTTGCTAGATGTGGGCTCTAGTGTGTTTACATGTGGACAGGCTTATGTAGCACTATCAAGAGTGACTAAACTACAAGGGCTGAATTTGATTAATTTTGACCCAAGTCAAGTGAAAGCGTTACCATCAGCACTTAGAGAAGTTAACCGTCTTAGAAATAAATACAGACCGGACTTGGGGATCATCCAAAATACAGTTGCGCCACATAAACACAGAAAGGTTCCGGACAAACAATGGACAATTAAACGCCACATTGAAAAGGTCCAAGAAGAGGATTTAAAGAGCAAGAAACATGCACGCAAGAAACAGTAGTTCCTCGAGCAAACATCAAAATTACAAGTAAGTGTTGCATAAACATGATATGTTTTATCGTACTATGTTAAAATTTAAAATATCTAAAGAAAATAATTGTCTTTTGTAAACTAGGTATTACTGTATTGAGAACTAGTCGAATAGTATTGAGAAACTATACTGCATGTCCAATACAAATATAAACCAAGACCTTTAAAGTGTATATTATGGAACATTCATGTAGCTAGCCTCTCACTTGTATGTGTCAATCAAATATTAAAAATGTACACCAATTCTATAGACTATTCATTATAAAAGTGAAATTGTGTATGAAAATATTCATTTGGTGCAAAGTATATTATTGTTACAGATACAGAGGGCCAGATCACCCAAAGTGTTCAGTTCACGAAGTCAACATGTTTATCTTTTTGTCGCTACCACCATACCAAAGGACCTGAAGATCCTACCAATAAGTTGCAGCTGTGAAACACTCAGCAAGAGGTATTTGTTACAGAACATCAAATACCAACCGAGAATATAACAATGTTGACACTTATTTGCAATCACTGTGTGGTAATAACACTAGTTAAATGTGATAATTCATATAAATGTAATGTTACAAACGATATTTTGTGTACTTATTTGACATATCACTCGACCTTTCACATATTTAAGTGATGTTTGATGTAAAAAGCACATGTAGACATGAAAACCCACGTTTTGAATCATTGTACTGTAGAACTTTACAAAAAGTTGTGATATCCCAGGCCAAAACACTAAGTGTACAAAAAGGCCAAGTTCCTTGAAAACTGGGATATTACGAACGGTTTATGCATCCAACAATCAGGCCTGAAAAAGTTGTGATATCAATGGGCCAAGTTCCTTGACTCTATCACCTCTTCCAAGTTTACACGAGAAGCAGTCAATCCGAAAAACATTCAAGACGAAGTCATTGCAAGTTAGTTAGTACTCATTATCAATACTTACAAATGAAAAAAGAATTACAGTTGGGAGTTTTCAGATCTTCAAGTCAATGAATATGTAATTGTCTCAATGCAAGTGCAAATGTTTTCTTTTTATTCATATATTCCCGCACATAATAGTTGTCACTTCTCTAATATAAAGGTTTAGTTTATCCTGATGGGCTGGGTGTTTAATATTTGTTGGATATTCAATTTGTATATTTTTCTTTGGTTGGCTAACCGAAGTACTAACTTGGCTGTTGCAAGGTAAAACGATTTTAACTGATTTAGCTATGGTATTTAATAACTACATTTTCCATAATATGTGCCATTTATTTTAAATTCAACCTGTAACCTAGTGTCATTATACAAGACTTTTGAAATTTACGCCGAAACTTAGGAATAAAGCACAGACACGAAAACATGACCAAACAATTAAAACTTCCAATTGGTCTAGTGGCACAATGAATTGAAGCACTAACACAATATACTTATACATTAACAGGTTACTTATCTGAAGTACGAGTACATATCATCATCCCAATAACAGCACACCAAGGGAAATCATCCTTACCTTGCAACAGCCAAGTTACTATAGTTAGTACTTCGGTTAGCCAACCAAAGAAAAATATACAAATTGAATATCCAACAAATATTAAACACCCAGCCCATCAGGATAAACTAAACCTTTATATTAGAGAAGTGACAACTATTATGTGTGGGAATATATGAATAAAAGGAAACATTTGCACTTGCATTGAGACAATTACATATTCATTGACTTGAAGATCTGAAAACTCCCAACTGTAATTCTTTTTTTTCATTTGTAAGTATTGATAATGAGTACTAACTAACTTGCAATGACTTAGTCTTGAATGTTTTCGGATTGACTGCTTCTCGTGTAAACTTGGAAGAGGTGATAGAGTCAAGGAACTTGGCCCATTGATATCACAACTTTTTCAGGCCTGATTGTTGGATGCATAAACCGTTCGTAATATCCCAGTTTTCAAGGAACTTGGCCTTTTTGTACACTAAGTGTTTGGCCCGGGATAATAAGGTACAGTACTTGTTTATACGATTGTACATTTTAAACAACACATAATTATTATTCATAGAATTTTTTGCAAATTAAGTTCAAGGTTTATAAAAAAATCCCTGTTTTTGTACAAACGCAATTCATACCCGCAAGAAACAAGCAGTGAGGTCCGAGGGGAAAATATTCTATTTGAGTGGGAGTAAGGAAGATCGCCTGGCGGGCTGAGGCGAGGCAGCTGAGAACAGCTGTCGAGCACACTAGCGCTTTAGCCGTGTAGCGCGGCTCCGCGGTGAACTAGTCCAGCGTATTTTAATCGACTCCAAGGGCCTCTTAACGTTACAATATAAAATTACTAATATTGCTGAGAAGATACTTCGGGACGTCCCAATTAAATTAGACCACATATCGACCTTCAGGTTTCCTAGCTGAGTCATCCGGTGGTAGGTTGACACTAAAACCAGGAGGTTGTGAGAACTGTACGAGTAGCACTGAACTACATCGACCATCAGTGGCCGGCCCGGTCGCGCGAGCACTACGCGTATCTGTCAACGTCACACCGTTACCAATCAACACCAGCGAGGCTTACGAGTGTTTGCGTACGCTATACCATGACTTAAAAATAAAACAAGAACTTTGATCGGTCATTGCTTGTACACTACGCCACTGGCAGGGATTAAACTTCTATTGTATAGACTCTATATAATAGAACTCTAATCGCGTAACCCACGGAATGGCAGTAAGTATAGCATTGTCAGAGAACAAAACCTATTCACCTACAAAGACAGGGTACAAGTTCCATCCATGTACGGGGTACATCTATGGGGGTATACAAATAAATTATTTAACTATAAATGAAAAAAAATCACGCCGTAAAACAAAAACAAATTCTTTTGATTAATTAGGAAATAATGCAGTATTTCGGCTCATTGGGACAGTGCCCAGCTGCCACAACTGTCTGATCGTGGATTCAGCTTAAGATCTTAAAATAGGCTGAGCCAATGTTATAACAGTCATGTGAATTATGTCTGAGATCGAATAGTTTAGACCATTCCACCTACCTTTGAGGTTCTTCAGCGCAATTGCAGATTGCTGGTAATCATCCCTGTATCGATGGTGATAGTTTAGCTTCCTCCGGAAGACTCTAGGTATCAGACGCTTCCGTTTTCTCGAAGTCCAACTGGGAGTACATTTTCCTGACTCCACCCATCGGTCAATTCTATATAACTGAATTCTTTTATAAAGTATGACGCACGACCATAGAACTGTAACAAAAAGAAAACAAAACACATATGTAAAATAATTCCTTTTACATTCGGTCATGATTGTTATAATTATAATTACTCTGGCTCATAACACCATATCCTCTCTCTCTCTCTCTCTCTCTCTCTCTCTCTCTCGAACGTTTGCACCACATACATAATTGTGTTTTGCTGCTTGCAGAACTAATTATATATGGGCTCAGAGATAAAACTATCAGAGACACAAAATCAATTTAATCAGGGAGCTATTTTAAACTTAAATCTGATATACCTGTTCGTTTGTTAAGTTGTACGCACAGTAATACAACAATTAAAAAAATACTTACATGAAGTATTTGGTACTTAGGAAGTTAAATTATTAAATAAACACCTCGTGACAATAGTATATACTTCAATAAAAATGATACATAGACTCTCATGGGGAGCAAAACGGAGAGACGTTTTATGACCGTCACCAATCCTCAATAATTAGAGTCTTACCCTCGAGCAGTTGGTAACCGACTGAGAAACTGTATCCACACGGTAAGAAGGGGGTGTGTGAGGGGAACCGAACGGAGAGACGTTTTATGACCGACACCAATCTTCACTAATTAGGGTCTAATCCTCTACCAGTTGGTAACCGACTGAGCAACACTATCCAGACGGTATTGAGGGGTGTTTGAGGGAACCGAACGGAGAGACGTTTTATGACCGACACCAATCTTCACTAGTAGGGTCTAATCCTCTACCAGTTGGTAACCGACTGAGAAACTGTATCCAGACGGTATTGAGAGTGTGTGTGAGGAACCGAATGGAGAACGTTTTATGACCGACACCAATCTTCACTAATTGGGGTCTAATCCTCTACCAGTTGGTAACTGACTGAGCAACACTATCAGACGGTATTGAGGGGTGTTTTGAAGGGAACCGAACGGAGACGTTTTATGACCGACACCAATCTTCACTAATTAGGGTCTAATCCTCTACCAGTTGGTAACCGACTGAGCAACACTATCAGACGGGAGTGTTTGGGGAACCGAACGGAGACGTTTTATGACCGACACCAATCTTCACTAATTAGGGTCTAATCCTCTACCAGTTGGTAACCGACTGAGAAACTGTATCCAGACGGTATTGAGAGTGTGTGTGAGGGGAACCGAATGGAGAGACGTTTTATGACCGACACCAATCTTCACTAATTAGGGTCTAATCCTCTACCAGTTGGTAACTGACTGAGCAACACTATCCAGACGGTATTGAGGGGGTGTTTTGAAGGGAACCGAACGGAGAGACGTTTTATGACCGACACCAATCTTCACTAATTAGGGTCTAATCCTCTACCAGTTGGTAACCGACTGAGAAACAGCATCCAGACGGTGGAGTAGGTGGAGGGACCGAAGGGGACAGCTCAAAGTACCACCATGACGTTGGCACAACGATCCCTTATCAACAGGGTTCAAAGTGCCGACGACGACGACCGCCGACAAATTGATTTATTTAAACCATGAGGATCAAAGTACCGTGACATTGGCACAACGATCCCTTATTGTTATTAACAGGGTTCGAAGTGCCACACGACGAACCGCCGACAAATTGATTTATTTAAACCATGAGGATCAAAGTACCACTGTGACGTTGGCACAACGATCCCTTATTGTTATTAACAGGGGTCAAAGTGCCGACACACGAACCGACAAATTGATTTATTTAAACCATGAGGATCAAAGTACCACTGTGACGTTGGCACAACGATCCCTTATTGTTATTAACAGGGTTCGAAGTGCCGACGACGAACCGCCGACAAATTGATTTATTTAAACCATGAGGATCAAAGTACCACTGTGACGTTGGCACAACGATCCTTATTGTTATTAACAGGGGTCAAAGTGCCGACACGACGAACCGCCGACAACTATGTCACAGAGGATAGCAGCTAATACTCTGCATCTTACGTTCGGTTGAAAGTTGAAAACTTGAACTGTTTTGCTGCGAGAACGCATGAAAATTCCTGTGCACTCATTTCGTTCCCACTGTGGTTTCAGTTACTCACAGTGCATGAATATTTTTTATTTTTACCATATGGTAGCCAATTAAGTAAGGACGCCAATGGTGTAAATAACATGTTCAGAAACTCTCATTTTATATCTTAAAATTCATTAAAATCGAAAGTTGTATATAGATTTTAAATCGTGACATTTAAAAGTAGTCGGCTGCTACTTTTTTATTTTTGGTCAGGTAAAATTAAAACGGTGGAAATTGTAGCCAAAGAACTGAATTTACCAAATATCATTTTTGAAAAATTAGCTCCTCTAATTTTGGCGTTACGGCAGTTTTAGTGTGGGACAACTTAACTCGCTCGGCGCTCGCTTTTTCCGGTCTAACGCTTCTTGCCTCTGTATTCTGAGTGCATTAAACCTTCAAATAAAATTACTCTCAATTTTTAATTTCCTATCCAATACCTTTTCTTTGCATATAATGCATTTTACATGACCTGCTATATAATATATGTGTATACATTTTGAAAATGTTGTAAATGCTGAAGTGTTTACTTATCCAAGTAACTGTGTGATTATAATGTTCAAAGCAAATACATGAGTTTTTAACATTTGTTATTACGGAAAGTTTAATAATTGTATATAGTTGTTTGTAAATTATTATAGTTCATTAATTTTATTCTACTTTCATGATAAGAAATTCTCCGTTTTCAAGAAAAAAGCAAAGATTGTACAACAAATTGAATAAACCTATTTATTTCTATAATAATAGTTACATAATTTAAAACAAATATATACATTCATTAATTCTACTTTCATGATAAGATTCTCCCGTTTTCAAGAAAAAGTGCAAAGATTGTACAACAAAATGAATGAAGTATAGACCTATTAATAACCATAAATAGGTCGGTTTTTTTTGTTGATTGATGTTATTGAAAAAGGTTTCCAAAGTGAATAGTATGGGATACTAAAACAACCTTTAAATATTCAAATCATGTTTTCTTTTCAACAGACACATTTTACAGGAATTTTAGTGCCGCTACATACACTACTTAGCTGTATTTTTATTGTATATATTGTTAGTTCCCAATAATTATAAAGTCCCTAATGGGTCCCCCTATAAAGTGACTCCTAGATACAAAGGTCTTTAACCCATTCTGTACTAAGGATGTCCTGGGGATCTTAGCTTCTAATTTCGTCCCTAAACCGAAAGGAATTTTTACCGCGTGGTTAGACGCCGCTACGGCTTTCACGACAAGTCATAGAGGAAAACTGGTGCGATTTTCGTTTTACCCTGTTAATTTTACACAAGAAAATGTACTTTTCTCCCATCATGTATGGTATTTTCCTAATTCTCTTGACACTCTCTATAAGCCCTGTAAATTTCGTGTTTACAACGGCTGTTAAGACACATAAATTGATGTTCCCGACTTTCGATAGGCCAACCGCTCTTTGGGGCACTATTAAAATAAAGCCTCATTATCTACCCGTAATTATTGTATACCATTACGTTCAGTATTAAATTGTCTATCCCTCGGTTAGTATAGTAGGCCCCGCTGGCGAAACTCCTGCGGCTGCGGGCGCACCGCAAAGTCGCGGCCTGGTACATATCGGCCTTTGACAGCTAACTTTACTTGTTCATTATTAAGCCCCCACGAACGATGAACATAACATATTATATATTTTTGGAATCAGCTCGTCAAGATGCATGGAATACATTTAAAGTGTGTACGATAATTTTAATTTTGCTCGAATTTTCCTGGGAAGTTGGGGATGGGGGCATTTTTTAAATTTATTCCAGTATAAGGTTGAATTATCTTTAAATCTAAAAAAATAAATATGGTCATACAGAAAGGCCGTTGTGGATTATGTAAGTTGAAGCGTTGTTGCCGTTTTCCACCGTAAAACCCATCAAATATTAACATATTATATACCTGACAAACCGCCTTGGCAAGACAAAAACAATGGTACAACATGAAAATCCGTCCATAAATAACCAAGATATAGCGGCTTTACATTCAACTCGCTTTGAATATCAAGACAGGGTTAGGGTCTAAGAACTTTACTAAGGTTTTCGGTCAAAAGTGGTTTTGTTGCAAAACCGCTGTATCTTGGTTATTTATGGGCGGATTTTCGTGGTTTTGTACCATTCTTTTTGTCTTGTCAAGGCGGTCAGTCAGGTAACAATATATGTATATTCGATGGGGTTTAACGGTAGAAACGGTAACAACGCTCAACTAAATCATCCACAACAGCCTTTCTAATCATAACACTCGAGATTGTTGGAACAAACCTCCTCAAAACTACTTTTAAAATATCAATCCCAAGACATCATAAAAAAAAGCACCCCATTTTTCGCAACAACTGCAAAATAAATAATCACTTAATCGGTAACTGTTTTTTATCTAAAGCATAGTCAACCACGTAAGTTCTTCTGCCAAACTACACGTTAAGAGTGTTAAAACAATATACAATCATAATTCAATCTTTGCATTTTTTATGGAATCTGTTAGTATTTAACTAACAAAAAATTAAGTACAATAAAAAGTATTCAACTGGTCACAGTTTCTTGTCGTGAAATTTTCGTGGGCCAGTTCCGTCAAAATGGCTTATAATGAAAATGTTTTATTTTAAAATTGTTTTAGTAGTGTTATACCTGCGCGTTTTTTGTTTATCCTAGTTTTTAATATATTTGCCGTATTACAAAAATAAACTTTCAACAATAGTATTGAAGTTTTAAAAGTTAACAATTTAAAATTATTTCAATGGTTTTAAAAATTAATAATTGCAGAAAAAAATATGTCAGTTGACTAACATAGGTTGAAGTTTTTTCTCAACAAAAAAAGAACTATAATTATTTATTTTTCAATTGGGTGGGGCAACAAAGGACATTGCGTCTAAACGGCAGTTTTAATGATTGTTGTCGTTCGCTGCCTCACCCAGTCTAAATTGTTATGTAGTACTGTACAATTTTTAACTGTAATAGAACTAGTCCATTAATTGAAATTTTTGTTTTTACTCATATTACATTCATTCGCCTAAGTAATTTAACCTTTTGGCTTCATTGCAATTTTGTATTCAACACATTGGAAAACTAATGGGATTTTTCTTACATAAAATTAACATAAACAAAGTAGTACGTTATTAGACCTGATATTATAACAATTAGAACTTTGAAAAGTATACAATTGTAATTATTGATCTCGATTGGGCTGAGCAAATGTGACAAAAACTACTTTTTAACATTCTCTAAACGGCGTTATGAATGTTCAACAAAAATATAACCTTACTTGTTTTATTCTATTAAAGGTCTTCAAATGTATTAATATAACCATAGTTCTATTTTTATGTTATATCTATTATCGACCAAACGCTGCCATTTTCGATAGAATGCACTATTAAAATAAACAGTGTGAGGAATTTTACCTTACATAAGTTATAGAAATCTTAATATCTTCTGGTTAGACTTAAAAGTCGTAAAAAACTTATCGAATTTTTATAAGTTTGTCCTGTGGTTTTTTTAACGCAAACATCTACTGAAAAAATTAACAAAGAACAATCGACCTAATAAGTGACCTTCGCTTACTCTAGGTAAAATAAACATGAAACTTACAGCTTAATAATATAGGTAATATTATACAATCATACGTTCATATGAATTTTAAAACAATATAAACAACTACCTAATACTATAGGCTATTGGATTCAGAAATGCATCAACTGAACAAGGAACAGAGTGTATGACGCATGAGTTTGTCGGTGGTTCGTCGTGTCGTCACTTCGAACCCAGATAATATTAGTAACAAAAAGGGATCGTTGTGCCAACGTCACGGTGGTACTTTGATCCTAATGGTTTTGATAAATCAATTTGTCGGCGGTTCGTCGTGTCGGCACTTCGACCCCTGTTAATATTAATAAGGGTCCGTTGTGCCAACGTCGTGGTGGTACTTTGATCCTCACAGTTTAAATAAATATATCTGTCGGCGGTTCGTCGTGTCGGCACTTTGAACCCTGTTAATATTAATAAGGGATCGTTGTGCCAACGTCATGGTGGTACTTTGAGCCCTAACCGAACCGAACGGAGAGACGGCCCGAGGCTGCAGGGCCAATGGAAGTGGTACGGGGCATGGTGTAATAAGTACGGGGGACGTTGGAAGGGGAACGGTAGGGGTGATCCACTTTACGGTGGTCTGCTTGTATGTGGCTGTACAAGGTCTATATAATGTGAACCGACTACCACTCGACAGTGGCGCTATCCGTTAGTTGTCGGTTACTAGATGCCTCCCCGCCTCACCACACGGCCTTTTAATCGGTGCAAAAGCAAGGTGCGTGTACACATTCGGCCAATAAGGCTCGAGCGTCTTCATTTTCACACTCGATAAACACCTCGCCAGGGGACCAGTCACCGCCTGGTGATTACGTCATGTAAACGCCCGTGAAAGTATAACCGCCTGATTGTACCTCATTCTAACCTACTCCTCCCTTTCACAATTTTACCCATTATTACTTAATATTTGATTTTTACAGTACAGATATTTAATTATTTCAGTTGACAAAGGCTACGCCGAAATATACGGGTACTTTTAAAGTTTGTATGTGTGATGAACGACAATTTTTGTTTGTAATAAATAAATATTTAGGTATTTCCAGGCAAAACCAAATATTACAGAGTGATGAATAGGGTTCAAACTTCAGTTTTCTTTCACTACTTTGGAAATCTCAAAAGATTTATAATTTCACTCATATTGGGTTTGGAAAGATAGTCCAAAATTAGTAAGTTAAAGTTGAAGTTAAAATTGTTGATTGTTGTGTATAGATAAGATTGAAGTCGACTTTTAAATCCCCAACTCCGTTTTGGTACGTCTGTTTGGTTCAGATACAATTTGCAAGGCTGTGCAGAAAATTTGACTCACATTAAACTTGAGCGTGTATTAATTGTAGTGATCTGAAACCTGTTGAGTTCGTAGAATCACTAATATTATTCAACCTTATTTAAATCTGAACTTGAATGTGAAAATTACGTCATACGTAAACGTGAACCTGTTTGGTACGTTTAAACGTTTACACATTATACGTGTTTAGCATTGTTATTATATTGGAATAAACAGGACACTCATTGCACGACAAGATGTTTTTTAGCCTAGACTTTTAAAAATGGAAATTGAACACCATTTTGATACTCAAAAACCAAACATCTTGGTACCCCTATGAAGACTTTTTAATCTGTTGGTGCATTATTTAGCTCATTTTAGTTACGCTATACTTTTTGGCATCGATATGCGTAGTTAAATCTGTTATAAAAATAATTTCTTTGCATTGTTTGTAAACTTTAAAACTGGAGAGTAATACCTGTGTTAGTAACATTAACAATATTACTAATATTACTAAACCGGATGAAGTTCGTAACAGTTAGTAATAATATTAGTGTTACGTTCCCTATAAAAGCTATAGTGTCGGGGGCTAGTGTAGCTAGATGGTAGAGTACAAAAGAAGTACCCGCAAACCAAATTAAAACTTGTGTTTATTTAAAGAATGACAAACTTAGAAACCAAATAGAATAAATCTCAACTAAATTGTATATTATGTGAACTGTTATGAAGGGCCATCGTCACTGTACTCTACGTTAAAGTTCGATTTGATCCGTACTAAACTATAAACTTTTTTCAACTTTAAATATATAAATATCTGGTTCAGAAACTCTGGTGAACTATTTTTTCAGCCCCAATATGAGTGAGATTATAGATCATTTGATATGTCCAAAGTAGCGAAACAAAACTGAAGTTTGAACCCTATTCATCACTCTGTGATATTTTGATTTGCCTCTGATCTAATACAGTCCCAACACTTTTCATAGCAACCTCTATATAAAACTGTAAACTAAACGTTTGGTCAGGGGGAAATTGTTATATTAACAATTCACAAATTCTATTATCAAACCATTCCTACACCTACAAATTTGTTGTATAGTTAGCAACGTTTTTACTAAAATCATTGACTTTCATTCTTACAAGGATGAAAAGTCAATGCTAAAATCAACAACATCTGTTCAGCTGGACCATGATTGCAGTGGAAAGTGGGTGGACTCGCTACTAGTGTATTTTATACATTTTTAGTAGCCTACTCAACTTGGTTACGGTGACTTAAATGTTTGTATCATATTTCATTGAAATTGTGTCATAAATTCATTTTTATTACAGAGAAGCTCCTTTTTGAGGTAAAATGCTCCCTCCCAGTTTAGGAAATGCCAAAATATTCCTGGCAGTGATAAAGGCAACGCATCAGCTATGTTTCGTTTACTACTTCATCGGATCTTAACGACGAGTTTACCTTAGAAGTTCTTGAGAGTACTACTATTTCTTTTAAAAGAGTGATTTTAAATGTTGTGTTGGCTATGCATGTATTAAAGACTTTGTTTTCTTTTGCATAGTGGGCAAAACGATTTAACTTTACTTGTAGGAATAACTTAAGACACTCCAATACAATAATTTAGTTTGTTATCTAGGTTACTAAACATTATTATGAGCAGTTATTGCTTTATTCTGAATGATTTAGGGACTTTATATTTATTACCTCTCAAAAACTAAAAAAAAGGGATTTCTCATTTACACCTGGCAATTTTTTAGTTAACCGATACATTTAGTGAAACATCATAAGCAACTAAAAATGTCTTTGATTTTTTATAGCCTACTGTACTGAATAATAATCTCAATAAAGACTTATAAAATAAAACTTGTTGAGTGAGTCACTCTGCCATATAAAGTCACTACGAGGTTCTTGTGACCACCAATAATACATTACAGTGTCTGTGTCAAAGTTGTACAGCTTGTTTAATAAACACGCTGAACATACAAGTATTTTTATAAGGTATTTCATAATCTATTAACATATTTAAAATACACAGCCCTTATAAGCATTGTTTTTAGTTCACTGATCTAAAATGAAACCGTGTGAAATCATAAACATTTCAGAACATCGAGGAAAATGTTTGCTTTACTGACGTATGTACACGTATCGACGGTTAACTGAAAGTTGAGGATTGATATAAAAACGAGTCATACAGTTAATTGGTGGTCTTTCATTCAAAATAATTACCCAAAACTGATCTGGTTAACTTAAACCATTAGAATATTGGTGTCTGGAAATAAAATAACCCATAAAAGCCAATCTAATATTTATAAATATTTAAAACCTGACCATTTCAATGCAATGTTGTTGACGAAATATAACAAGTATTTATGTATTTATATGTTTCAAATAAACAAAACGTATAAATATACGTTTGAGATACGTAACAGATTACGCTGAAAAAAACCTATGGAAGATATGATTTAAAACAGTGAAAAATACTGATAATATTTCTTGGATCTGGGCTCTCTGTTTAGCTTTCTGTGTTCAGGTGATGCTAGAACTTGGCTGCACATACCTTTTGAAAGTAGTTGTTCCAGTGCAAAACCGATGTCAGCATGCACCGGTCACTTCCGTACAAACTAAGGTTATCTTCTTCCAACGCGCGCCTACAGAAATAAGCACATAGCCGATTTCGTTTCATACAAACATCGCAGTTGTATCGAGATCATGAATATAACAAAGATGCGCTGTTTCTCAAATACGAAGGCAGGAGTGACCCGTGACCGATCATAATCGTTCACTTGTAAACGCACACTTTTCGTTTGATCTTCACCTAGCTATGCACAAAATGTGAACGAACAATTACATGCATGCTTATGATTGATTACTTATTTTAGTGTAAGTTAGTAAACTAATCTTGTAGTTTCCATTTTGAGAAGCCGCGTGAAAGTACTCGCAAAACGCAAAAGCTGCTATTAAAGCTGAATGGTAATAATCGGAATGTATCAAAAGGTGTTATGGCCATTAAACAGTAGTGTATTGTGTTGTAATCCAAACTACACCGCTCCAAAGCACATGACACAAATGTTAAAAATCTTAAAAATTTTAAAGTTTTTAAAGTTTAAACAAAGTATGTCAAGTTTTTGACGTTACGATGGTAACCTTAATTTGGTCGAAACCTGTGCGATGAAAAATTTGGTTCGACCGTCATTAATTTAATCCTATATATTAAAGGGAATACGTAATCTTCGCAACTTACCAAAGAAAGTTATAATTAAAAATAAAGAGGATGACACAAACACTGCTGCAGAACCTAAAAAATTAAGCCTATTGTTGGTTACAAAAAAGTCAAATATAGACATAATGAAAATATTAAACTGAGCTTGTACATTTTGTAGCTAAATGCGCTTGGCAAAGTGCCAACTGCTCTCTTCCCTCCTCGCCCGCCCGACACCCCACTTCACCCCCACCGAACAACTCGTACGAGTCTGCGTCCGAGTAAACGAACGTTGAATCAACGATGCACAAATATCACCACAGTACTTTAACTCACTTAGACATAAATAATATTCAATATTATAGTCGTAACAAAGAGCCAATTCGATATAGTCTGACAATTCAATGCAGTAGCGAGAAACTAGACGAAGAATAAGAAATGGTTTATTCGTACAATATAAGTGTTTATTATGATAAATACAATATACGTATAAAATAGTTTCTCAATTGGGCAAAGCCTGTGTGTGAGGAACGAGCCGGACAGTTGGTTGTTACAACTTTAAATTTATGTAAAATACAATGTAACGCCGTAGAGTATAAGAAAGACATTAGTTTTTATACAAAAAACTGAGTAAATTCAAAACTAAAAAATATTATAATAATGTTGAAAAGTGAGCTCTAATATTGGATTAATAAGAAGAAACTAATTTGAAAACGATAACAAATATTTATAATTTTATTATGAGGCGCCTTTCAACAGCAAAGCTGCCTTCATCATTTTAATAATAATGAATTAAAATGTAATCAATACATGAGCATCATACATACTTGTATACTCCGGTTAATGCAATAAACCCACGGTCGCAAGAACAGATCGTAATACTCGTACTTCGGGGAGACATTCATAAGCACGTTTATTACTTAAGTTATACGTTTTTAGACCCAAAAACCACAAATCCGTTCCAGCAAATGCAAATTATTAATAATGCAAATTTCTAAACTGAAAAAATTATGAAACGTACATTTAAGACGAGTTGCTAAATACTGTACAATGGTTCTAGTTTGTTTTATTAAAAAAAGAACAACAATCTGATGAAAGTGATAAGTAATACATTTGTACTTATTATTATGATTCAATTATGCAATGAAATAATGTATCAACCACTTGTATATAATTTGACTGTCAATATTAATCAAAAAGGAACGAACAATATTTTTATAGGTCTCTATTAAACAGAAAGTTGGATGTTTAACAACAAATGTGGTAATTTAGAAAACACGATGCAAGCAGTGTAAAAGGAGTCCGTTGCATTCATAGATCTAGCAAGTATTGGAATCACTGTGTCTGAGTTTGCTGAATTTCTAGTCTTATATTGGTGCGTTATAGCCTGAAACATTGTCATCGAATTACCTTAAGAAAAATGAAAATTGCCGTCAGCATGGCAAGACCCAGGCCCGGGACCATGAAATGAGCACCGATCCTGACCCTCCAGAACACGTTTTGAGCATTGTTTCTAAACTTTATATACATAGATGTGCGTACTCTCTACAAGTCGCATTTCATCCGATTTTCATGAAATGTGATAAAATGCTAGTTTTAGGTTTATAAGATATAAGTTTATAGTTAAACCATACTATAAAGTTAAACACACTTTCAATAAACTCCATGTTAAATAAAAGTATTTAATCTGAGACTTGTTTCACATCCGTACTATGACACTTATTTTCTTGCTGATTTAGTGTCCAAAAAGTACCTTAACCGTCGAATAATGTTTTTTTTTCTATAAGCGCAGCTTTGTTCAAAGTCCTCTCAATTTTTTGCTGCAAGAAAGCCACCGACTTTTATTTACTGTACCTAATCACACACTTTGTTTTTTATTGATCTGAAAACATGTTTAGATTGAGAAAACAATGTACATACAAGTTTCTTCAAAACAATGAGGTTAACAATGAGCACAGCTATTTTGTTATATATGTAAACAAAACTCTTTGAATTCCTGGATGCAGTGGTGCAACCTGAGTGTTTAAATTTGGAAACTGCACCATTATTTTATAAAAATAGTGTAAAATCTACTATGCTACAATAAATAGTAGTCTTGCAATAATAATTAGAAGAATAAATAAATATTAAATGTTCATGCCATGCTCACAGTAGTTTATATCTAGTTATAGGTGGTTAAGGATGTCCTCGTGGTTGGCCTCAAGGAACTCTTGAACCTTGTAGAATGGGTTTTCAACAAGTCATGCTATTAGGCTACAACTGCATGAAATCTAGGCTCTGGCATCTGGCAAACTTGTGCAGGCATGCAGTTGAAAAACCTTATACCTGAAACAGGAAAAACCTTTTGAGATTTTGGATCATGCAGTTTGTTCTTATTACGTGTTCCATAGCTGTGAACATCTTTGTTACAAGCAAGAGTAGCCTCCCTTCTCTTTGCCTCAATTAAACATTGAAATATGTACACATTGACCACAGTCATAATATTGCAGAGTTTAAACAAAGGTCTGTAGTGCTCAAGAGGATGTACATTACAAAGCAGATGTACTGCCGCCTTTTACAATATGAGCACTATCTCAACATGACTAGAGTGACCCCATAACCTCGTACTATAATTATACGATTGGTATAATTGGTCCTATCATTCTTTGCTATGATTGGAAGAAAGCAAAGAAGGCTGACCTGAAAACACGTTCAGACTTACAAGATTTTAATCTTATCAGCAAGTAAAGAACTCTGCTTAATTTGACGCACAAAGAATGGACGTGGTCACTCCAACCAATCTGGCAGTCAATATTAAAACCCAGAAGATAAGTACTCAGTAGGTATAGTATCTCTACTGAGAGTAAAAGTTATTGCTTGAGTTTTACTATCATTCGGAGCTAAATCATTCTTACTAAACCATATTGCTGCAACCTCAAACAATTCCTTGACTTGTACTTCTGCCATTTGCTAATCCTTACTACTAGAAAAGTACTTATCGGGCTTATACCACTTTCTTTCTCAGTTCAAAGCAAAGACATTATCATTTTTCCTCTATTATTTACAAGAGCTACATTTTTGTTGACACCATAGATTTTACGTGCCTACTAGCAAAGAATGGCACACTGCAGATTTACTAATATAGAAGCTTACATCAACTCTAAAGAGTAAACAAAAACAATTCAACAGCAGTTGTCAAATATTCTTGCCTCTACTACCTTTAGTGCTTTCTAGCGGATCTTTGGTCAACCTTTTGAATCTACCTTACCAGTTAAAGACAGCACAGTGTTCAACTATCCAGAATCTACGTTACCATTTACTCACAGTTTTTCGGATTCTCATTATTTTAATGTTTGGGTTTACATAATTAAAAATGAAGAAAATATTGCGATCCAATAGCCCATTCGTTAAAACTAGGGTATTTACGAAGAAAATAACTGTGACTCCTGTCAAAAATACCAAAAGTCCTCCAAACAAAATAAAGTGAAAACTCCTAAAAAACCAAAATGAGAATGGCTGTAACGGTGATATAAAAAAATTTAGGACATTAGAACTGGATAAATAGTTAGCTGATATAAATAAAAAATATAAATATATTAAAACTCAGGTTAATCAATTAGATAACCGAAAACCAACAGAATGGCTCTCGGATGAGTCGATCCAAATCTACTTTAATCTGTTTGAAAGTTTATTAACCCGTTTAAAGGTACAAATTCATATATTAAACCCTTCAGTAGCTCGGGGAGTACGTTTTTCTCGATCTCCTAGACAATATGGTTTAAAGGGAAAGAAAACCATTGTCATCCAAGTAAACAAGTCTAAAAACCTACTAGTCGAGGGAGGTAGTCATTGGAGCCTACTATGTTACTGCAGTTCACAGTCTACGTTTTACTTCTATTACCCAAGTAGAACCAAAACCAATAAGGAAATTACAAACAGCCTAGCAACAAAACTGTCAAAATATTTGGGCCTAACATGTCCTCTGAATATCAGAAAAATATACGGACCAACTCAAAACAATGGGTATTATTTTGTCGTCTTGGATGCAGAGTTCATCGCTATCAATGCAACTTGCCTAGAACAACCAAAGTGGTCCTTTTCTTCCCCTGACTCACGAGACTGCACGCTCAAGAGGGTATATGTTGTGCTCAACAGGCATATATTAGCATCTCTCCATAGAATGATATCTAGACAGTAGGCGAGGGGATCTGCGTAAACAAAACTACCCGCATAATGATATCCAGGCAGTAGGCGAGGAGATCTGCCCTTACAAAACTCCCCGTAGACCTAGGTAGAGGTAGTAGGCGAGGGATCTGCGTAAACAAAACTCCCCGTAGAATGATATCTAGACAGTAGGCGAGGGGATCTGCGTAAACAAAACTACCCGCATAATGATATCCAGGCAGTAGGCGAGGGGATCTGCCCTTACAAAACTCCCAGTAGATATAGGCAATCTTATCGATCACTGTAGTCAAGAAACTTGAACTTATTTTGTCCTTGCCGGAGCACGGGTACACAGCTAGTTTATAATAAATTATATTCAAGAAGAATAGATGTAAGTAAGTTCTGTGAGGAATTGAATTTTGAAATATCGGCTACTCTTCTGGATTTGTCAAAACTATACTAATAGCATTGTGTCATTCTCCTAAAGGTAATCCTGTAGTATTTTTAACAAAACTTAAATATTTCTAAATTATACAACAAAATGGTCGAATTATAACACTGTAATAGGAGGTGACTTTAATTATAATTTTGATGTAATAAAAAATCACAAATCAGTGAGGGTTATACTAAATCTATTTAAACAGTATAACTATCCCAGGCCAAAACACTAAGTGTACAAAAAGGCCAAGTTCCTTGAAAACTGGGATATTACGAACGGTTTATGCATCCAACAATCAGGCCTAAAAAAGTTGTGATATCAATGGGCCAAGTTTCTTGACTCTATCACCTCTTCCAAGTTTACACGAGAAGTAGTCAATTCGAAAAACATTCAAGACGAAGTCTCTGCAAGTTAATTAGTACTCATTATCAATACTTACAAATGAAAAACAGAATTACAGTTGGGAGTTTTCAGATCTTCAAGTCAATGAATATTTAATTGTCTCAATGGAAGTGCAAATGTTTCCTTTTTATTTATATATTCCCACACATAATAGTTGTCACTTCTCTAATAAAAAGGTTTATTCATCCTGGTAGGATGGTTGTTTAATATTTGCTGGATATTCATTTTGTATATTTTTCTTTGGTTGGCTAACCGAAGTACTAACTATAGTAACTTGGCTGTTGCAAGGTAAATCGATTTTAATTCTTAAACTGACTTAGCTATGGTGTTTAATTACTACATTTTACATAATCTGTGCCATTTATTTTGAATACAACCTGTAACCTGGTGTCATTCTACAAGACTTTTGAAATTTAGGCCGACAGGAATAAAGCATAGACACGAAAGCATAACCAAACAATTAAAATCCAATTGGTGTAGTGGCACAATAAATTGAAGCACTAACACAATATACTTATACATTAACAGGTTACTTATCTGAAGTACGAGTACACATCATCATTCTAATAAAGCACACCATGGAAATCATACTTACTTGCAACAGCCAAGTTACTATAGTTAGTACTTCGGTTAGCCAACCAAAGAAAAAATATACAAAACGAATATCCAGCAAATATTAAACAACCATCCTACCACTTGGCCTTTTTGTACACTTAGTGTTTTGGCCTGGGATATCACAACTTTTTGTAAAGTTCTACAGTACAATGATTGATTTAAAACGTATGTTATGATTCAAAACGTAGTTTTCATGTCTACATTTGCTTTTTACATCAAACATCACTTAAACATGTGAAAGGTCGTGTGATATAGTAAATAAACAAGTAAATAATAATAATAATAAATCATTTATTTCCAATTGATATTTACAATAAAATTTTTTAAATATCTTATAAATTAATATAGCCTAATTACATTGTTTTAAATTTATGATTATGGAAATAGCCTCCCTCATGGGTAAAATTACCTGTGTGAGGGAGGGTTTGTCAGTCTGTATTAAAATATAATTTTATAATTTTGATTGTACAATTATTTTCTAAGGTTTCTTATTAAATAATGATGGTATAATTTATGTACAATTTGGATTTAACAAAAAAGTGATATATGAAGCTATACATTACATTTTGGATATTAAATTTTGAATCAAGAGTATAAGTACATAGTTTGAATTAATATAATCGTTGACAGTATGTATGTCAACTTGTAATAACCATTGATTGATTTTAATTTTGTAAAGCTGAGGCCTTATATTGTGGGTGTTTTTAGATCCGTTTGTAGTTTCGTGTATAAATGATGAGCAATGTAAAATGAATTAGTAGAGTTGATAGTTTTGTAAGCCTGTGGCATATTAACTCCTACAAGCCTTGAAATTCCTGGTATCGTACTTATGATTTATTTGTGAAAATATGTTGTCTTTATTTTTATGAATAAACATTGTTAAGACTCTTACATAAAGCTGTGTAATATTAAATACTAAAAATTCATCAAAAAGGAGGTCTGTTGGAAATCTAATAGGTTTCTGTAATGCTGTATTTATTATACATTTTTGAGTTATCTCTAAAGGTTTTTTTATTGTTTTGAGGGCACCTCCCCAAGTGTCACGACCAAGTCCGCGACATACAAATTAACGAACAATATTCAAGTAAACAAGCCAATCAGAACGCAGCGTGAGTTAGGAGGGGAGGGGAGAAGAGTCCAGTTCGGAAGACACCGAGCGCCCGAACCCCCAGTGTGTGTCGAGGCCCGGGTGCAGTAAGAAGCTGTCTTCAACTTTTCACTTAAGTATCCTAAATCTTATTATGTTTTAAGTCTTTTCGTCTAGGCTCTGCCCACTTCCAAACATGTTTTCTTTTAGCTAATTCGTTAATCGCCGAAACGCACAATTTTCCTGTATAAATTTAGATAATATTATAATATTTCTTGCAAGTCGCCACAGTCATTTTCCTGTTAAGAAAGTTGTAACGCCAGCACTTAAATTGTTCTATATATATATATATATATTACTGTAGTCTGCAGACATTAAATTAAGCTCTTAAAGCTGGCTACGACGTAGATTTTCTAACTAACGGTCTAAGGGTTCACGCTCGTTTATAATTATTTTATGTTAACTTTTAATAATTTATGAATATATGTTTTCCTGTCACCCCCGTTGGCTTAGGGCAAGGGATCACGGTGCAGAATTGGTAGCAGAGCATTACGCTGCAGGGTTCGTTTAGATTATTTTATATTAACTGTTAATTATATATGTCCTCCTGTCACCCCCGTTGGCTTAGGCGGAGCACGGTGCACAAGCAATGATTCCATATTGTAATAGAGATTGTACATAGGCATAATATACAGCTTTTAATAAGTCAAAGGTCTTTCCATTCACTCAAACATCGTGCGCACTCATACATTGTGCGCACTCATTCATCTTCATTCATACGAATTGTAGTAAACCTCAACCGTGATGTTGAACAAACTGGCTGCTGCCGTGAACTCACAAGCAGCTCCATACTCCCTCGGCGTCATCATAACCTTCCTGTACTCAGCAGGATTTACAAATGGATTTCCATCGCGGTCAACAGTTTCCAATTGCGTCGTGGCCCAATTGATGCAAACCCAATCAAAAATGAGCCTTCTCACTTCCAAGTGTTTATCTTGTGTTCCATGTACACACAACGCTATAGAACGCAATAGGCAGTTACCATCACCAACTATCGGTACCACAACTACTTTAACCGTCACATTATTAATGGTCAAGTTCTCCATGGTGGGGTCACAAAGTATGGTAAAATGCAGTAAATTATAAATGATATTTAAAATATAGATTGTAAAACCAAAAAAATAACAGAAATAACAAACAACAAAACAAACAATTATTCTGAATGTCTAATAATGAAACGAAACGAAGAATAACGAAATAACTAATCTAAGAACGAAACACAACAAAGATGAACAAAAACTAAACTTTCAAACGTAACTTTGAAATTAAACTAACACATTCGTGTCACATCCACATGTCACATCACCGTGTCGCACCTTAATGCGTCGCACCGTGTCGCACCACATGTCACATCATCGTGTCACACCCTAATATCGCAACAATGTCATCCCATGTCACATCATCGTGACGCACACATGTCGCATCACCATGTCACACCTTAATGTCGCATCACCGTGTCGCACCCACATGTCGCGTCACCGTGTCGCACCTATATGTCGCATCACCGTGTCGCAACACCATGTCACACTCTAATGTCGTCGCAACACCGTGTCGTAATCAACATGTCGCATCACCGTCGCAACACCGGTCGCATCACCTCGTGATGCAAACACCATATGTCACACCCTAATGTCGCATCACCGTGTCGCATCCAGATACGCGCATCACCGTGTCGCACCCACATGTCGCATCACCGTGTCGCACCCACATGTCGCGTCACCGTGTCACACCCTAATGTCGCAACACCGTGTCGCATCCACATGTCGCATCACCGTTTCGCACCCACATGTCGCATCACCGTGTCGCGCCCATGTCGCGTCACCGTGTCACCCTAATCGCAACGCACCGTGTCGCATCCATATGTTGCATCACCGTTTCGCACCCACATGCCGCATCACCGTGTCGCACCACATGTCGCATCCCGTGTCGCACCACATGTCGCATCACCGTGTCGCGCCACGTGTCGCATCACCGTGTCGCACCCACATGTTGCATCACCGTGTCGCACCCACAATCGCATCACCGTGTCGCGCCACATGTTGCATCACCGTTTCGCGCCCACATGTCGCATCACCGTGTCGCACCCCCATGTTGCATCACCGTTTCGCACCCACATGTCGCATCACCGTGTCGCACCTACATGTCGCATCACCGTGTCGCATCGCTAAGTCGCACTGCCGTGCCGCAACACCGTGTCGCACCCACGTGTTGCATCACCGTGTCGCACCACCATGAACCGACGATTTAAACCACCGTGTCGCACCACCGTGCCAACCGCCGTGTCGCACCGCCGAGTAACACCACCGTTCGCACCGCCGAGTCGCATCACCGTGTCGCATTGTCCTGTCGCACTGTTGAGTCGTAATCCCGAGTTGCGACACCATGTCGCACTGACCTGTCGCAGTAAAGTTAGTAAAAAAAGTCGTTCTTTTTCGATTTCCTGTGTCATTCACGTTTTCCCTTGCATTTCTTATGGAAATAAAATTTCCCCCTTTGGAGCTCTGCAGCTCCTCCCCGAGTGAAAAATTTCATGATTTTGTACTTTTCCCATTATTTGGCCGTTGACAGGTACCTAGTTTCCAAATTTCAACTTTCTACGATGTCCGGAAGTACCCAAACATTTATGTCAGTGAGTCAGTGAGTCAGTGAGTGGTTATTTCACTAAAAACGTCGTTTTAAGAGCATCATATCTCAAAGTTCCTTTGACGCATAGAATTGAAATTTTGTATACTTGTAGCAGACAAGTAGTCTAGATGGTATACACAATTTCAATTTTCTGTGATTATTGCCCGAATAATGGTATCGAGTTAAAAAGGTGAATTTTGGCTCTTATTTTTGTTCGTGTATAGCTACTTGGCAACGCGTCCAAGTTGTTTTTTGGTAGGAACTTGGCTCGTGCGCTGCCGCGCACGCTGATTATCATCTTGACAACAAACCCACAAGAGCGTTATTTAGATGATGTCTTTGTTCATAAAACCACTGGAGAGTTTACATTTACAAGTTCATTATAATTCCCATTTTCTGACCATGACGAAATTATATTAAACCTTAAATTACAATACCTCAGAGAAACAAAGGTTTGAGTGTCAGAGTCTGGAAAACAAATTTTATTTCACAAAGACAAATGTTGAAAAGTCGTCTGTTAATTTGGCAACTTATGACTGGTTGAATATTGTATCTGGTTTAAAAGGAGAATCCTCCAAAGAAATCTTTAATTTAGTTATTAATATCATGATCAGTAATGTAACTCACTTTGAAAAGAAATGTATTTTTAAAGACAATAAAGTACCCTTTTATCATCTTTTAATAACCACACTACCAGTTTCGGGACCTAGCCTATCATCCTAGGTGTTTAGGTTAATAAATTATGGTATTAATATTTATGGTATTAACCTAAACACCTAGGATGATGGGCTAAGTCCCGAAACCGGTAGTGTGGTTATTAAAAGATGATAAAAGGGTACTTTATTGTCTTTCGTTCTTTAATAATATTACAAGTAGCCCTGTTTGAACAAACCTTTTCAAGAATTTTTAAAGATAATGATTCAGAGCCTTATTATTGCAAAGGTAAACAAACATGGTATACAAGTGAATTAAGGAGGATGAAAGACAAATTGTTATTCTTACATAAAATGACTAAGTATACACATAGTTTTAACTCTTGTAGCATTAAACGAATGTATACAAAGCTAAAACTGCAATATAGAAAATCAGTTAATGATGCTAAGATGCTAAGTAATGTAAATTATATAGAGATAACAATAAACACAAGTTTAAGGCAGCCTGGAATGTTATTAAACGTAATTCTGAGCCTAAAAGAGATTTCAGTATGAATATTGAGCATATACATTAAATAATTTTTTTATTAACTCTTTAGAAAAGCTCAAATAAGCAATGAATGTAACTGGATCAACTATAAAGACAGTGAAATAATAAAAATAACATTAGTTGTAAAGGTCATAAATTAAGTTGGAAAACTGTATATCCACAGGATGTCTGCATCAGATAGTTGTGACATTTACAGTATGTCTGTCACAAACTTGATCAAACGTGTTATTTTGGGTATTGCAGAGGCTCTTGCCTTTTGCATTAGTCACCTTCTCCTAGAGGGAATATTTCCTCATTCATTGAAATTATCACGTATATGTGCAATTTACAAAACAGGCTCTTGAGACCTACCACAAAGTTATCGGCCAATTTCAATCATTCCGATGGTAGGGAAATTAATTGAAATTATGATGCACGAGCAAGTAAGTGGTTTCTTTGAAATTAATATCTTTTTTTACAAATCCCCAGTTTGGATTTAAAAAGGGGTATTCAACCTGGATTGGGATTTAGGTGACCTAGTAAGGAGCATCCATCATGCTTTTGATGAAAGACAATTTGTTTAGGCTACACTCTGTGACCTGAGTAAAGCCTTTGATTGTGTAGGCCTAGACCTTTCTATTATTATACAAAAACTAACTTTGTATGGGCTTAATAGCCCACCATTGAAACTTTTTGAATCTTTCTTAAGAAACCGTAGGCAAACTGTGTACATCAATGGTAATTCTTCAACTGATCTTTTGCTAAAAATGGAGGGTTCTACAGGAGTCCGTTCTGGGTCCTCTATTGTTTTTTGATTTATATTAATGATCTGCATCAAGTAATAAAGTGTAAGACAATACTTAACGCTGATGACACTCCATTCTAAAATACTGGCAGTAATGTTGTTGAGTTAGAACAACTTGCAAGTATCACACTTGCCCATGCAACTAACTGGTTTAACTCTAATGGGCTAAATTTGAACAAGGAAAAACCCCAAAATGTTATATTAATTAATCTACAAAATTATGTCCCATCAAGTATGTAAGCTACAGTGGCACTGGTAAATTCCTGGGCATACATTTTGATACCAAATTGACCTGGGGTAGCCATGTAGATTGTTTGAATACCAAACTGTATTTGTCAGTAATGAGTCAGCGCTCAGACAGAACGGATCGTCTAGTGATAGTGCTCCGGTCTTATCTGATTGTCTACACAACGTATTGAACTGTGCTGGTTTTGAGGTTAGTTTCGTGCACATTCTTGCACATTTGTACTACAAGAACGATTGTACTGTCAATTTTATAGTTGAAGTGATGGCCTTGTGCGGTGTTTGTTCAAAGGCAATTAAGCCTAATAGTGTTCATATAACCTGTAAGGAGTGTGACCATAGTTTTCATGGCTCCTGCTTGAAAATGAGTAAGGCAGATATAGAGTGTATTACAGCGGATGATCTAGTGTGGAGATGTAAACCATGTGTTGAAAACAGAAGGAAAAGCCTACGTTTTGAAGCTGATGCGGAAGAGGGTAAGCTTACTCTAGAGGACTTAATGCGAAAGATGGAAGACATGTTCCAACATCAAAGGAGTCAGGAGACAAGTTTTAATACGTCTTACGAAAATCTGAGTGAACAGTTAAAAGAAAACTCGGAGTTGATAAAGGAGCAAAAATCATCAATTGAAAACTGCTTAAAAACTACTATCAGCGATCTAGTAAATCGAAACAAACAACTAACTAAAAAGGTTACTGATCTGGAACGCAGACTTGAGGAAACGGAGCAGTACTCCAGGGCTAATACTGTAGAGATTCAGGGTGTTCCTCTACAGACCAATGAAGATGTAGTCACTGTAGTTATGGAAGTGGGAAAGGCTATGGACATGAATGTTTCCGACGCAATGATTGATGCGTGTCACCGGCTGGGAAGACGAAACGGGAGCAACGGAGATCCATCAGGCATAATCGTCAAGTTCGTGAGGCGCCTAGACAAAGAAGAGTTCCTGAGGAAGCGGCGTGTGAAGAGGACTCTATCAACGAGACACATGAACTTGGGGGTAGACCGTCCGATCTACGTCAACGAGGCCCTGACACCGGAGAGGAGACGTCTACTGGCGGCAGCGCGGCAAGTGAGGAAGCAACAGGATTTCAAGTTTCTGTGGGTCAGAGGAGGCAAAATCTTCCTACGCAAAGAAGAAAACTCTCCAGTTGTACAGGTGACTTGCCAAGCTGACCTTTCTGATTTGTAAACTGTTTCACAAAAGTAAGAAACCGATGTATATGTTTTTTTTAATGATTTTATTAAGTTAGTTGTAATTAGTTTAGAAAATATGTATTCAATTAAATACAATTTAAATGAGTAGAAATATAAAAATAATTCATCAAAACATAAGAAGTTTGAGGCAAAATTTTGATTATTTTGTTACCGAACTAGCTCTTAATACTCAATTACCAGATGTGATAATTATGTCCGAGATCTGGATACAGACAAACGAGGAACATCTTTATAATATTCCTAATTATAACATTTATGTAAATGCTAATGATTTTCATAGAGCAGCAGGTGTTGCAGTATTTGTAAAAAAATCAATCCAAGTCATTGAAACTGTAAAGTTAAAATTTTTGACTGCTGATGTTCTATATCTTTCTTTTGTATTTTCCAACAAAACATTTCACTTGATTGCAGTATATAGATTAGTGTTTAAACCCATAGTTGACTTTGTCAATGAGCTACAAAATTTATTGTTCAGCAGAGGAAGTATAATATTTAATAAGGACAATGTTTTCTGGATAGGTGATATCAATGTAAATATATTAGAGAACTATAATGTCGGAATAGAGAGTTATAAAGCATTGATGGCTGCTAATGGGTTTGAAAGTATTGTGAATGAACCAACTCGTATAACACAGCGTTCAGCTACTTGTATTGATCATGTGTACATAAGAATAGCGCGTAGGAACATGATTGTTGTAGAAGCGAGTGTTTCTCATATTGGTATCACTGACCACTCACTCACAGAAATATTAGTGTGGGTGAGGGGTGGGCGGGGGGGGGACAGTGTTCCTCCAACCCCCGTACCATCTCTTCACTACCGGACTGATTTTGAGCAACTCAATCAGCTGTTGAGTCAAGTCAACTGGTGCTGTGTTTACAGTCAGCCTGATGCGTCATCTGCATTTGACGTTTTTTCCAGATATTACAAAATGCCATTGTGAAGAGTAGGATTCAAGTGAAACAATATAACAAATTCAAAAAGCTCAAGCCGTGGATTAATGATTTTGTGTGCGAAAAAATAAAGAGAAGGAATAAGTTGTTTAAGTTAGTTAAAAAACACCCGTTAAATGAAAATTTGAAGTTATATTATATAAGATTTAGGAATAAACTACATAATGACATTAAACAGTTAAAACATAATTTTTATAAAGAGAAATTTGAGAAGTGTAAAGGTAACTCAAAAGCTACTTGGAAAGTTTTAAATGAAGTCACAGGTCAATAAAGAAATGTTGATAGATCAATTGGACTTGAAATTGATAACAAAATTGTAATGGATCCATTTACTGTAGCTAACAAGTTCAATAATTATTTTCTTAATATAGTAAGCAATTTAGACTTAAACCGTAGAAATTCAAACAATTGGTCCATGTTACACTATAAAAATTACTTTCTAAAAAAGAGTGAAACAAAATCAATATTTTTAGACTATATCTTACCAGATGAGATACTTCAGGTCATTCGATCTTTGAAAAATAACACCTCCAGGGGTAGATGGAATAAGTGCAACTTTGATTAAAACATATCTTTGCAAATAATAGACATATTATCCTACATAGTTAACTTAAGCTTTGAGAGTGGCGTGTTTCCATCAAAACTAAAAGTTGCAGTAGTTATACCACTTTACAAAAACGGGTCAAAATTTGATTGCAATAATTATAGGCCTATATCTCTCTTGTCCTGTTTCTCTAAGGTATTTGAAAAATTAATGAAGGCAAAATTATTAAAATTCTTAGAAACTACAAATTTTTTTAGCTACAGACAGTTTGGGTTTAGGTTAGGAATGAATACGGAACATGCCCTTCTTAATTTTATGACAGATATAAACGATGGCTTGAACAGTGGCAAGTGTGTAAGTGGTTTGTTTCTAGATATCAGGAAAGCTTTTGATACTGTCGATCATAGTATCTTACTAGACAAACTATTTAACTGTGGGGTTCAAGGAGTTGCATATAAATGGTTTGAGAGTTATTTATTAGAACGGAGTCAATGTGTTAGGTTAAATTCAATAAAGAGTAGCATGGGAACAATAAAACAAGGGGTACCTCAGGGGTCAGTATTGGGAGCAATACTATTTATAATATATATTAATGATCTTTGTAAAGCTAGGTTTGCGGGTAAATTAACATCTTTTGCTGACGACACAGCAATTTCTTACGTGGAATCAAGCTGGAATTCTGTTGAGCTCTCAATGAACAAAGATTTAGAAGCACTTCAGTGGTGGTTTTCCACCAATAAAATGATACTAAGTGCAGAAAAAACTAAGTACATTAATTTTAATTTGAAAAATGAAGTGTCATTTGCTAATCAAATTTACTATAGATGTGTAGAATGCCTAGGAAAACAAGCCACATGTGCAAGAGCAACATGTGCGGTTGTTGAAAGAGTAGACAACTTGAAGTACCTAGGTGTAATTGTTGATAGGGAGGTTTGTTGGAAACTACATGTCAGCAATCTAAGAAATAAAATTAATGGAGTTCTCCGCTATTTCTATTATCTAAGAAGTTTAAATTCAAAAGAAACTCTGCGTTTATTGTACTTTGCCTTAATTCAAAGCCGGATTGAATACGGCATAATAGTTTGGGGAAGTACTTTTGAAACGTATTTAAAGTTAGTATATTTTCAGCAAAAGCATGCTATTAGACTGATAAATCAAAAAGGCAAATCAGAACACTCCAGACCTCTCTTTACTGCCAAAAAGGTTTTACCTTTGAAACACATTTTTGTCTTCAAAATTTTAAAGACATTCTTTAGTAAAAGAGTAGTACATGAAAATAACACAAATGTGTATAAGCAAAAGTTGAGAAATATTGAAAGTTACAGAGTGCCCAAGCCATACACTACCTTTTATACAAGAACATTTAATTTCATTGCCCCTAGAATATTTAACCAACTACCTGAAAACATTAAAGTAATCAACACAAAAAAGATATTTGTCAGACAGTTGAAAGAATGGCTTCTCAATTTGGAAGACGTTGATTCCTTGTTTTTTATTCATAGATAAAAACAACTTCCCAGACTAATAATGTTTATTTTAAACAAACTGTTTTTAAAATAGATTTCTTAATGATTATGTATTGCTCCTGTTTGCGTTACTTTTCTTTGTTTTGTGCTCGCTTCCTTGTTCCTTGGTTGTTCACGTCTAGTACGGGCTGGCGAAAAGCCGGCTGTCTTTGTTTTATATGAAGCCAGTGCTGTGTTGGCGTCCAGCCCAGGAACGCGTGGATGCCTTGGTCCAGGGGGGTGATCTTGGAAAAAATGTGAAATCGTCCAGGATTTTTCATGTTTTTAGATTAGGTTTTAGTTGTAGGAGTAAAAGTGCACTATTAATTTATAAAACCATGCAGCACTATTTTCTGAAAGACCAAAAAAGAATCTATTTTTTTAAACACTTCTGACCGCTGAAGAATAAATTTTAATTGAATTAAACGGAACCTCTAATCAGGCATTTGCCTTAGAGGCTCTAAATTTCCTTTGTTTATGTTTATTAGTTTGTAGCAGTGAGTGTATATAGATATGTAAATTTATTATGTTAAATATAATTTGTGAACAGTTCTTATTTTTTAGTTTTAAATAATTATAATTGGCAAGTCACCTTCTGAGAAGATTTAGTGTGTTCTACAAACTTTTGATTGTAAACTGAATTTTAATTTGAGGATATAAATCAATTTGAATTTGAATTTGTTAGACCGTTTGACTAGTGCTGTTACAAAAACCGCATATTTGCTTATTTCCAATCAATTGCTTATTGAATCAAGACTTAGGTACGGTATTGTTCTCTGGGGTTCTACATCCCGGTAAAATTTTTTAAGAGTTTTCCTGTTACAAAAAAGGGCAGTCCGAATAATAGCTGGGGTACACAGATGAGCTTCGTGTCAAAATATTTTTAAAGCTATGCAAATTTTAACATTACTGTCAATTTTTATTTATGAAACCCTTGTATATTATAAATTTAAATCAACATCAGTTCAAACCGGTTCAGACATACATACTTACAACACGCGGCACAGACATCAACACAGACAGACATCACACAGACTTGGGATTGCGGCCAATCTTCCGGAAAACATGTGGCCAAAGTTATTTAACAGGCTTCCCGAACAAATTCAAACAGAAACGATCCCAGAATGATAAATTCAAAAAATTATTAAAAACATTTCTTTTACTAAGAGCTTGTTACTTTGTCACTGAATTCTAGATTAAGAATGTAATTAAATTAATTTAACTTGTATATCTTTGTTCAATAGGTGTTTTATACAATCAAACTAAGTTTAAGTTTCAATTCAAAAGATTGTAAAGCATTTTCTGTTTTTTTCTTTTACTATACTATAATATTCATTCATTCATTTTGTTAAATTTTAAGATCGTATTAAAAACAATTAGGCCTACTATATTATATTACTTTTGACTATTGCAATACAATATTTGTAAAATTGTCTTACTGCAATAAAAAATTTTGAATTTTGAATTTTGAGTTTTTAGATATGGGTTAATTCTGTGGGGCAACTGCGCAAGAATTCAAGACATATTAATTCTTCAGAAAATAATTATTATAATTATTATGTCCGGAAAAGATATACTAGAACATTGTAAACTACTCCTTATTCAGTTAGAAATACAGAATATAATTAATTTAAATACGTTTGATATTGTCATGTACGTTTTAAAATTCAAATGTATTGAAACCAAGTTGAGTTGATTTCGCCAGCCGAGGGCCGCACGACGATAACCTGCGCTGCTCCTCTCTATCGAATCACGCTCGCCACCCGTTACACGCATACGCCGTAGGTACTTTCGTACTTTTACCTAGTTTCTTTCGTTCTATTTGTTAACTTTACGCCTTAATAACATAGATTACGTAATTTTCGATCCGTTTAATTCGCGCTTTTAACTAAATCTTACTTTTTCGTACATAGATTAGATACATTCATTTTCGATATTTAAATACTTCGCGTTCGGTTTAAATTTTTGCATTTGCTTAATTACTTTTTTCGTTAGTTTTAATTAGTACGTATTTCCCCTCGACCCACCGAACTCCATACACCGTACTCGTTGTGCAAACTCAAGTAAGTGTACGGTAGTGAGTGGGATATTCGCTCCTCTTACAAATCTCGATCGCCGAGCCTAAGTGTAAAACTTTGGCTCTAGCGGGATTTGTAAGCGGAATCCGAATTCCGCATAAAACTCGGCACGTCTGGTACAAGTGCAAACTTATATCTAGACTGCCGCAGTGATTCCTACGAACTCGCCGGTCTTTGTTGCATAGAGCAACCTTGCGCAAGGACCGCCGTAGTGACGGAGAATATTTAATCTTTCATAGAACTTTGAATCGCAGAGCACCAGTGTCGAACTGTCGCTCTGTCGAGAAATAGTGCCGAAAGATTAAATATTCTCACCCAAGAGAACTCTGTACTGCCGCCTGTAGTGTGAAACTTAGGTGGAGTACCAGTAGTGAAGCCCCTTCGCGTTCACGTCTCGCGAGATACCGTCTCGATTCAGAGAGACGGTTCTCGACCGCGATCGCCTCGTCGCGGGGCTCCGCCTCTTAAGAAGAATGCATCGGGCGAAAGGGAAACTTCGTTTGGGATATTTTAAACGACAACGGCCGACACCGTCCCACGTGCCGACTGCCGTGACGACACCGTCGACGTAACAGAGACGGAGATTTTGCACTACCACCCGGGAAATTAGACTTTAATTTATTCTTAACCCCTTAAAATGTGCCTCGTCACACCCTTCGGAGACGTCGGGGCAAAAAAGGAAAAACGATAAAAAAGAAGAAGCCCTGTGCTTCAACAAAAACTTGTCATCTCCTCCGATGACAAAAAGTCCTAAGTCTTCAGCGTTGCTGCTGCGCTTCTACCAGACGTTTCAGCTTCTTTGAATTCATGCGGTAGAAGGTACCGTCCTCCCGGTACACCTTCCACCGCTGATTCTTGGACTGCGTTCCAGCCAAGGAATCGCCTCTTTCTTGTAATCGCCGGAGGATATATTCCGGGATGACACTCGAATGTTTCGGTACACTTCGGTTTGCGCCAGAAGTGACCGACGAAACTTTCGCGGTTACGGAGGTTGACTGAACATCCGTGTTTGGGGTTTCTAGAACATCGAAAGATGAGACCTCCGCGAGAACGGTCTGATCTTCGAGTTCTACGCACGAAGGTGAAGACGATTGTTGGACCGCGGGAGATTCACCTCTGCCCGCCGTACAAGATCCTGGAGTCGTGTCCGGTATCTTGGGCTCGGTCCCGAACGAGATGCCGACGTCGCCGGGACGCAACTTGCGACGCGACAAACTTGTTTCTGGAGGTTCCAGAACGAAACGGGTCAAATTTAGATCGCGCATGGATTTAATTCCGAAAACGAGATCGGCTGACAGGCCGGGGAGATGAACGGCTTTCCACGACATAAGCTCACCGGCAATCACTCCCTGGACAGAAAACTCCGAATAGACAGCCGAACTGGTACCGTCTGCCATTCTAAGCTTCAGTTCTATAGGCTCAGGTTTTACACCGTGGCCAGCGAGGAGTGAGGCTACTTTGTCTCCGACAAGGTTTAACACTGCACCTGTGTCGAGCAGGGCTAGGAAAGTTTCGTTTCTGACGGTTACTTCGACGTGCGGGCGGGGGTCGGTAGTCATGGTAGCTGTTTCGACACCGCCCGTAAAAGCGCGTACCTTGTCCAGCCATTGAGACCATTCGGTTGGGGTCGTGCGACACTTTGTTTTACCGAACTCGGGCGACCCCGAATTTACCGAGTCGGTTTGTCGTTTCCCGCTTGATCTCGACATTTGCATGCCCGGGTCGAAATGTTCTCGGTTTTGCAATGATAGCACCGGAGAACCTTCGGTTGGTGGCAGTCACGGAACATATGTCCCGTTTTATTGCAATTCCAACATATCGAGGGCTCGCGAATAACTGTCTCGTGACGCGCTTGCTGTTCATTCGCCGGTTTCTCCGCAAAACTCGAGTTGTTTTAACAGGATTTGGTGGTCCTGCTGGGCACAAACTCGGTTCCGGGATAGCTGTACAGACCGCCTTGTCACCTCGTCCTTTATGTTGGTACGCCGTCTCCGATACGAGCGACATTGCCGGAGCCGGCGGAGGGCGAAAGGATAACTTGCTTCGAACGTAGGCCTCGTACTCTTCCGCCTTGGCAATGAGTTCCGAGACCGAGTAGAAGTCGGACCGTCGTACCATGATTTTATAATCCGGTTTCATGTTTCGATAGATCAATTCCAGCTTTCTCTGCTCGGAATATGACCCAACGCGTCGAATCAGCGTCGTAATGGCTATCACGTAATCTCGGAATGACTCGCGATCGCCTTGAGTACGCTTCATCAATTCCTCTTCGAGACATTTGTGGTAGTCGGGTGGGAAAAACTGTAACTCGAAGTCCCGTCGAAAGTCTTCGTAAGACGACCAAAACACCCTACAGTTACGAAACCATAGCAATGCCGGTCCCGTCAGTAATTCCGGAAGAGCTTTAAGTACGCTACAACCAGCCACTGAGTACGCCTCCATCAATTCCTCAAGTCGTTCCAAAAACGATACGGGATCTCTTCTCCCGTCGAACTTCATGTTCCATTTGCGCACGAGATTGCAAATCTGGCCTACATTGTTATCGGAGGCTCGTGTCTGAGTTACAGAGTCGTCGAACTCGTTCGCAAACGCGTGAACATTATCCGGGACGCTAAGCGGGCGCGAGTGAGCGGTCGAGCGAGGGATACTGCCACTGAAAGTCACCTCGGGTATTCGCGGCACCGTATTGAGGTAGCTAGTGGGGGCCTGGTCGACTCGAACCATGTTACTTGCGTTCGAGGTTTGCACCATCGAGGACAGTAACCGCTTTACCGTGGATGTGTCTGCAGCAGTGAACAGGCCCAATATTTCGCGAATGCTAATCAGCTCCTGCGAAAGAATCTGATCTACATTCACGTTAGGTCCGTCACCTACTTCGTCGATATTAAAGTCAACGGTATTAAACGTTCCCTCAGTTTGCACTGAAGGGGGTACATACGGCTTGGGTAAATCGTAAGCGTGGTTTCTCCAGAACTCCACGAATCGCTGCCTGAGCACTGACATCTGGCCCGAAGTTCGAAGCCCGTACTTCGCCATTTCCCTCTCTAAGTCCGGCTTGTGTAAGTCGTATATCCAACTTACGCGTACGTCGCTTAGCGGTGATTTTACCGACGCCTGAGGGAATGTAACCGGGCGATTAATTGCACCCGTTAACGTAGTCGTAAAAGTGGTGGTGGCAGTTACGGTAGTTGTAGTCTGTGTGTCGACAGCACTAACCGCAACCGTCATAGGTATGGGAAGAGACGCGTTCTCTTCGGCCATCTCGGACGAATAAATTAAACTCGTATTTAATTAACGATTCCGATTTTCTCGTCCCTGTTCGGGCGCCACTTGTGATTAATGCCTAACTCATAACTATGAGTAAAATCATGAACAGTCACTTGGTTATTAGTTCAAAATGCTTCTAGCCTAATTATTAATGAGTACTCAGATAAAAAGTTTGGAAATAAATTATACTCATGGCTACTAAAAATTCATTTTATGACGTTGAAGAGTTTTTCAACCTTAGTAAAATAAACTTAGACTAAACATATATGGGATATTTAAACTCTATTTGCTATGTTATATTTATTTGTTATAAGCTCTGGCTCAATAATTAATACATTAAGTAATAATATTGTTTATTTGTACATGCAATTTAATGCTATTGCGAACACTAGTTATATTGATTATATGATTTGTAAAATCCTTAAAACAAGTAAAGATTTATTTATTTCATCTCAGAATATGCATCAACAATATATAAGTTTTGGTATACAAATTAGACGATAAATTCTTGGGGTCACCATCACTTTGAGAAAAAAAAATTACAACTAGCAGCAAGACAAAAATTCACATCGACAAAAATACATAAAGCATAATGTTGAGGAAAATAATTCAGAAACTATCTGTACTTAAAACACAAAGATATTAAAAGAAAGATACTCAATTATTGTTGTGGTGGAAAGTAGCATCTAGTAATAATCTTAGACAATGCAATGAAAAATTAAAGCCGCAACATAATAATAATGGTTTTAGCTATACATTATATTAAACAAGACTGTACACAATAGGAAAACCAAAGAAGACGTTTAAGGTAAAAGTACAAAATTGTGAACACGATTAAAAGCCATTTGCTGTGAACTGCTAAATGATTCTGATAAATGAATCAACATGTTCCTGCCAAAATAGCCATTTTTTTACTTGCCTTAAAAGCTGTTTGAGTGTTGAGAATTTACCAAGTATATTATTAATTATATTGAAAGTTCTTCCGTAAACTATAAACTGGCTCTCGTGCAATGTAAAAAAGAAGTACTTTAAATAAGGAAATGTTCAAAACTTTAAATACGTACGAGTATACATAACAAAGCGGAAAAATCCTGAGTTTAGTACGAATTGGCCAAGTATGATCTAGTCTCCTTTTTTTGTAAATCAGGCGTTTTGCACTATTAGAATAGGATAAACAGTAGAACCATAAGTCCCCCCAGTCAGTATCTGTCTGGTTAGTACCTGCTCAGATTACTTTATACTGGGGTACATCAAAAAAGAGTTGTTCACAAACATACTGGGCAGTTTTGTAGTTGTCCAGATGTTGAACACGCTCCGTTCCCCACCAAGGGAGAATGGAACAGATATCATTTTAGGGGAATGCGGCAGCAGGGTAGACCGTGACTTCAGGAGAGGTTTGCCATAATCTTGGGGGGAATGGTCCCCCGAGTGTTGGCAAGGCTCTCCATGTCTTGTGGGTTAGAGTCCCTTAAGTAGTTGTCAGCGGGCTTGCTTGTCGCACCCTCTCATGATTGTCTGGTCAGCCGAACCCAGTCCCATTCCTCTCCTGAATCCAGACTTCCTCTCGTTCCGGTGGTAGTGCAATATGCCCAACAGACGAGGCAGACGTGCATAAGGGTAAGCAGTCCCTGACCACTTGATCCCCTCAATCTAACATCTAACATTTAGAACCATACGTCCCACCCCAACATGTGATACCGTAGGAGAGCCTAGGTTCGACAAGGGAACAATAAACATTTATTAAAACTTTAGTTGGGCACAATTGTTGTAGTAGGTAGATTTTTCTTGGCCTAATAAAAGTTTCCTTCTAAGTTCTAAACATGCTCTTTCCAAGACAGACGATAGTAGGGGTGTCAGCGCACACTTGCACCATTTGCAGATTCAGCAGTAATTTGAGCTGTGCTACGACAGCAACTATTGAAAACAAATTGAGTAGACGAACTGGAGTAGACCATCTACTTGAAAAGATTTAAAAATAATTTAGTGTAAAATAAATTAAACTGTGAAAGTAATGAATAGCGTAGACTGTACAAGTCATATATTGAACAACTTGTGCGATGAAATTATACCAAACAATTTTATACATGCAGTATTTTAGGAAATATACGTTCTAAACTACGGTTTCACTAACTCCGAATGAGTGGCAAGTGTGTATGAATGAGTGAAACCTACATTACATTACATTACATTGAGAAGGGGCGGTCTGATCCTGATGCACGTCAGCCCTTAGGACTTATTGCGCTCCCCTTATGTTGGTGTAGAGAGATGCTACTCAAAAAGATTTGTGAGCTCTAAGAACTCCGAAATCCTTCTCACAAGTCCCTCTTCCGCTAACTTACCACCCTTAGTCATCTCACCAAAAGTAGCCGTTCTTTCCTGCTCCAGACCATGACAGTCGAAGAGAATGTGTTCAGCAGTTTCATCATGCATGCCACACTTCCTGCATGCAGGGACCCCGTCAAAGACTCCACATCTCTGTAAGTGCAACCTGAGGCCACAGTGACCAGTGATGAGTCCAATTATTAGCCGCAGTCTGTCCCTCTTTAGATGGAGCAGATCTGATGCTATGATGCTGGAGGGTTGTTGAGAGAGAACCAACTTACTCATGCGATGGCCCTGAACAAGCTGCCACGTCCTCTCATGCTCCGTTCTTACCCACGCTCTGATTAGTTGATGGACTGCACTACCGGGAACTCCACAGAAAGGTTGGGGTCCCACTAGCTTTGTGATTGCTGCATTATTAGCTAATGCGTCTGCACCTTCATTACCTTCAATACCCGAATGTCCTGGTACCCAACACAAGGTGACCATGTTGAGCGTACCCAATCGAGAAAGTGTACTATAGCAGTCCCAAACTAACCTGGACCTAAATTCGCAGGAATTTAGAGCATTAAGGGCCGCTTGACTATCCGAAAAAATGTTGATAGACTTGTTTCTATAACCAAGTCTAAGGTTTTCCTGAGCACACCATAGTATTGCAGTAACCTCAGCCTGAAACACTGAGTGATGCATTCCCATGGGGATACAAGCTTCCATCCTAGGGCCTCTACACCATACGCCAGCCCCAGTACCCTTCTCACCTTTAGAACCATCGGTGTACCACTCCATTTGTGCTCGAGGGATAGGCCTGCCATCAGGCAGCCACTCCTGACGTCCCGCGATAGTGATCCTGAATGGCTTGGAAAAGGAGTAACATACCTTCATCTCGTCAGAGTACATGTCCAAGACATTATCCTCCACCAGAGTTGTTATTCTGCCGTGGCCGTAGGGACGAACCCCCCTCCACGTCTGGCCACGTTGGAGACGATATGCACACTTCCTCGCTACTGACCTGATAAATATGTCGAGTGGCGGGATGTTAAGACAGCAGTCAAGAGAGGCACCAGGTGTGCTGACAAAGGCACCTGTGACGGCTAAGCACGCCAGTCTCTGGACACTTGCAAGCCCGGCCGCCGCCGTCCCAACTTGGACTCTGGGCCACCATACGATAACCCCGTGCGTGAGAGCTGGCCTTACCACAGCAGTGTAAAGCCAAAGCATGATCTTAGGCTTCAGACCCCAGGAGCGACTGACTACTCTTCTGCAAGCCATGAGGTACTGCTTTCCCCGATCGATGACTCGTTTTACCTGTGCAGCCCAAGTGAGTCTCTTGTCCAATATGACCCCAAGATACATGACCTGGTCCCTGAGTTCTAGTTGTACTCCCTCCATGACGACCGGCCCAAGTCCTTAAAGCTTGCGCCGATTTGTGAAAGGGACAATAGTAGTTTTTGTGGATTAACCGTCAGTCCAACTTTCCCACACCAGATGCTCACCTTGTGCAGAGCCCCAGAGAGGAGTTCAGTTACCGTGGGTTCAAATCTGCCACTTACCAGTATCACGCCATCGTCCGCGTAAGCCTGTGCATACACCGCGCTGTCATTGATTATCCTGATAACTCGTCCACCACCAGATTCCACAAGAGTGGTGACAGAACACCCCCCTGAGGACAACCTCTAGTGGTACTTACTGTTCTGCTGACACCTAGAAGGGAGGCAGTAACAATTATCCCTCTCAGAATACTGGATATCCACTTACATGTGATGTCATCAATACCATGCCTTATAGCAGAGTTCTCGATGACAGATATTCGAGTGTTGTCAAAGGCTCCCTCAATGTCAAGGAAAGCTGCCAGTGCGATCTCCTTATCATGAAGGGACTTCTCGATTCTACATACCAGGTGATGCAGCGCTGAGTCGCACGATCTTCCAGTAATGTAGGCATGCTGATTGGCATGGAGAGGATACCTGACCAGAGCCGTGTCCCACACATGACTCAGCACGATCTTCACTAGAGTCTTGAGTAGGTAGGACATAAGACTGATCGGGCGAAAGGATTTCGGTTCCGAATACCTTACCCTGCCTACCTTCGGTATGAAGACAACCCGAGTGAGTCTCCACGAAAGTGGTAAGTGACTGAGAGCTAAACTCGCCCTGAACAACCTGCAGAGAATGGGGAGAATGCACTCCATAGCCATCTACAGATGAACCGGTCTGATCTCGTCTCCTCCTGGGGACTTGAACGGGCTAAAGGTCTTTAGGGCCCACCTTACTCTGCCATAGGTGACGATGCGACTGGCGCTAACCCAGTCACATCTAGCTGCTCCTGCCCTGATGATATTTGCAGCTCCCTCAGCATCAGGAGGACCATCCCCTTCATTCAAACAGCCAGGAAAGTGGGTGCCCAGAAGAACCCCAAGAGTATCCGCTGGGCTGACTATAAACTCACCAGATTGACTTCTGAGCAAGCCGGCAGGAGAGATGTGTTCCTTAGCTAGGACTTTGCGTAACCTGGATGCCTCCTGCTCCTTCGAAATATCGGAGCAAAACTTATACCAGGAGTCTCTCTTAGCTTGTCTTACCTTTATATTGTATTCGGTCAATCGTCTGTGGTAAACCTCCCAACAGCCTGTTATCCTTGAGACCTTAAAGAGGGCACAAACCTCTTTTCTAAGGGATGCAAGCGTAGGGCTCCACCAGTTGACTGTTTTGTTCTTATGGGCAGTAGGAAGACAGTTAGCCTCAAAAGTGGACACAATCGCCTCCCTAAGACCCTCAGCCTGACGGTCCAGGTACCTGCGCGTACGTAACCTTCCTGAGCAGGTTACCAACTTACCACCCAGTTGTTCTTCATATGACACCCAGCAGGTGTGCCTCAGATTCCTAAAGAGCACTTCGGCTGACCTGGGGAGGGACATGCTAAATACTATATGCCTATGATCAGAAAGAGAAGGCTCACCAGACACATGTCAATTATGTATCAAGTGAGACACTGAAAGGGTACACATAGTTATGTCAATTACCTCTTTTCGAACTCTGTTTATAAAGGTAGGTTCGTATCCTGTATTACAAATGACAAGCTTGTTGGACACTATATAATCTAGGAGGGCTTTACCTCTGTTATTGGTGTCCGAGCTGCCCCAGGCTGTATTGTGGGCGTTCGCATCACAGCAAAGCACAAGCCCGAGCTTCTCCCTGTCTGCGAAGTCGACAAGGCTTCGGACTTCTCTTGCGGGTGGGCTTCCGGTATCGTTATACGGGAGGTACACTGACGATATCAGGAGATGCTTGTTTAGGTCACTCGCCAACAGCTTTATGGTGGTGAGGTCCCTAGAACAGTGCTCAAACACAGGTACACAATTCAGACTGTTACTGACAAGCATACAGGTTCGTGGTTTCTCAACTCTAGGGGCATAGACAAAACTAGCCCCAGGGCAGTTAAGTCCTAACACTTTATAACCTTTAACCCAGGGTTTCTGTATAAGTGCTAAGTTGAATTCTTCTGTCCGGAACCTTTTATTAAGGACAGAAGTTGCAGCTTTGTTGTGCTGAAGATTAGACTGAAGGACCTGCCCCTTCATCTAATGGCACATTAGTCTTATCTTCCTTAGTGAGGACCTTGAGTCTAACCTGGTCTGTTCCAAGGTAGACTTTCCAGTCCCTGGCCTTGAGGGTTTTGTGAAAGGTCATCAATGTAGGGCGATGGTCCGGTAATCCTTCCCCTATTGTCATTAACCACCTTCCAGTCTTCTGTTGCAATACCTGCATTTTGCAACGACAGTCTACGCAGGATCTGTTTTACGTCCCTGTCAGCAAGTGGGTCCGGGGGTCTGAGAAGAATCCTGGTGGTACGCATGAGGTCTTTATACTCTCCCGCGACCACTTTCCTCCCCTCTTCACCCCCCACTCTAAGCTTGGGGGCCGTCTGCATGACCCAGGCTCTGGTGACCTCGTTCTCGCAGACCAGAGTGCAGACTCCTCTCTCGAAGAAACTTCTGCAGATCTTCAGCTGCGTCGGGTCAGGAACCTCACATATCTCGTCTGCCAGCGCCGCTCGAAGCCCCAGCACGTCCGCCTCCGTGAATCTCACGTCCAGGAAATTCTCCGGCACCAGCACCAGCTTGACAGCAGTCAGCACCTGCGCCGCGGTGAGTTGTTGATCAGCGGCGTCAGCACTACCAGGTTGAGGTGTGGACACAGGTGGTACGGTGGGTGCACTCCCCGATGCCGATGTTGACGAAGCCACTGCGGCGACGACCTTGACGACGCTGCGCACCTTGGGGCCCTCGTGTCGACCACGCTTGAGTGCAGGTGTCGTAGTTCTACCCGGCGACTTGGAGCTGTCGGAGTGGAGCCTCTTGGGGAAGTCCCTTCTCTGCTTACCGGAGTTACCAGAGCCCAGTTCCACCTCACCTTTTTGGTTTTTCTTCTTCTTTGCCAACCCCTTCCGCTTCCTCCACTCAGCAGCAGAAAGCCAGGTGCCGTCGGCAAGTTTTTGCTCTTTAGTGAGCCTCTTCTTCTCCGCTCCACTAACATGCTCCTTCTGCTCTTGGTCGCTGGTCCTGTCCCCGGCAACCCCTTGAGTAGAAAGGTCGCTGGAGTTGCTACCAGCTCCCTCCTGGAGTAGCATCTCTTCATCGACCTGGCCGATTTCGAGATTCAAGTTTTCCCTGATGGGACTGTCCGGGGGCAGATCCCCAGTCAGCTCCATCTGGGTGGAGTCCTCACTGTTGGTGAGGTTTAGGTTTTGGTTTTTTTTCTTTGTTTGGTCCATAAAGATCCCACGAGTACCGAGGAAATAAAGGTCCACCAGACCAGAGCCCCGAATGGCCGGGTAAGGCTAGTATACTACAGGAGGTCGCCTAGTATCCTGTAGGCTCCGTTAAGACGCATGCTCCCCATGCGTCATGCACCCCATCAGCACGGATCGCCTAACACCTTAGGGTGGGGGGAAAGTTGGAGGGGAGGGAGGTAGGATTTACCCTGACAGAGGAGGAGCGACCCCCGACCCACCCAAGCAGACAGAAAGTCAGCCCCCCTGGGTCAGAGGCCACCCCTACCCGCAGAGTATAGGATAGGAAGTTCACTGTTTCGGGATCAAACAGAGAATGGGGAAAAGGAGCCCTCCCCATCGCTCATCGGTTATGGGAGTGATGAGCCCCCGGACTTGGGACTGGAGTGTAGGGTTAGTGAAACCTAACTCACGTCTCAGCGCCCCACGAGCCGTGCGCCGCGCACGTCAGCACCGGGGTCAGCGGCACGGCGCTCGGGTGTCGCGCCGTACACAGACACATAACACGGTTTACACGGACACACTGATGATGTCACCACCAGATCATCACATCATTGTCAATCATTGCTGATCAGTTGTGTAGTGAGTCTCCAGTTGTCATCATCGCCCTGTACTTCTCTCAGTAAGTGCTGCATTATATTCTTTGTTTAAACAAAAGTTTAAATATGTTTCCGATATTTAAGTCAGTGTGAGATCAAAGTGAGAATAGGGAGTTTACATCTTCATATTCAACTTGGAACAAGACATTTGCTGAAAATGTAAGTAAATCTGACCCTATAGCTTTTCCTTGAATGAAATTTTACAATTTCCAGAGTGATGGTTGAAGAAGCATCTTCCATACAAATCCCACAAATTACTTCTACTTCAATTCCAGGATTAGTTTCTCTGCATCATGATATACAACGAACTCCGAGTGGTCCTCTACAAATAAATGTTGTTAGTAGTAGCAGAAAACGAATAACAGAAACTGAGTTAAGCAGAAGTGTAATTGAAATTTTAGAAAGGTTAATAGGTTGAAATTTTTTATTTAAATGTTAGTTGTAATAATGGTTTAAATATATTGTTTCTAGTCTAAAACAAAATAAAATGTGAAGTTGTCATGCATACATTTATTGAAAATGTATGCATGTTTTTTAAAAACCCAAACGGATGACCTTGACCTACTTTCATATCCAAATATATTTTGGTAATAGATTTGTTTATAATAATTGCTGTCGTAGCACAGCTCAAATTACTGCTGAATCTGCAAATGGTGCAAGTGTGCGCTGACACCCCTACTGACGATCATCAATATTAAGTAAAGTAAGTAAGTAGATATATATTACTTAATAAATTTGAAGACAAAATATTTGGACCGAACCGGGATTTGAACCAGGTCTCCCTTGCCGGGCGGTTATGCTAAACCACTACACCATCCGGCCCAACTATTTCTGCCTTCAAATAGTTGGGCCGGATGGTGTAGTGGTTTAGCATAACCGCCCGGCAAGCGGGAGACCCGGGTTCAAATCCGGTTCGGTCCAAATATTTTTGTCTTCAAATTTATTAAGTAATAAATTAGCTATTTAGCATTTATACAAATTAAGATCTATAAGTAGATATATATTTATTCCATGATTAATTTTTGATACAATATCTACACAAAAACTATAGGAGTTACTAGCCACAATATCCAGTAAGCGTGGCTAGCTCAACTTGTCTTACATATTAATCTTACAGATAACAGTCAAAACAACATGAAAAATCAGGCGGTTCACCGCAGCGTGCACGCTCATACAACAAACTGAGGGTTATCTTTCCACGCACAACCTACGCACTGCTTATTCTACAACCACCCTACACAACGATAATTCATTAGTGACTACTTTAACCTTAGGCTATGATAACACAAAGAATAAGTCTTCAATAACGTCTAAATTAAATAACCATTTCTTTACTTTGTTTACAAAAGTGCTAAGCTTAGTACAATTTTTTATTTCAGAAAGTAGATAATCAAAGAATTTCGGCCCCAAAAACGATATACTTTTCTTAAAAACTGATTTATTAACTTTAGGTCTAATCAAGATACCGCTTGTGTTACTTCGAGTTCTTTGGTACAATCTATCGGTTCTGTGATTTCTACTTCTGTTAAAGAATACTTTTAGCACTTTAAAAACAAATAAATATTTAACTGGTAGTATTTTTAGCAATCTGAATATTGGTAGAGCGGATTCCCTTTTCTGCTTTTCAGCTATTATTCTAACGAAATGATTCTGCGTTACTAACAATGGATTAATTGAAACACTGTCTGCTCCTCCCCAGTTTTCAATTCCATAATTTATTCTTGAATTAATTAATGCATAATACAAAACTGTTAATAATTTCTCATCAACAAATTTCTTTAGAAAGTAAAATTGTCGTATATATTTCCTTAGACTATTTTGGAGACTGACTAAATGTGGCTTCCAGCTCAATTTGTCGTCAATAATAATTCCCAGGTACTTTATTTGATCTAGTTGCTCAATGTCACAATTGCATGATATATGGTCTAAGCACTCCAGATTATGACTTTTTAACACGTTGTCAAAACGGTACCCTTTCATATCGAAATTTAAAAACTTTGTCTTTGAAGCATTCAACACCATTCTATTATTCTCACCATCTAATTATCTTTAATTCATCCTTCACTTTTACCCAGATAGTCTCCCAGCGAGACTCTGAGTATTGAATTGCTATGTCGTCCGCAAAACCAATAGCTCTTCCATTTAAATGTAAACCCAATAAATCGTTAATATAAACCAAAAATAATGTTGCTGACAAAACGGATCCTTGTGGTACCCCTATATATTAAGTTCTTGCTTGACTGTACTGATTAGCAATTCTGACTTTTTGTTCCCGATTCTCAAGATATGTTGCAAACCAGTTAAATGTATTTCCTCTAAAGCCTATTAGCTCTAACTTTCTTAACAAAATATTATGATTCACAAGGTCAAACGCTTTACGAAAATCCATGTAAAAAAAAGGTAGATTGTTTAAAAGATTTTAGTGTTGGTATTTAAAGGAGTTATTTAAAAATGTGAGGCGAACTACGCTTAGCAGTGGAGATACACAAGGAAAGAAGATACGACTGTTAACTTTCAAGCTATTTATTTTAATTACTAACTAAGTAAGAAGGAAATTGAAATTGTTGTACTGAATTGTATTGGAAAGATAAAACTTATAAAATTAGTACTAAACCTAAGACAAGAATATGACCAACCTTTTTACGATATTGACTAATTAAGATTAATAAACAAGAATACTGAAACTGTTAGAACTTTGAATCAAAATTATACATGTTTAAGCCTTGTGGCTGACGTACTGTTCAACACTAGAGTGAAAAACATTGTAATTGAAATTGGTAATTGTTAAAGTATCTTGAATAATTAAAGTATTAAATAAATGAAGTTGAATGACCAAGTTCACATTTTGTTATATAATTGATTTTTCACTTACTTATTTTATGAAATATCCAATTAATCCATTTTAAAATTTGGCACTCGCGCACTTAGGGGAACACAGGGTGAACACACCACGGAGGCAGCAGAGTTGACAGTTTGGAGACTTGTGGAGAATTGATTTCCGCTCCTCTCCGAGTGGAAAAAGGTCCGCTGGTCACCTCTGACCACTTCCGCCAATCAGGTCTAAGTAGGCGTGACTATGTGAATATATGTGATTTTAATTGGTGCTCGAACAATAGCCGATATTCCACGTGGACTGCACGTGTCGCAGATTCTTCTTGCTGACATCGACTCATGATTGTTCTCATGGCGTAGAATGATTGTTCTAAGAAGGTCTAAAGGGCTACTGTTACACCATGAGAAAGGAAGTTGTCCAGACGAGCGGGTGCTGGTTTCTGGTATCGGAGATGGATTGGTAGAGCTATGAGCTTGGGAAAGGATGAAAGTAGTTTTAGTAAAATATTAATATGGGAAAATGAAGAAATTCAGAAAAGTTGTAGCTTGTAGTTACATAAAAAAAACCAGTTGCTTTCGTACTTTGATTAAAACATCCGTAAACACTTTCAACCAAATTTAAAATATCTCCCTCAGTATTTTTGCCCTTAGTAAAACCGTATTGCTTTGGGTTAAAAATTTTTTCTTATTTAGAAAATCTATTATTCTCTTATTCATACATTTCTCTATAATTTTAGATAGTACAGACAATGATGTGACAGGTCTAAATTGGTCTATCGATTCTGATTTACCCTTTTTGTGGATGGGTACGACAACAGATTCTTTCAATTTATTGGGGAAGATACCACTTTCAAAACTTATGTTAATTATTGTTGCTAAAACATCTGATAATATGTCTGACCCTATCGCTTTAATAAGCTGTACTGAAAGAGAATCACATCCTGTTGAATTTTTGTTTTTAAACTGTTAATAATTTTGAACACCTCTTCACTTGATACGGGGGTAAGAAAGCAAGAGTCCTGATTAATCCTAAGTACTTAATATTACTAACATATTCTATTATTAAACTATTACAATAATTAGAACTGCCCATTTGCTTGCAGCTAGAGTTATTAAAATAAATAGACCTAATAAAATTAATTTTGATTCTCAAACCAAAAAGCATAACTTCAGTGTTTTCACTGAGTAACATACAATTTTTTTTAACAAACCAAAGCCTCAAAAGAAGTAAGTCATTTAACATTTGGTTATAGAGAGATTCGACAATATTGTTTTGGTAAATAAACTTAGTGTCATCTGCAAATGCTACAAGTTGACCATTGAAACGGCCATTACAAAGATTATTGATGTAAATTAGGAACAAAATTGGCCCTAAAACCGACCCTTGTGGTACTCCAAATTCAACTATGCCTGAATTTCTTACACAACTACCTACTCGTACACTTTGCCCCCTTTTATATAGAGCCAATTATTCACAAAATTAAAAGTAGGGTTTCGGGGTAAATCGCAGGGAGAAAGGGAAATCAGCGGGAGGAAAAAGACAAGTTCCACGAGCCCCCGCTAGTCTGCGCCACTATACGGCGGCATTTTCAGAGCGTGCAAGGGTTTCGTAGTAAGTAGATAGCGCTCTTGTTTGAAGGTTAAATTCGGATATGTTAATTTTTATAGAAAGAGAAAGAAATTATCTGAGTTTGCCTGTAATCAGAATTTTGCTAGACTTATTTTTAGCTTCTTTAATAAGGTCTTAAAAACACTCTATATTGTATAGTTTTAACCGTTAATAACATAAAAACTAATAAAAATTTAGAAAAAATGATTACAGGCAAACCTAGATAATTTAATTATCTTTCATTTAAGATATGTTGCATCAAAATAGCATTAATACTAACGTCTCCATTTTAGTACCCGCAAACCTCTGCAACGACGCTCTCCCGAGCTAGTAGAACGCCGCCTTATATATCCTCTGGATCAACTTCAATTACAGCCTTTAAGGGAAAGAAGATTTGTACAGGGTGTTTTGTTCCTCTTCAATATCATTGGCGGATTCTTTGACAGTTCCATGCTCCTGGAATTGGTCAACTTCCAAATTCCGATGGGGTCGAGGTCCAGGGAGATGTTTGCAAAACATAATGGAACAATGTGTTATAATTAAGTAATGTAATGTTCCGTATTTAGCGTCAGACAAATGTTCTACCTCCTGTTTTCGACACTAGACTGTCGCGCTTGCACCCCAACACTTCCCCCTCCACACCCATAATGTGGCGAGGCGAGCCGCGAGCAGAGGGACGAGTGCTTGGCAGTGGAATGCTACAAAATAAAAAGGCTATCTCACTACAGCTGCTCTAGCTTTGCACCTGGGATTTGTTTGTCATGGTTTGTAAACAAATTTGTAACTGCGATTTGTAACGTTGCTATCGAGCCACCTTAAAATAAAATTTAAAAATTGGCAGAATAAAGCGTAAATGTAATTTTTTTGACGTATGACGTCGTTTCTATATATTTTGGCAATAAACTATTTGATTTTACCTATTCTGACAGGTTTAGCAGTGCAAAAAGCAGTTCATAAATACATTGTTTTAAATATTTAATGCTTAAACGCGATTAATATAACTGCAGTGTACGGTTAATTAACGATTATTTTCGCGTTTTCTTTATATATCTAGACATGTATATTATTTCCTAATTTTTTTTATAACATAAGTAGACATACTGCAACAGTAGACTAACAAATCATGTAACTTTTCACTGAAACATTGTTAAGTCTTTATAAATAGGCCTAATAAATAATGATCGTATAGAATAGAGTTGAGCAGGTGTCGGCGTGGAGTTATGAGTGGCGGAGTGGCAGTCGGAAAGTTTGGGAACGAGGGATGGGAATAGACTGAAGGCACTAACCGGTGCGTTTATGTCTACTGCCGCGACGTATGCTGGCGAAAGAATGTTTTCCTGCCTAAATATTGTGAACAACTAAGGAGCCAACGGTTGTGTCATAGTTGTTTCATAAAATTGTGTACTCTGAAGGACGAAAACTAAATACTTTAGTGGTTTCGTGCATAGAATGCAAAATTGCCGCCGAGCTAGATTACAACGCTATCATAGAGGACTTTCCGAAAAGTGTTTGAATTAAGCCAGTTTTTAGTTTTGCAATCATAATTCCCGATTGCCTAGGTCCCTTGGAAAGGGCGGAAAATATTGATTGCCTAGTGGGGACATAAAGCTAAATAATTTGGAAATGATTGTCAAGGCTAAGTGCACAGTCATAGCAGCTCTAATATAACTAAACCAAAACCGATGTTTTTCTATACACCACTACTGTTAGGTGTATACCATTGACTTTAAATATACATTTTAAATCAATGGTGTACACCTATATTTACTCGTCCAATACAGAAAAATTGGGTCTTAGCCCGACAGTCAAGTGTTTTCGACATCATCTATCTCAGTATTCGTTTGTTAGAAGTCAGCTTCGCCCGTGCAGTTGTATGTACACATAATCTTATTTGTTACAAACGCTATTTTATATTTTTTTCCAGAACATATTTTTTTGGAATTACATCTTTTCCTTCGGTTTTGATGTGATTTTTACTTTTAGGATGTTCGGTTATATTTCAGTTTTAGTTTCAGTTTATATATTATCTATTTAAATTGTATAATTGTAGTTTAAATAAAATATATAATGGTAAGTGATATTAGCCAACTTCCAAAAGATTTCACATTTCTTGTACCTCATTTGCCTGGGATAGTTCCTTTAAATCGGTAGTCGCGCCAAGTTTCCTAGGGCTAAGGTTGGCCTAGCTTAGATGCTAGTGTAGTGAACTTAATTCAAAGCTTCCTTTTTGTTGTGGAGTTTGGATGGTTTTAAAACTCATGTTCGGTCCTACATTGTTTGCTAGTTGTCTTGCGTGTTTTTCATTTAATCCATTGATACTGTCTAGGTTAAAAAAGGTATTTTGCAACCTGGACAAAACCGGCAAGCTCGAAATTAAATCACTCACTATTAAAGCTCTTTTCAGCTGTACTATTTTCATTACCTTTACCTACTAATTCTCCAATATCCAAGTTTCTAACCTACTTTGAGCTTGATCGGATACTTTAAGGGCTGTGTAGAGTGAAAATAGTTCACAGGGTAATGCAGGGATAATACGGGGACAAATTCCCATTCGATCAGATGATCGCAACACCAAAATTTTCGATCATTTGAGCGTAGCCTGTTTTCGAACATTTGAACCAGCAAAACAGACGAAAAAAACACGTTCGATCTGTTGAACTTCGATCATTTGATACCCCACAGGCTAAGGTTGGCCTAGCTTAGATGCTAGTGTAGTGAACTTAAGTCGTAGACAATTGTCCATTTCAAAGTTGTAAAACTAACACATGTGCTCAGGATCAATTCTGACTCCATTGCTGGATAATACACACAAGAAAGCCTACTTGAGATTACCTTCAGAGGAAGAAATTGATGGATAACATAGGTTGTTAAAACCACAGTAAGTTTATAACTATTATTTAAATTCGTTATCCATTTATAAATCACACTTCAAAAATGTACCAGATTAATAGATATAAGTTTTAGTTTTACAAAGTGTTTGGTTCAAAACAATTATATTGGCCTACAGTCATTGCGTAGACTTGGTTACAAGTGGGTTTCAGTTTAGTTTGCTGGTGAATTAATCATGTTAACAATCATTCAAGTTTTAGTTAGCCTTACTAATAAGGCCAGTAATTTCACAGACTGTAATACATAGACTGCTCCAAAAACCTTTTAGTAATAATCATTAATTCTGTGCAAATGAATCGTTGACTAACTGCTCTACTAATTGCGTACAAATGTTCAAAGATTGCAACTCACTTCTTCGATTGAATACTCAATGTTTTCTTTGTCACAAATGTGCAGTTTTTCCTCTTTAATCTCAGTTTTGGAAATCTGCAAACATTTCAAACCAATTGAAAATTTCAGTGGTGAAATAAAAATTTATATAATCAAAGAATCATTTATAGGGTCAGAATCCTTTGTAAATAAGTTACCGTACCATCATAATTAAATGCCAAAAACAAATTTAACACAGATAAACCAAAAAAATTCGGGAAATTTCCAAACAGTTTTCACATCACATTACCTTCAATGCCACATAATACATATCACCCCATGTACTCCATTTTACAATTTGTGTTATACAAATAAAATAAGGGAACAATATGATCCTCAGGAGACAGCTTCTTATTGGAATTTGCTGGGTGAGGCCTTTCAGAAACGATGTTTACATCTTCGGAAAGAACACCAACTGCTTGGTGTTTAGTCCGAAGATGGAAACACCATTTCTGAAAGGCCTCACCCAGAAAATAAAAAATTCATTGGATTGTCTGTGTTCTCAAATCAAATCAAATCATCTTTATTATGCCATAAATACATATTTACAGTACATGAGCACTCGTCATTTCAATAAACAGTTACAACTTGAAATTATTATTAACTAGTGTAACATCATTTTTAAAATAGTTTTTAAATTCCTTCACACAGTAAAAACCATTTACCATCAATATTTGTTTTAATTCAGATCTAAACTTTTGATAATTTTGAATTTGTTTTAAAGAAGCTGGGAGAGTATTGTATAAGTGTACTATTTGACTAGTCAAAGACCTCTCGAAAAACGCTGTCTTATGATGGGGTATTGGTAAATTGATCGGGTTCTTAGGTCATAGGAGTTAGATGGATTTTCGGGGAAAAAATTATTACGGTTCTTCATAAGGAATGACAAGGATTCAAGGATGTAAATGCATGGGAATGTTAATATTCTATTTTCTAGGAAAGTGGATTTACAGGATGAACGAGGTTTTAAATTGAAAATGGTACGAATAGCTCTTTTTTGAAGTATGAATAACAATTTTGTCCTAGTGGATTCACTTCCCCAAATTGGTACAGCGTAATTTAAAAAAGGAAAAATGAGGCCGTAATATATTCCTAATAAGGTGGGAGGTTGCAGAAAATTTGAAAGTCGCCTAAGCACGAATATTCCTGATGACAGTTTTTTTGCTACATGATCAATGTGTTCATGAAACTTAAGATGTTTGTCAATAATGACACCTGAAAACTTCATTGAATCAGAGGAGCTAATTTCAACGTCACCTATTAATGATTGAAGACCACTCAGTTTGCTCTCACTAATAGAAAATTCAATAATGCAGGTTTTATGTACGTTTGTTTTTAGAAGATTATTGGAAAACCACTGACTTATGGAATTTATTTCCTGAAACATATCAATCTCAAGAGTTTCTTTTTCTTTATTAATTAGTGTTGCTGAAGTGTCATCAGCAAAAAGACATAATTCGGCCTTTTGGACAGAGCTGTTGATGCCATTGATAAACATCAAAAACAAAATAGGTCCTAATATGGAGCCTTGAGGAACTCCCGACTTGATTGTGAGCTCTTTAGAGGAACACTGTCTGAGAACTCGATCTTTATCAACGAAAGGCAGCCTTACAACTTGTATTCGATCTTCCAAGTACGATCTAAACCACTCCCAGGCAGTTCCTCTTATGCCTAAAGCAAACATTTTATCTAAAAGAAGACTGTGGTTAACCATGTCGAAAGCCTTACTCAGGTCGAAGAACATTCCTACAGCAAGGCAATTTTTGTCTAAGGCGTTGAAGATCCGATCTGTCAAATGATAGATGGCTTGCAGTGTTGACCTTTCTTTCAGGAAACCGAACTGGTTGTCAATGAGAAGTTTGTGATAGTTTAAAAACGAGATGAGACGAACAGAAATAGCCTTCTCTACTAGTTTGGAGAAGGTTGACAACAATGTGATAGGTCTAAAATTATCAATGTCACCTTTTGATCCCTTTTTATGAAGAGGCTTGACAACTGAAAATTTGAAAGCTTTTGGGAATTTACCATGGAGAAATGAAGAATTTATCAAATGAACTAATGGATCAAGAATAACCTCGTAACATTCTTTCAAAAGCTTCGAAGAAATTTCATCGAATCCAGAAGAAGATTTAGATTTTAATGATTTAATCAAACCTTCCACTTCCCATTTAGTAACAGGGTGCAAGAACAGTGAATTCAAAGGTGGTTTCAAACATGAAAGGTCGGGATTCTTAGAACTATTTACTGGAAATATCTCATCAGCAATATTTACAAAGAAATTATTAAATGCGTCAGATACCTCAAATGGATTAGAGATCTCATTTCCCACTTCACTTTTCAAGACAACTCTGTCATCACTATTTTTATTAGAAGACTTTCTATTCTCATTGACTATTCTCCAAACTGACTGAGAGACATTAGAAGAATGTTCAATCCTTTTAGAAATTAAAGAGGACTTTCTATCCTTAATTTGTTTCCTTAATGAGCCTTTAACTCTGCGGAACTCTTTTTTCATCGGATGATCCTGTTGCAGATTGTTAGTAGCTAAGTACAATCGCCTTACATCATCTCGTAGGACCGACAATTTTTCGTCTAGATGAACCCTATTGTGCATGTTAGAATTTTTCACTTTTACTTTTTTTAAGGGAAATGCAAGATTAAGGTTGGAAGACAGCAAGCAAGTGAAGATATCTGCCTTTTCATCAGGACTCTCAGCTGAAAACATCGCATCCCAAGACTGATTTTTAAGAAGACCTTTGAATGTAACAAGATTTTTGTCAGAAAAAAAACGTTTCATTTTGAATTTAGGAGATTCACTATCCGTTTCCAATTGAATGCTAATTCTCAAACGCTGAGCATGATGGTCAGAAAGAGCTGATACAACCACAGAACTACTGCAACAGCTTGCGTCTATATCGGTAAAGATATTCTGTGTTCTGTCTGTGTTCCAACTTTAATTTATTTTTAACAATATGTTGTTTGATTAAAAATCTACACTTATAAATAAAAATTAGATGGTGTGTGTCTGTCTGCTCCTCAATAACGCAAATATCACTAGACCAATTTTGATGCAACTTTACAGGAATGTGGCTTATATACCTGGCAAACAGATAGGCTATTAACATGTTTGATAATTTTATTATTTTCAAGATGGTAGTCATTGATAAGACCTCATTACATGTGAAAATTTATAAGCCCAATACTGTTGTGTAAAATTCTAGAAAACTCGTAAAAGATATTTAAGTTTTAACGGCCTATAAGAGCTTTAAAATTTAATCCCCTACAAAAATACTTTTCGGAGCATTTTTGTCGTATCTTCAACCGTTTGCTCGGAAAGCTTGCTTCAATGTTGAGTAACAGGCTCATGATGCACCAGGTATGTTAAATCTGAGGTTGGTATTACGGTTGACTCACCTCCCCCCCTGCCATCCCCCTCTGACACTCCCCACTACACATCCGCAGTCGTCCTCTGGGCCTGATACTCGTTCAGTGGTACGGCAGGTCTGCAGTTTATTTCTACAGTTTATTTTCCATTGGCATTATAACTCTCTTCCATACCTACCTATCTATTCCTCACATCATTACATTATTCATCGGCTTACTTAACCTCGCCTTCATTCACTGTCGTCTATTTTGAGGCAGGTCTGTGAGTGGCGCGTAGCGTTGTGTGGCTTGGTTTCATGTTTTGCTCTGTCGCATGGGCTACAGTTAATGGACGCTCTTTACACACACTACAGCACGGCACGCTGTAGGCCAGGCCTACAAAGTTTGGGTTCTTGCGTTATATTTAAACGCTGGCTAAGTAATGGTAGACGTTGATTTGAACTAAACAATTATGTTGTCAGTTTTGTTTAACATTATTTTCTTTAATACAGGACTACCTTTAGGTCACTCACAGCATGTTGTAGCTGTACCGATTCTTTAACGTTTGTCTGTTACCGAGTCTTCTTTTTAGTAGACTAATTGTTTTTATTCCATCTTTCATTTTAAACTTTGTAAATACACATTTTTAACTTTTTACTTTTGTTTTGAACTTTAAAATTTCTTTTTGTCATGCCAAAGAGAAAAAACACAATCCATCTCAAAGATCAACAAAAGCTAGGACTGTAAGCTCTGCTCGAGCTACAAAATCCTCTCAAGAACGTAAGGCTAGGCAGTTAGAACCCCACAAAGAGCCTCTGAGACACCAGATGAACAGGAGGCTCAAATTGCCAATACCAGCAAAATGGCCTTGCAAAGGGCCGGGCAGCCTGAGAAAGGAAATGAGGCTGTTCTACAGAGAGGTGATAAAATAGGCAAAATTTCGTACGAACGACATGTTCACGTTTTTTTTGTAAATGTGTGTAAGTCTAGGATAGTTAATAAGTTAACACTTTATAACAATGTAAATACAGTATGTAAATATTTGTATATGATCTCTTCGTTTGCCGGCCTCTCCGTGGCAAGACTGGATACTGGATAGCCATCATCTCAAGAAGGAAAAGATGGTGAGCTAACAGGCAAACTAAATTGTTTTTCTAAGCCTGATATATAGAAAGTTTTTTTTTACCTTAAATTTGCAATTTTTTTAAATATACACACAGTTATTTTAACAAAGCCCTGAGGCGAAGCGCTAGTTATAGTATAAATCATCACATTTAAACTTACTTCTCCTATAAAGTATTTATATTCTTCTTGCTCGAACTGTTCTGGACGTTCGAGTTTGATTTCAGTTTTGATTTCCTGGGAAAAATGTTACAACATGTGTCCATAATATATACAACCCTCTGTGTAACTCACTCACTCACTGACTCATACAAATGTTTACCCACTTCTAGATTAGCTAGAAACTTGAAATTTGGTATGTAGGTACCTTTCACTAACTCACCGACGGAAAAATTGCCAAAACCCAAAATTTTCAATTTAAACCACCCTAAAAAAAAAAACCAAAATGGCGGAAAACATGTTTTCAAAAAAAACGTCTAGTGGGTGAACGGTAAGTCCTATCTGAAATCTGATTGAATTTTCATGGTCAGGTTTTAGACGCTCTATCGTTTTGTCTCTATGACTTTTTGTCGTATCTGGCCTCCTTCACCCTCAAAAAGGGCAAAAGTTTCAAATTTGCTACTTTTTTCACGATTTTGCAACAGTTTTTAATTTTTTTCTCCGGTATTATAGGGGCTAGACGCTTAAAGTATAAGTTTAACTTACCCTTTGATAATATGTTGCGAAAAAAATTCCAAATTGTATACATTTGCTGAAAAAAGTGTTACTGACAGTGAATTTTGAATTTATTTGCAAGACAAGCGTGAAGTTTGCCCGACATCTTGATATTATTCCAGTATAGTGACTTGTCTTGTCATGAGCTGAAATTGATTTAGCACGACGTGGAGAAGTCCCCTATACATATAAAAAACTGTTTCGAGGCGCGGAACTTATTTAAAAGTGGCTAAAAGTGACTTTAAAGTTGGGACTAAGTTCCTTTCTTGTCGTCCGTTTTCTGGAACTGTTATTTGGAGCTGCTACTTGGAACTGTTCAGTTGGATCTAATCTCATACGAACTGTTATTTGGAACTATACCTTGGACCTTAATTATATAATTTGCTTTGCTGGTTCCTAGAGCAATTTTCTCGCGAACAGACAATATTTAGATGTTTGTGTTTCACACATTGTTCGTTCGAGCTGTATAATTTTGAGTATCTTACGTACATTTTACATGAGGCTGCCTATAACCTACACGTTACTTTTTACGTAGCTAATATATGTTTTAATTTAGGACAGTCCTACTTTTGTTTCCTTTCTTTCTGTTTGGTTTTAAATATATCTGTAAAATTAAGGTTAGGTCTATGTTCTGTTAGAAAAGTAATTTTTATGTAGGCTAATATATATTTTAATTTTAAACCCGTCTTAATTCGTTTCCTTTCTGCTTGGTTTAACGTACATTTTACGTTAGACTACCCGTAACTTTTTTATGTAGGCTATTATTTGTTTTAATTTTAGCACAGACTAATTCGTTTTCTTTCTGCTTGGTTTTAAACAGATTTTTAATATTTAAGTTAGGCCTAGGTCCTGTTTTTGTGTAATATAGATACTATTGCACACATTATCCAAGTACTTTGTCTATACTGGGTTCTTTCCATTTGTACAATGTTTTAATAGGTTATAAATTAGGTATTTTTTTAATGAGCTTCTTTCGTCAACCAACGTCAAGTTCCCTTCACTTGCATTATGTTTCTACAGTTTTGACAGTCAAGTTCCCCCGTTTAGTAACCAGCGTCAAGCTCTCCTCATCTGCTCCTTATATATCTGAAAGTTGGCAGCCTGCTCCAGAGTGTTCTTATCTCTATAATTTTAACCCTAAACAGTAAGTTTCAAATTCTAGACATTGCAGTTTTCAACATCAAGTTAACTTCATTCGTCAACCAACGTCAAGTTCCCTTCACTTGTTGTGTAAAAAATATATTTTTTAAGCAGTGGTTTTATTTGTTATTGTATCATATATTTGTATGTTATTTAGTGTTATCCTAGTTGTAGTCTATTATTAGCTTACAATTATAATTTTATACATTTTATCGTCTTGTCACTTTTAGTTGAAAATGCCTATAACGAGATCTTCAGAGCTTCTTGACATTATAAATGGCCTTTTTTATATTAATAAAGATGTAGTAGGTTAAGCATGGACGGTGAAATGGGCTCTAGGGCCATAAGCGGCCAACAGGAAATCTCAAGGCCATGCTATACCTAGCGAAGTGTACTGACGCCAGCAGTACTTCTAGATGAGTTGCAAACTTGAAATTTGGTATGTAGGTACCTTTCACTAACTCACCGACGGAAAAATTTCCAAACCCCCAAATTTTAAACTTTAACAGCCCTACAAAATAAAAATGGCGGAAAACATGTTTTTCTCAAAAACCACAGTGTGTTAGATACCCCCCATTCACGCACGCTGAGCGAAGCGAGGCCACGGTGTGTTAGATACCCCCATTCACGCACGCCGAGCGAAGCGAGGCCACGGTGTGTCAGATACCTCCCATTCACGCACGCCGAGTGAAGCGAGGCCACGGTGTGTCAGATACCTCCCATTCACGCACGCCGAGCGAAGCGAGGCCACGGTGTGTCAGATACCTCCCATTCACGCACGCCGAGCGAAGCGAGGCCACGGTGTGTCAGATACCTCCCATTCACGCACGCCGAGCGAAGCGAGGCCACGGTGTTAGATACCTCCCATTCACGCACGCCGAGCGAAGCGAGGCCACGGTGTCAGATACCTCCCATTCACGCACGCCGAGCGAAGCGAGGCCACGGTGTGTTAGATACCCCCATTTACGCACGCCGAGCGAAGCGAGGCCACGGTGTGTCAGATACCTCCCATTCACGCACGCCGAGCGAAGCGAGGCCACCCTTCACCACAAACGCCGAGCGAAGCGAGGCCACTATATCCGAGCGACCACGAAGGGGGTCTGGGGGGCCGTAGGCCCCCCAGCGAGCGCCGCAGGCGCGAGTTAGTTATTATACAATCGACTACTGTAGAATACAGGATCAGAAACAGTAGGCTACACCACTTGCTTACTCATGCTATACTGATAACACATCAAGTGTAAAAACTGCTAGAAGAAAGTTTAGTCAAATCTCAGGTTGTCAAGAAATCACAATCTGCAGAAGATACAAACTAAAAACCTTTTAATCCTGCTTTGGTCAACGGTTCGAACATGCTAAATAAAATAACATCTTTTTTACTGGAAGCATAAAGCTAATTAGAGGTTGCTGCATATAAACTCTAAAAATTGTCCTTTACTTAAAATAAGAATTATTTATTACGTAATTTAATTAAAACTCCCATAAGAAAAAGAAAATTGAAAAAAGGCATAAATATTTATTTGGCAAGGAAGTTTTATGTTTATGCTTAAAACAATGAATATTTTTTATGCTGTGCTTCCTGTGAACATGTTTCCTATTTTAGTATACTGTATTACCTACTGAGAACAAAGTATGATAGTTCGCTTTTTTCTCCAAGTTAAATTCCCTATCTCGAATGGAGACCTTTTGGGCTTGTTTACCTGACTTGCTTTATAAATTATAAAAAATAAATAAAACCATTTATTGCCATATTACATACAAGCATTGACAAAGTAATATACAGTCAAGAGACATAGTCAAATATACAATTAGAGATTACATAAGAGATTAGTTTATCAATATAACTAAGATTAAACATATGACAGCCCTATTGATACAAATGTTGATGTATTAGAAACTTATATTAGAGAGATTAAAGAACTCATCTAGGTTATAAAAAGGGTGATTTAGAAGCCATATAGAATTTAGTTTCAAAAGTATTTACAGAATATTTAGATATTAAACTTATGAGCTTATTGTATAATTTCAATGAAATGACAATGTGGCTATTTGTAGTTTTGCTTAGTCTAAAAAAATCTATGGAAGCATGTAGTTTAGTTCTAGTGTTATAAACATGGGATTTATTTTGAATGAGATGAGGGTTTCTCAGAATATATAATAACAAATCAAATATATAGATGTTAATAACAGTGGGTATTTGCAATTTTATAAACAGTGGTCTACAATGTTCTAAAAAAAAAAAAATATCATACTCTAGTACTACGTTATCTACTCAAGTACTATCTTCAAACAAGGGTTTAAAAGACTTTAATCAGTTGAGAAGTTTCCCGGAAAACATAATCCTCTACTTATCCACATCATTCTAAACCCCATTCTCAGGAACTGGTTCTCTAAGTCATCCTGTGTATAAGTTTAACCTCCCAATTCTTTTATGCAAGTATGCAGATGTAAACAGTTTTGTAGAGGTAATGTCAGTTTTTATTGTCGACATCACAGGTAGTCCACAAAACATATATTGCATCACCTGGAAAATGTACCTTACCCTAAGTGTTCTAAAAGCACAACAAATGATAGCACTAATATACAGAGTGTGGCAAAAGTCAGCGTACTGAAAATGCAGATAAACTGTAGCTAGTATTTAGCTAACCGGCCTACAGCGGTACTTTTGCTGCACCCGGTATATATACAGATTCTTTTACTTGTACAACCACATTGAGAAAGCAGCTACAAGTTTCCAGTAGAGTATGATATAAACACGAGGAACCACAACTGCTGTATTGAGGAATTGCATAGAAGAAGTAGAGACAAACTCCTTACGCAGAGTGACTGTGTGCGTGAATCCACTGTCAGCAAACTGGCTCCCGATATCTCGGTTGTCTCCATCTTCAACACAAACACACTTTAGTAGAGCAGTTAATCAATGATTCATTTGCACAGAATTAATGATTATTACTGAAAGGTTTTAGGAGCAGTCTATGTATTACAGTCTGTGAAATTACTGGTCTTATTAGTAAGGCTAACAAAAACTTGAATGATTGTTAACATGATTAATTCACCAGCAAACTAAACTGGAACCCACTCGTAACCAAGTCCACGCAATGACTGTAGGCCAATATAATTGTTTTGAACCAAACACTTTGTAAAACTAAAACTTATATCTATTAATCTGATACATTTTTGAAGTGTGATTTATAAATGGATAACGACTTTAAATAATAGTTATAAACTTACTGTGGTTTTAACAACCTATGTTATCCATATATTTCTTCCTCTGAAGGTAATCTCAAGTAGGCTTTCTTGTGTGTATTATCCAGCAATGGAGTCAGAGTTGATCCTGAGCACATGTGTTAGTTTTACAACTTTGAAATGGACAATTGTATACGACTTAAGTTCACTACACTAGCATCTAAGCTAGGCCAACCTTAGCCCTAGGAAACTTGGCGCGACTACCGATTTAAAGGAACTATCCCAGGCAAATGAAGTACAAGAAATGTGAAATCTTTTGGAAGTTGGCTAATATCACTTACCATTATATTTATTTAAACTACAATTATACAATTTAAATAGATAATGTATAAACTGAAACTAAAACTGAAACATAACCGAACTTCCCAAAAGTAAAAATCACATCAAAATCGAAGGAAAAAATATAATTCCAAAATATATGTTCTGGAAAAAAATATAAAATAGCGTATGTAACAAATAAGATTATGTGTACATACAACTGTACGGGCGAAGCTGACTTCTAACAAACGAATACTGAGATAAATGATGTCGAAAACACTAGACTGTCGCGCTAAGACCCAATTTTTCTGTATTGGACGAGTAAATATAGGTGTACACCATTGATTCTAAATGTATATTTAAAGTCAATGGTGTACACCTAACAGTAGTGGTGTATAGACAAATACATCGGTTTTGGTTTAGTTGTATTAGAGCTGCTATGACTTTGCACTTAGCCCTGACAATCATTTCCAAATTTAGCTTTATGTCCCCACTAGGCAATCAATATTTTCCGCCCTTTCCAAGAGGACCTAGGCAAGCGGGAATTATGATTGCAAAACTAAAAACTTGCTTAATTCAAACACTTTTCGGAAAGTCCTCTATGATAGCGTTGTAATCTAGCTCGGCGGCAATTTTGGATTCTATGCACGAAACCACCAAAGTATTTAGTTTTCGTCCTTCAGAGTACACAATTTTATGAAACAATTATGACACAATCGTTGGCTCCTTAGTTGTTCACAATTTTTAGGCAGGAAAACATTCTTTCGCCAGCAGACGTCGCGGCAGTAGACATAAACGCACCGGTTAGTGCCTTCAGTCTATTCCCATCCCTCCTAAACTTTCCGACTGCCACTCCGCCACTCATAACTCCACGCCGACACCTGCTCAACTCTATTCTATACGATCATTATTTATTAGGCCTATTTATAAAGACTTAACAATGTTTCAGTGAAAAGTCACATGATTTGTTAGTCTACTGTTGCAGTATGTCTACTTATGTTATAAAAAAAATTAGGAAATAATATACATGTCTAGATATATAAAGAAAACGCGAAAATAATCGTTAATTAACCGTAGTTTAAGTTTAGCAACCCATCACAATGGAGATATGTCCCTGGTCAAGTAAATCCCGCAGATCTAGTTTCAAGGGGCTGTTCACCGCTTCACTTATTAAAATCACAATGGTGGAACGGACCCAGATGGCTGTATGACCCTCCTAACATGTGGCCAACTGAAAAACCTTCACCTAATAAGGAAATTGTTAATATCGAAGAGAAAAAGTCCGTGACAGTTTTGACCGTCACGGTGGAAACCTCAATAGCAGAAAACTTAGGTAAACGGTTTTCTAAGTATCCAACTATCGTTCGAACTGTCGCATGGATGTTAAGACTCAAGTATAAAAATAAAGAAAAAAGTTGTATTTAAATTAATTCAGAAGGACAGCTTTTATGGTAAAAACAATAAGAATAAACTGAGTGGAATTCAGACCATAACTGATGAAGAAGGTATTATTCGCCTGAAGTCTCGACTATTAAACGAAGAATACTGCAAAGAATACACTCACCCAATCACCTTACCATCAGATCATGTTGTAGTAGAGAGATACATTCAACACCAGCATATCAACCAGAAACACGCAGGAGTGCAAGCCTTACTGACTATACTACGAGAAAAGACGTGGATTTTGAAAGGAAGAAAAACTATTGGACGTGTGATTCACCAGTGCATTCCTTGTAAGAAGAATTCCACCAAACCCTTAGACGCTTCTGAAGCGCCTCTCCCTACGGACAGAACATCTTTAAGTTCTTGCTTTGAAGTAACAGGGATTGACTTAGCCGGACCCCTAATAACAAAGAAGAATACAAAATGCTGGGTGGTAATCTTTACATGTGCTGTGTATAGAGCAGTCCACCTGGAATTAGTACCCTCCTTAAGCACAGAGGCTTTTGCGCTTTCTCTGCGAAGATTCATGGCACGACGGGGAAGAATAAGAATAATCTACACCGACAATGGTACAAACTTTGTTGGGCTTAGTAATCAACTAAAAACTCTTAATTGGAAGAAACTTGAGAACGAGTTTTCATTTAAAGGCATTGTCTGGAAATTTAACCCGCCTGCAGCTCCCTGGTGGGGAGGATTCTGGGAACGCTTAGTGAGAATACTGAAAGATCTACTTCGACGAAATTTAGGACACGCTTGTTTAGACTTCGAAGAATTGAACACATTGACTTGCGAATGCGAAAGCATAATGAATGGGAGACCCCTCACTTATGTTTCAGAAAATATTGAAGACTTAAAACCTCTGACTCCATCTATGTTTATGCAGAGCCTTCAAGGAAACGATACACACGATTTGGATTTAATTGATCAAGCAAGTCTTAACAATCGTTTGAAATACTTACTAAAAATAAGAAAAGGACTAAAAGATAGATTTCAAAAAGAGTACCTTGGATTTCTAAAATCTTCAAAGAAAAATAAGAAGAAAGAATTTGTAGTGAACATTGGAGATATCGTTTTGGTTCACTGCGAAGGCAAGAAACGAATCAATTGGAATCTTGGAAAAATTGAGCAAATTTTAATTGGCAAAGATCAAATTACAAGACTTGTTCGCGTCAGGACAAAAAATGGAACTTTATTAAGACCCATACAGAGAATCTATCCTCTCGAAATAAGTTCATCGAATCAACCAACATTTAGCAAGCATGACTCAATTCTAAAGGATCACCACCATCAAGTCAGTGACCAAGTTCCAGTTTTAGAAATCGAAGAGAAGGAAAATAAGCAGAGAGAGGAAAAATCAACTCGAAGCGGCAGAGCTGTTAGAAGACCAAAGCAACTTGACCTGTGATCAGCAGTCCGTACCTGACTTAACCTGTACATAGCCTTTTGAATCTTACATTTTGAACATGATAGCTTTTATGGAAATATTTTAATGATTTTTTTTGCCCTGCAAAAGGGGGGAGAATGTTAGAAATGTTTTGGTTATAGTTTATCTGTGTAAACACATGACAATTAATAATTTTGTTTCAATGTTTTTGAAAACAGTTGAGTCCATTGTAGACAACTTTTGTTATGATTGTAACTTGCATACAATTTAATTAAAACCATAATATAAAGGAAATAAGCTGAGTTATTAATAGTTATTTGAAGCCCAGTATTAATTTTAAAGATTCCTTATAGTATGCCTGTAGATCCTGAGGCAGAGACAATTAAAATGCACATCTAAAAGACATCCTAACTTGAAGATTGACACAATGAAGCTGGATTTTAAAACACTACATATACCAGAAGTAATTTAATCACTAAACAGATGTTGGATTGTTTTAGCCAGAAAAGATCTCAAGACTTTTAGAACAACTGAGAAAATTTAAGAAGAATTTCCTTTGTATATAATTAGTACTTTTTACGTAGAGGCTCATCCTCACGCACAGGAATCTTCCTATGTGGGGATTATTTTATGTGTAAACTCTATTGTACAAATTTATATTTATTTTAAACTTGTACAAACAAATTTATTAAACGATGTACCGTATGTATTTTACGGAAATGAAGATATTTTGAATTGAATTAAATCGAAGATTTCACCCAGACACGTTGCGCTATAGGAACTCTGAGCATCCAATGAGGGCCCATTGTTGGTCTTGACCAAGGAGGATTAATACCTACTCTATGGTCTTATTGGAAAAAGGTATTATATTTTATTGGTGCAAAATTTGAATAACTCGGATAAGACCATTTCCCAATATTTATAAACAATCATACATATTATTTTCAATTTTAAACTTAAGTGGTTAGTCATAATAATGATATATTTTACCAAAAATATTTCATAATCTATATATATAAAAGAAAGTGTCCTGACTAACTGACTGACTGACTCATAATCAGACCACAGCCAAAACTACTGGGCCTAACGAGTTGAAACTTTGCACACCTGTTTGTGGTGGCCCAAAACCACCCACTAAGAAACGGTTTTGTAAAATTCCTATTTTAAGGGTAGTTTTTGAGGGGGTGAAATTAAGCAAAAATGGGCCGTGTACGTCTTCACTATTTGTCCGCTAGCGCCTAAACGAGTGATCCAATCTTCAATCTGATGAAAAATCGTTAGTGTGGCATGAAATTATCTACAAGTTTTATATCAAACATTTTTTTGTATCTCTCTTAGTTTACCAGTCAACGAGCAAAACGTAAAAAAGCTGGTCACTTGGCCCAGTTTCCCCGGCCCCATATCGACCCCCTCTTCTATCCAGTTGCTGCCTATGTGTAGGTAGAATTTCAGATATTGATGCCCTGTTAATCTCATTTTAGGCCTTGCAGAATACTTTATTCATTCTACGTTTATTCAGACTAATATACTTACCTGTCCTGCATGTTGAAAGAGTTGTATTACTGTTCCAGAATACAGTACAGTTATAGGTTCGAATTCTTGAATACTGCAACTGTACTGTACTTCAATACGGCAAAATAAATAATTTTCGAATTCTTAAGATGTATCGAAAGGTTTTTGGTGGTTTCTACTTGCCGAACTAAAAGTATAAGCATAGGTAAAGGATGCTGGTGTCAAATTTTAAAAATATAACTCTTGAACTTTTTATAAAAATGTCCATACGATGACTGATTATATTAAAGTAAAACAGTTTTACGGTAGTTTGACGAGATACGAGTCAGCTTAATATTGGCAACAACAAATAGTTTAAAGTTAGTTTCAATTGAATTTTCTAAGACATATTGTAATTAGTGGGTCTTACCTTAATTTTATGGAACACTTTTTTACTAAAAATATACACTTTGCGCCGAGCCTAATCTAATACTTATAAATAGAAAACTATCAATTTTACGATGAGAGATTTCACACACCAGAATGAACACCAACTACCTAATTTGTTACTTAAACGGGTAGTAGCAACAGGTCTCAAGGACCAAAAATTTTATTTGCTAACTTTTAATAATGTGTTGGTTACACTGCGCTGTGTGTGTGTTACTACAAATTCTTGGTAACACTCATGGCAAGTACTTAATTCTAGAAAACGATTGAAAATGTTAGGGATGAAAAGCAATTTCAATCCAGTTAATGTAGAAGTACATTTTTGTTGTGGACGTTTAACTACTACATGTTATACACGTTCCAGGGAGCATTTCCGATGCCGAGACTCTCCAACAGCAACTTGAGAAGCCTCTTCACCACATCAGGGTGTGTACTCTATCTCCAGATGAGGTCTGCAAGGAAGTTGTACCAACCGGCATCTTGACCACTGAGGAGGTGGGAGCAGTGGGCACGGCTGTAGCAACCAAGAACGTACCCGAGACCTTGACTGCAGTATGTAGCAACATGCAAGTCAGGAGAGCACCAGCTGTAGAGTGTGTCAAGTCTGAGGAATTATGGATTCACCTACGGGGAGAGGGATTGCTCATCAGCACAAGACAACTCAGCTTCTCACTGCAGACTCACTCTCTGGCTGTAGAGATGATGTGCCTTGCGTGTTGTGTCTACAGCAGCGGACAGTTCACTGTGAAAGTGAAGATAGAGACAGATCAGAGGCCTGCCACAACCGTCACTCACACTGACAACTCTACTGGTAGGCGTGCGTTCTATATACCAGTATCTACTGAGGTAGTATCTCTCCTGTGATGTAGACAGCCAAGTGCTGAGTGGACACTGAAACACTTTACTCTGCAGTTTATACAGCACAATGGTGACTACGGAAGTCCTATGTATGTTATCCGTTACAAAACCTTGACACCTCAGTGAAACATTAACTGCTCCGTCACTGTACAGTCCATTTCACATCATCCTGTAAAATATTTTCTTTATCTGAATGGTAATATACTAATATACGCTTAGTCAACCAGATATTTGCCATTTTATATTTGTCACTAATTATTTATTATCGCCCACACCATTTGTTGGATTTGTACCTAAGTAAAACCATTTATGGAAAATATTACCAGGATGATCTAACTTATCATTTTAAAACGGTGGCTATTTTAGGGAATTTTTGGCGTTACACCTTAAATTGCGAATAAACCGTGAGCTTAACGATAAAATGCAAAGAATAACGTTTTGTAGTGAACTCTATTACTTATCTATTAACACCAAGGTCATAAAAATATATTTGGAAACAACGAAGCAAAATAAGGAAATCCGGCTGAAAACAGACAACTTTACACCTTATTATCTTGATGTTTGCCACGGTTTCCACTGTAACTTTGTTGATTCTCAATAGGTTTTGTGGCCTTGGTGTCAATAGATAGGCAATAAAATTCGCTACAAAACGGTATCCTTAACATTTTATTGTAAAACTCACTGTTCATTCGCTATTTAAGGTGTAGCGCCACAAATGGATAAAATAGCCACTGTTTTTAAATTATAAGTTGGATCATGCTGGTAATTTTTCCATAAATAGTCTTACTTAGATAAAAATGTATGCTAAGTTTGAGTCAAATCCGATAAGTGGTGTGGGAGATAATAAATAATTAGTGACAAATATAAAATGGCAAATATCTGGTTAACCGTTTTTTGGAAAATTTGTATTCTTAATTTTCATTTTATTTTAATCTATACAACCTTTTCCTCGAGTCTGGCACTTTGCTTATGGGACACCCTGTATACATAAATTCCACCATGTCGAGGCAAAAATGTTGTCATTATTAACATGCTTAGTGGTTACCAGGACATAAAATAATAATAACGCAAGAAAAATGCAAGAAACAAATATTTATTACCAAGTGAAATTAGGAAAGTTTTTGTTGTTCGTTATTAACCCTCCATGTGAGAATCGACAGGTTCCGTACATGTGCTGCATGCAACACCACAATGTAAAGTTTACGCACATTACCTGTGTTCTGTGGTTCTTCTTGGATGCACATATGTTGCAGACAGTTCTTCAGTTAGGTTAGACTCCCCCGGGTCACTCATCTTTGTAGGATCCCAAGACACGTGTAAAGCTTTTGGGAGGAGCAATTCATCTTGTTCTCTTAGAATTTCTTTCATGAGAACTAACGAGAGTTTTTAAATGTATTCTCTCCGTAAAAATTTTAAATGGTATAGATTTTTTGTGAAATTATTATTATATTATTAACAAAATTATTTAAACAATTGACTAATAGAGCTACAAGAAAAAGAATTTTCAATAAAGGTGAGTTAATTTTTATAACAATGTTTTACTCTATCGAAGTATCTTTCAGAAAATACAGAGGTATTTATTGACATTCATTTTATTCATTCGAACTATTCCCACTCCAGCCCAATTGTCCGTCTGCCAGTTTTAAGAGGTCTCCCAGTTATGTGCCATGTACTCGTCTATCCTGTAACATGCGTCCTGATCTAGTGTTGTTTTGAGACGAGATTTAAATGCCTCTGGCATAGTGGTACCTTCATCGAATTTGGAAGTCTGCTGGCCAAAAGAACTCCTGTGAAGGCAATCGTTCATGAGTTATCGAACTCAATACCTTGTACTAAAAAATTTAATATTTAAGAATTCCGATGTAATAAGGAAACTGTATTGTACTAGTAAGTTACGTTTTGCACCATCAGCATTGAAGAGAATCTGATTGTCGCTGTCAACCTTAACAAGACACAGAGGGTCTTACAGTATTTTGGCTAAGCACAGAGGGTTAACATGTTTATACATATCAGGAACCAGAGCTATATTTGCGTATCCAAAAACTCGTTAGCTCAAACTGGCAAGAAGAGCATCTCTTTTCACTAAAACCCGCAATATGCCGTTGAAAACTGGTTCAAACTTGGATGAGCCGTTGAATAAAGTTTATTTTAATTAGTTTGTAAACAAGTTTGTCTACGCAAGCCAAAAACATTTGTATGCTGGCTATAGATATACGTACTTTGATTATAATAACAGGCAAATTGTAAATAGGTCATGATAGGAGAAAGACATGTACGCTTTCCTTATTGTAGATTTTAAAGCGCACTTTTTAAACTCTGCCTATATAAACATATTGCGGAAGGGTTAGGAAATTGTGAGCGCTAGGGAGAATGGTTCAAACGAAAGCTTATCAGAGGGTTTCAGGGGTTCTTCTTTTTCATGGCTTCTTTGGCTAAAATAAAATCAAAACCGCAGAGGAATGATTAAAACTCATCTTTAAAGCGTTAGTTGTAAATGCTTACGCTGTGAAATAAATTCCCATATGGTTTAAAATAATGTTTTATTTACAAACAACTTTCCAAAACTAAGTGAAAATTAGGTTATTTTTTGTCTGTTGTAAATGAATAGTATTATAGTAGAAAGAGTTCCATGTTGCACCTATTTAGTCGGAAGGCTGGGGATGCTTTACTCATATATGTTTGCTTAAGTTTGTTAGTATCTCAATGTGTGATGTAATAGCCAAGGCTGAAAGTGGCGGGTTGAAGTATGAAGAAGAATAAGTGCATATTGCGGCGTTAAATTTGACCTGGATCCAAAAAGAGTGGGGTGAGTGTGAAAGTAGTAAGTACAATTAAGCATAAATGTGCCTACAACTCATTGTTGGCTCTACCAACTAACAAAACAATAGATTATTTCCAGTCGATCTCATTTTAATTTACAAGAACTCTCTTTGAAACACAACCTTAAAGTGTTGTGGTTCTTCAATGAAACTATTACCGTAAATACATGTGACCAGAGATATGTGCACTAGAATGTAACGTGACCGCAAAAGTCCAAAATTGGAAGTTTTAAAATATATTTTAGAATTTTAAATCTAAACAACTGCTGGTGGTTTTTATAACGTAAATTATTGTTGATTAAAAATTAAAGAATATTATAGTACTTTCAAATAAACGTAAACATTGAAATTATATCCTAGCAACAAAGTCTACAAACTTTTTAAAATAATTTTGTATAGCAAAGCACAAATACATTAAGAGGTCAGAATCAAGAAAAACTTGATCACAACACATATAAAGGTATAATTTATCCTTCTATATTCTTGGTTAAGCAATGCTCCTTCAATATTTAACAATCAATTTGTAAAACTAGTGGAAAACACAAATTTCAACAGTAGAATCAGTTTCACCTTGGCTTTGATAAGTTTCAGTTATTGCTGATAGACAACAATTGGTTTATAACTGAAAAACGATTCACACTCGTGTTTTAATCTTTGGAATGTTTGGTATATGTGTTACATATGAGTTTAATGTTTATTAATCTGTGTGTTAATACTTAATAATGAATCATATGTTATATATTTGTGTTTACTAAATAATGTAAACAAAGTAGTTAGTAATGTTTTGTTAATCTAATAAAATGGTTGTTACACATAACTGGCTTGGTAAATAATCTAAATAAGTCTTAAGAACATCTAACATGGTGTCAGTTTTGTTTAGTATCACTTAAAATGGAACTTAATATTGTTTAAAAGTTGTTTGTCAAAAGTAATTGTTTTTAATTTTGCTATAAACCTAATTAGACTAATGGAGTCTTTTAAAAACCAAATGAAATGAGCTTTCAAGGAAACCTAGCTGAAAACTGGAAAAATGGAAACAAAATTTAATAATTTTCTTGGCTTCAGAAAAAGACGAGAAGGAAGATAAGTATAAAATTGCTATTCTACTAAATCTCATAGGAGATGAAGGAGTTGATATTTTTAACACATTTAAATTTGAAGGTGACAAAAGTAAAGAAAACTGTAATGTTGTCATGAATGAGTTTGAAAAGTATTGCCAACCACACAAAAATATTGTAGTTTGAAAGATTTAAATTCTTTTCATGCAATCAGGCAGAAGGACAGGGCATAGATAACTATTTAACTTCACTTAAACTTTGCGTCATCTTGTAAATTTGAAAATCAGACAGAAAGCTTAATAAGAGGTAGAATTGTGCTAGGAATAAGAGATACCTTACTTCAGGAAAGGTTATTAAGAGAACCAGATGTAAGTTTGAAGAAAGCCATTGAATTTGTTAGCTAATGAAACCAGCCAAAACAAATTAAACTAATTAAAGAAGACTCAAATGTAGACTTTGTCAGAACTAAACCTAACACATCAAATAACTTAAAGACAACTGTTGCCCAAGCTTAATATAATAATATAAACACTTATAATTGTAAGAAGTGTAGAACGGTGCATTCTCAAGGCAATTGTCCAGCTTATGGAAAGGTATGCAATAAATGCGGATTTAAAAATCACTTTTCAGTTGGTTGCCAAAGTAAGAGAACTAAAGATGGGTTTAAAGGTCAAACTCAAAATAAACTAACTCAGAATGCTAAGCAAACATCTAAAACTTTGCATGAAGTAACTTCTAATGAGAATGAAAATAAGTCTAACGATGAGTTGTATCTAGACACTGTTAATAAGGATAATGATAAAGCTACTGCCTGGACTCAAGACATAAGGGTCAAGAGTAAAGCTATTAACTTTAAACTGGATACTGGAGCAGAAGCCAGCATCTTACCTCTAATTGAATGTGGTGAGTTGTGTTCGAAAGATGAACTCGAAAAAACTTCAACAATACTAGTGTCCTATGGAAACCACAGATTGAAACCTGTAGGTAAAATAAGTTTACCATGTTCTACAGACAGTTCTGAAAATGTTGTAATTGAATTTTTAATAGTTGACATACAAGCTAAACCTTTGCTAGGACTTAATGCATGTGTAAAATTAAACTTAATAAAAAGAATGAATGAAATAAAATTGAACTGTACTAAAAAAAAATGTAATTGAACAATACAGTAGTGTATTTGAAGGATTAGGATCAATGCTAGGTAATAGATACCACATTGAGCTAAAGGAAAATTGTGTTCCTGTAATCAATCCACCAAGAAGAGTGCCACTCACAGTACAGGGTAAGCTTAAGCTCACACTGGAGAGTTTGGAAGGTCAAGGTATTGTAACTAAAGTGAATGAACCAACAGACTGGGTACAAAGTCTGGTCATAGTTCAAAAGCCAAATGGTAGTTTAAGATTATGTTTGGACCTAAAGAACTAAATAGTGTAATTAAGCGTGAACACTATATGCTGCCTACTTGTGAAGAAATTGTAAATAGACTTCAAGGTAAGAAAGTATTTTCAGTACTAGATTGTAAAGATGGATATTGGCAGATTCAACTTGATGAAGAATCATCTAAACTATGTACTTTCAATACACCTTTTGGGAGGTTCAAATTCAACAGACTCCCTTTCGGAATAAATTCAGCCCCAGAAATTTTCCAAAAGAAATGCTATGAGTTATTTGGTGATTTACCCGGTGTAGGAATATACTTTGATGACATTGTTGTTAGTGGTTCTAGTGAAAAAGAACATGATGAAAACTTAGAAAGATTGTTAAAACGAGCTTCAACTCATAATGTTAAGTTCAACAAAGAAAAATTTCAGTTTAGGGTGCATGAAATTAAATATCTAGGAATGATAATCAGCAAAGAAGGTGTTAAAGCTGATCCTAGTCATGTAAGAGCTATTAAAGAAATGAAAATACCGAGAAATAAGCAAGAAGTTAGAAGACTTCTAGGCATGATCAACTACTTAAGTAAGTTTTGCCTAATGTTTCAAAAGTGACTGCCCCCTTGAGAAATCTGATTAAAAATAATGTTGACTCTCAATTTGAACATGATGACTCATTTAATAAGATAAAATCAATGCTAACCACTGCACCTGTACTTAAAGTATTTAACTCTAAAGAAGAAATTGTTATTCAAGCAGATAGTAGTAAAGATGGAATGGGAGCTTGCCTTTTGCAGAGTTCACAACCAGTATCATTTGTATCAAGAAGTTTGAGTAAAAATGAACAGAACTTTGCACAAATAGAAAAAGAACTTCTTGCAATTGTATTTGCATTTGAAAAATACCATTATTTTGTATATGGTCGAAAAGTAATTGTACAAAGTGATCATAAACCTCTAGAGACTATTATAAATAAACCACTTCCTAAGGTAACCTCAAGACTGCAAAGAATGTTATTAAAGCTTTTAAAGTATGATTTTAAAATTGTTTATGTCCCAGGATCAAAAATGTATGTAGCTGATACTTTATCTAGATCCTACATTGAAGAAGAGGTTGAAGAAGATGAAGAAATGCTAAATGTAATTCACAGTTTAGATGAACAACTGCCCATGAGTAAAAGAAGAGTTGAACAGTTTCAAAAAGAAACTCATGAAGATGAAGTTTTGAGTAAAGTTTTGAACCTATGTCTGAATGGATGGCCGAAAACAATCAAACAAGTGCCTCCAGAAGCAAGACCATATTTTAAATTTAAAGATGAACTATTACCTATCAACAATATTTTACTGTATCAAGACAGATTAGTGGTTCCTAACAGCATGAAACAGAATATGCTCAATTTGATTCATGAAACTCACCAAGGAGTAGAAAAGTGTAAAAACAAGGCCCGAGAACTGTTATTCTGGATAGGAATGTCAAAAGACATCGAAGACTTAGTGCTTAACTGCTCAATATGCAAAACGTTCCGGCCCGCAAATCAAAAAGAACCAATGATACCTCATGAGTTACCAAACAGACCCTTTAAAAAGATTGGAATTGATATCCTAGAATTTTACAACAAATACTACCTTGTAGTAGTGGATTATTATTCAAAATGGATAGAAGCGCCACAAATACTGAATAAATCTGTGAATGAAATCATCGACAAACTTAAAATTATTTTCAGTCAATTTGGTGTGCCAGAAAAACTAGTGTCAGATAACAGCCCATTCAATAGTTATGAATTTAAAACTTTGCCAAGATATGGGATTTTGAAAATGTTTTTGTAAGCCCAAGATATCCACAAAGTAACGGGATGGTGAATCTGCTGTTGAATTGTCAAAATGATTTTTAACAAATGTAGAGAAGAAAAGAAAGACTATTCCGTTGGTTTAATGGACTATCGAAACACCCGATATCTGGTATTTTATTATCTCCAGCACAAATGATGTTTAGTAGAAGACTAAAACAAAACTACCTGCCAGTACTAAAGTGTTGAATGCAAAACTATTTGAAAATAAAACCCAAGTTGGAATGTCGTCAGCAGAAACAAAAGTTCTATTATGACAGAAACTCAAAGCCATTACCATTGATAAATAAAGGTGAAGATGAACTAATGAGAAACTTCAAAACAAACACATGGCAAAAAGGAAGAGTAATAGAGAACAATGTAAACCCAAGAGCATTCAGAGGACAAGACAATAATGGAAGAGTCTTGGTAAGAAACAGAAAACACCTGATAAAGACAACAAATGATAATTCCACAACTAAAAGAAGAATGAAAACCCTGGATGATGATATAGTGGAAAGTGATACAGAAGTAAATCCACCTGTCCGTGACATAGAACCCAACATAATTCCCAACCGAACTAGACGTCCTGAAAGAAGAACCAGAAGACCCCAATATTTAAATGATTATATATGAACTTTGTTTTAACTTGAAAAGGGGGATGTTACATATGAGTTTAATGTTTATTAATCTGTGTGTTAATACTTAATAATGAATCATATGTTATATATTTGTGTTTACTAAATAATGTAAACAAAGTAGTTAGTGATGTTTTGTTTTCTTAAAATGTATTTATTTATTATTATGTCATTGTACAATGTGAATTGTGTTGACTTTGATGAAATGGAGATGATACAATATTGGTGAAATGAGAGGTGAATTACAATTTAAAATGCCAGAATGGGCTTAAGCCACTGGTAAATACGGTGAAATAATATCTTATAATTTTGTTTTCTTATTTTAATTTAGATATTGTACTTTGAATTGGCTAACTTGATTTTGAAATTACTAAATATTTTACTATTAATATTATTTTTAATAATATATGTTAAAATATTATTAAAATAAGCCAGTTACACGTAACTGGCTTGGTAAATAATCTAAATAAGTCTTAAGAACATCTAACAATATGTACAGTACAGGTAAAGGGATCCCAGATGACGCAGGTGGGCTCTTTTGAGTGGTTCTGGATTGAAGAGGGAACGGAAGGAGAGTTGACTAGAACAGAAGTAGATGGAAGAGGCTATTCACCACTCCGGGAATCTGGATGCGAGCAAACCTGATGTTGGGACCAGAAGGTTTCTCTGCTGTATGAGGCAAGGACACAGGTTGTAGTGTCCTGGCTTTAAACTATTATTATTGTTCAATCATATGTTCTAATTGTTCTTTAGTTTGTTTACACTTCAAGTCAACATATTGATCTTGATATTACAACATTCTTTAACGTTCAATTTTATTTTAATTATTTTACCTAAATACTACAATGGCGCAGTCTAAAACAGTTTATGAATTTAAGTTTGATAATTTTGATGGAAGCTCTGAAGAGTGGATCTACTGGTATGAACGCTTAAAGATTGCCTTTAGAAACAATGGCATTAAACAAGATGAGAAGAAGCGGGACATCTTGATGGGTAAACTAGGGCCACAGCCTTTCAAGTTAGTTTTTGACCATGCTCGGCCCACACCGGTAAGTCACCTTGGTTTTGACGACATTGTTGGAATACTACAAAAGTATTACGTAAAAACTACAGCACCTTTGTCACAAAGGGTAATATTTACTCGAAGATTTAGACACGACGGGGAGTCGCTGAACCAATATGAACTTGCTTTACGTACATTAGCAGGTCAATGTGAATTCAGTACAAATGTTGACGAGAGACTCAGAGACCAATTCATCTTAGGTATCAACAACGACAAATGGCAGTTGGAACTTCTTCGGTTACATGCATCTACAGACACGAATCTATCGGATGTCATCAAATCTGCATTGTTGATGGAAAGTGTAGACTCTCAGCAAAATGACATACGTCCTGAACAATTTCAAGTCCACAGAGTTGAAAACAAGGTTATGAAGAGTAAACAGTCGCAGCAGAACACTAACTCAAAGACAGTTTTACGGCTAGATGGAAGAACTCAGTGCCTACGATGCGGTAACTTAAAACATGATACAGACAAACAATGCCCAGCTACTGGAGTAGAATGTAGGGCCTGTAAAGGACTAAATCATTTCTACAAAGTTTGCATGAAAGTTGGTAACGCCACAGTAATCAAAGGTAAGAACATTAACAATATTCAAAAAAGTTCTTCATCTTCCAATTCAAGTGTCGTTTCTTATTCTGACATTGACAACATACAAAATATTCAAAAAGGTTCAAAAGTTATGATTTCAGTTCAAATAAACAACAAACACGTATCGATGCTTTACGATCCAGGGGCTGTTTCTAGCATAATTGGGGAAGATTTATGGAAAGAAATAGGTTCACCTGAACTCAGTCCCACTGAAAATTTGTCTGCTTACACTGGAGTTCCTATTGAAACTTTAGGAAAAACTTCGGTTAGAGTAAAAGCATTCAAAACAGTCCGCAAATTGAATCTTGTAGTAGTTAAAAAAAATGACATTCCTTTATTTGGTTTGAACTGGGTACTCGAATTCCGCTTACCTTTACCTCCCGGTGCAAAAGTTTGCACAGTCACAACCCAACCAAGTAAAACAAATGAATCTGAAAACATATCAAGCAGTCTTGTCAACGACTTTCCAGATGTCTTTGAAACGTCCCTAGGAACCATAAGGAACTGTAGTGTAACATTTCACATGTCCCCTGACGCTGAACCAGTTGTATCGAAACCTCGTCCTGTACCTTTTGCTCTTAAAAAAGCAGTTGAAGACGAACTTCAACGTTTAGTTGACAACGGTGTATTGAAACCTGTTGATACAAACCAAGAGCCCGTCACCTGGGCATCGCCTATTGTAATAGTTGTTAAACCTACCGGTGCTGTTCGAATCTGTGCAGATTTTAAAAATACTATAAACAAGTTTATGCTAGCGGATAAGTATCCTATGCCAAGGTTTGAAGAAATAGTTTCTCAGCTCACAGGGGGAAACGAATTTTCTGTAATTGATCTCAAAGACGCATACTTACAAATGGAAGTCGACCCAACGGTACAGAAATATCTTGTAATTTCCACTCACAAAGGTTTCTTCAAATACTCACGTTTACCTTTCGGTATAAAAATTGCCTCGGGGGCTTTTCAAAGAAAAATGGACCAAGTTCTTGCTGGTCTTCAAGGGGTTGCTTGTCTGCTAGATGATGTCATACTTACAGCTTCGACAAAGGAAAAACACATTGAGTTGGCTAGGGAAGTGTTGAGACGTTTCACGGAATCCGGGATCCGCGTACAGTATTCAAAATGCAAATGGTTCCAAAAATCAGTTTCTTACCTTGGTCATCAAATTGATAGCAAAGGTATTCACCCAACAGAAGAACATTTACAGTGTTTGAAAAACTTACCTTCTCCAACGAATGTACGAGAGCTAAGATCCTTTTTAGGTTCTATGAACTACTTTGGGAAATTCATTCCTCACTTACAGTCCATTTGTACTCCTCTTCACAAACTTCTCCAGAAAGGAGAAAAATGGAATTGGACTAAAATGCACGAAAATATAGTTTGCAAACTAAGAAACACTCTGTCAAAATCGGATTCTTTGACTCATTACAACGAGTCTTTGCCTCTTATTTTAGCAACGGACGCTAGCGACGTAGGTGTAGGTGCCGCTTTATTTCACAGATTTCAAAATGGGACTGAAAAGCCCATTGCTTATGCTTCTCGCCGCCTTGATTCAGCTGAAACGAAATACAGCATTGTTGAGAAAGAAGCGCTAGGCCTTGTTTTTGGAGTCAAACGTTTTGAACAATATCTGTATGGACGACATTTTGAGGTTCGCACAGATCACAAAGCTCTAACTAAACTATTTGGTGAACATGATCAAATTCCAAAAGTTGTATCAAATCGTGTTGCAAGATGGGCTTTGGTGCTTAGCGCATATGACTACTCCATTACCTATCAGAGCGGAAAGAACAACAACACAGCAGATTTTCTTTCAAGGTTTCCACACAAATATGAAGAAAATATCACTTCTGAAGAACGTTTGGGGCACATCGACCGCTCTCACCTGTTTCATCTTAGGGTAGAGGATCTCCATGTATCAACGAAACATCTTAAAGAAAGTACACAGCATGACCTAATACTATCAAAAGTAATAAATTATGTTAACTCTACATGGCCCTCAGAAGAAGTCATTTCAGACGAATTGATGCCGTACTACAGAAAACGTGAAGAATTGTCTTATGAAAACAGTGTTTTACTCTGGTCAGGTCGTCTCATCATTCCAACCAAATTAAGGAGCAACATACTACATTTACTACATGAAGGGCATCCAGGCATCGTTGCAATGAAAGCAAAGGCACGATTCCAAGTATGGTGGCCAAAAATAGATAACGATATTGAACATTTTCTCAAAGACTGTACAGGATGTCAAGAAAGTAGGCCAAAGGAAGTAGAAATGCCACTGTTCTCCTGGACTCTACCTTCCGAAGTGTGGTCTCGTATACACATAGATTTTGCCGGCCCCTTCCTTGGCAAAATGTGGCTTGTTATTGTTGATGCACGGTCGAAATGGCTTGAAATCATACCCACACATAGCACAACTACCCAAGCAACTATAAACCATTTAAAACAGTTATTTTCTCGCTTTGGCTACCCCCACACAATAGTAAGTGATAACGGTCCTCAACTAACTTCACATGAGTTCAAGTATTTTTGTGACAGCCTAAACATCAAACATGCCCGAATCACACCTTATCATCCCAAATCGAATGGTCTCGCTGAGAGATGTGTAAAAACCTTTAAACAAAGAATGATTGCAACTAAAGCCGACAGAGGAACAATAGATAAGAAGCTCGAATCTTTCTTGTTTTCCTACAGAACAACTCCAAGAAGATCCACAGGGAAAACGCCAGCCTACATGATGTTTGGCCGTGAACTAAGATCTAAAATAGACCTTCTGAAACCCTCAGTTGATGTCAAAGCTGACCAAGAACTTGTTCAACAGCGAAAGAACCATCCTCAAGGGAGAGAAAAGACCTTTGTCCAAGAAGAAGATGTCTGGGTCTTGAACACAACAGGAAGCGGCTAAAAAGGTCACATTGTCAAACAATGGACCTTACCCACGAAGTAGAAGTGGTTGGCAAGAGAAGACGATGTCACGCTGACCAATTGAGATCAGCAGCTCACGTTCCTATCCAGGAGGAGAAAGATGTAGTGTCCTGGCTTTAAACTATTATTATTGTTCAATCATATGTTCTAATTGTTCTTTAGTTTGTTTACACTTCAAGTCAACATATTGATCTTGATATTACAACATTCTTTAACGTTCAATTTTATTTTAATTATTTTACCTAAATACACAGGTTAGTGGCAATAAAGGTAACCAGGATTTGAGAGAAGGGGTTTCCAGGATCATGCGGCTCTATCAGAGTGATCTAGGGTGGGAGGGGTTTAGGACAATGCGCATTAATTTTTAACTTATTAGTTTTTAAAACCGTGTTTTAACGTGTGATATGCATTTTGCATCGAAAAACTAAGTCATCAACGACTTGCCTTCTGTCATTAAGAACTCAAGAATATTGCTTTTTGCGGAAGATGCGAAAATTTGTAAGGATATTACATCCATCCAAAACTGTGGAGACCTCTATGGTGCTCTTCAAATTATATGGAGTTGAACTTATCGAAGTGAGTTGTACTTTCCTTTTCTCGACCTAGTGGCACAATTATGTTTAACTACACTTATGGGATGGGAGGGGTCGCCAACGGATCCTCCACGGGTATATCAGTGGATTCAAAGAATAACCATTTAGACCAATTATTACTGTTTATATCATTTTCTTTATTCGTAGCTTAGCAACCCGAATTATACTCATCTTATCTTCTATACTAATAATAATATATTAAAATTAGATGGTGTGTGTCTGTGTGTCTGTCTGTTCCTCAATCACGCAAATACCACTGGACTAATTTTAATGACATTTTACAGGAATGTGGCTTATATACCTGGTTAACACATAGGCTATTATTATGTTTGATAATTTAATTATTTTCAAGATGGCGGTCATTACTAGGACCTCACTACATGTGAAAATTTATAACCCCAAAACTGTCACTTAAAATTCTAGAAAAACCATGACAGGTATTTAATTTTAAAATTTAATTTCCTACACAAATAGTCATGAGCATTTTTGTCGTATCTCCAACCGTTTGCTCGGAAAGCTTGCTTCAGCGTGGAAAAACAGGCTCATGATGCGCACCGCTGCACGCTTAAACTTGGCACTTCCACGGGTTGTACCTCTCCTCGGCGCGTCAGTACGTCTGACCGACAGTGTTTGTTGATTCATGCTTTACAGCGAGTGTTGTACTATAGCCATGTAGTTTTCCATTTTCAACTAAACAAAATTAGTTATTTTGGATTCAATACGTATGTGGTACTTTAGCCATGTACTTTAGCCATGAAATTTTTGTATTTTCAACTAAACAAGAGTAGTTTATTTTGGACTTTAAACTTATGTGGTTTGTCATGGTAAATTATAGTAAAACCTTTGGGTCAACCAGATTACAATAAACATTGTTTTTATTGTGGTCTAACCAGAAGTTTAATTTTAATTTAAAATTAGTTTAATAAAATGATTAGTAACTATGGTGGTGAAACTTCGTTTAAGGGTAAAGCCTAGCTATTACGCAGTGTGTTTTAGCTATATTTTATATCCATACAACAACCACAAAATAAATGGCGAGGGACCAAAGTAGGCACTGAACATGTTTTTACGGCATATTCGACCGCTTAAAACTGAAAATCGGCTGAAGATATGGTAGTGAAACTTCGTTTAAGGGGTTAACCCGTCTTTAGCTATATTTTGTACCCATATAACATCCACAAAATAAATGGCGAGGAACCAAAATAAGCTCCGAAAACGTCGGAATCGCGGGATTATTACGACTCTCACGAGGTAGTCAAACATCGATAAACACTTATTTGGTTTCAGTTTGACTGTACATAGAAATGAATCCATCGCGTTTGGTTATTAAGTTTTCTTGCACTTTGTAAAGTGCTAAAACTGACGTTAAGAAAATCCTGTCTGTAAGTATGTAAAACTTTTAAGTCATTTTGGAACTCCAGCCTATCTAAATTGGGCTCTGAAAAGGTTTTTTCCAACAGGCACTCTCTGCGGTGTGTCCGGCGAAATAGTACCACACTCTTCACTTACGTGGCCGCGGTGGCGAGACTGATTAAAAAAAATCCTGTCCGTCTGTCTGTCTGTAACGTTTTCAAGGCAAATGGGACTGCTTATACATCAAAATCGGCTGAAGCTATGGCGGTGAAACCTCGCCCCATTACTCAGTGTGTCTTTAGCTATATAATATATTCATACAACATCCATAAAATAAATAGCAAGGGACCAAAGTAGACTCTGAAAATGTTTTTAGGCATTTTGGACCGCTTATAAGTCAATCATATGGCGGTGAAATTTGGTTTAGGGGTTAAGATAATCACACAATGTGTCATTAGCTACATTTGATGTCAATACAACATCCTCAAAATAAATTGCAAAAGGCCTAAAAACGGCCGGAACGGCGGAGTAACTATGACTCTCACAAGGTAGCCAACAGTTATAAGGAAAAGATGGTGAACTAACAGGCAAACTAAATGAGTTTTCGAAGTATATATAGGAAACTTTGTTTAACTTTAAATTTGTAGTTTTATTAAAATAGACACAGCAATGATAAGAAAGTCCCGAGGCGAAGCGCGGGTACTCACTAGTCTATTATATAAAAATAAATCGCAAATGTGTTTCTAAGCGCATAACTCAACGATGCCTGGACCAATTTGGCCAAATCTTTTTAAAATGTTCGTTGAGTTCAAGGATGGTTTTATGGCGAAAAAATTGAATAGTTGCCGGGAACCCCCTTTAAACAGCCCTTTTCTTTTTCCCATACAAACGTGTTCTAACTAAAACGTAAACAATTTGAGCTTTATTGATATTCGTTGCCAGCTGATATCCCTATTTTTATAAAACATATGTACAGTAAAAAAAAAAACAAACGGCCACATTACAAATCTTTTTGACAGGACGAAGTCTGTCGAGTCAGCTAGTTATTTAAATAAATTACTTTGGACATTCAAACAGACCAAGAAAAGAACTTAAGACTAACTTCAGGTGCGTATAGGCTAAACAATGTCTCTCTTATTGTGATTAGTGCTTGACTTAAAATTGTCAAAAGATTTAGATTTGTGGTGAACAGCATTAAATAAAATGTCCTAAATGATTATGTTGTCAAAATAATCCAAATTTCCAAAACACCACAAGCTCATTCACGAGTGGGCCCTAATTGTTTTACAGATGTGAACCAATGACTCATGCGATGGGTCACTAGCAGTTTCTTGTGAACCTTGGATGAGAAAGGAAGTTGTCTACTTTTCCTCAAATGTTGGAGCATCTTTCTAAGGACGTACTGTAAGTACTGTTTGTGGTTAATACTTACACTCAGATTTCAAACTAGTGTATATGATATTGTAGATACTTACACAAGTAAACTACAGGTAATAATATTTGTTAACTGACCTCTCAATGTAATTCATTGCTCTCTGATTGTGACTCTGTGAGGGTTAACACTGCTTTCGTTAGGCGCCAACTGTTGGAAAATCAAAGTAACACTTATATTTCTGTATGTAATTAAATTTTATGATATTTTGACTTAAGATGATTTTAACCCGCAAAGCTTATAATGAAGCACCGTTTACTCTTAGCAATAAGTGGCTCCATTTTAAACACAATTTTTGAATTCATTATTATAATTGTCAATAGATAAACTTGAAATTTAAACATATCAGAATAGCATATTTTTACGATATCAAAAGTCACTTTAGCATTAAAAGTCATGTATGGACGCGACGGAATATGCGAAGTACATTAACGCCGTATTGAAAGCTGTCTTTTCGTTGTGCCCAAAGAAGCAAGAGCTTTATGCTTTCGAATTGAGCACTTTTTAAAAAAGTGTTAAGGGGTAAGTAAAAGGGGTTCAGTAAAAGGGTCCAGTAGAAAAACAAATTTGAGTTAAGTGTGAATTTGGTGTCACGAAGGGTAAGCACACAATATCACGATTAAAAGGGATCAGTATGATGTCTGTAATGCTCAGAAAAACGTGACCTATCAATAGTCGATTCAAGCTAAAGGGAGCTCAGATCTTCTGATAGGATGAATCCATCTGCAACTCTCCTGGCTGCAGACGAAAGACTTTGCCTCAAAACTGTGTCATCATTATGTCATTTCAAGGTTGAAGTCATAATTATATGAAAATTTAACCACCGAAAGTGTTTTAATAAACGGTTTATTCAAAATTGATAACGAACAAATTATTCAAACCTAGAATTTTCCTTCTTTTTCGATTCGATAAATCTGTCTTTTAACTATTTTGTTTGCAAAGTTTTAATGTTACAAAACAGCAGACCTTACGTCCAAAATTCACCTCAATAACCTAAGAATTAATCAAACAAAAATCCACCAAGTATCCCTAGTATTAAATACTGCTTAGAACAGTCAACATAGGGGCCTCAATGTATTGCCTACTGTATGTAGTTGGTGCGGGCCTTGACAGGATCAGGACACTTTGTGTCACTCTGTCAATCAAACTCAAATATTCTGACCTGCAATTCGACTTACTGATAGGCCTATGGAATATTACTGCTAAAATATCCAAAAGAAAAGCATTATTTAGATACTAGCTTATGTTATTTAAATATTATTATTGATTTACCTATCAAAATAAATAACCAGATTCTGAGCGGCCTCTCAATATAAAAAATGCCACAACATATCATCAGTTATGTAATAATTTATACTCAAGAAACAAATAAAACTATTGTAGCTACGAGTAAATATGCTAAATATATAATAGGCTCCAATATAATATGTTCAGGGCTGGTTGTGTTTTGCTGCCAAATTGTACGAATTGATTGCAAATAATAGTCCACATCAAAACTCTGTTTTTTGGGCTTTTATAGGATGAAACTTAGCAGCTGAGAGGTGGACTCGCTGCGTAGATTCGACGTGGAAATAGTGACCAAAAGTTCAAAAGTTTTACTTTCTAAAGAGATATTTTGAGTTTCATTTTCCTATCTTAACCCGTTTTAAGTTCAACCGGTTGTTTCTTTACGCTTAACTTGCCTTTATCAAGTGGTTCCTAATTTTAATGAGCTGCCATTTTGTACTGGGTTTAGATAGAGAGCATTTGTATTTACTGATCTTTTTCTCTTACCTTGGCCTTTAAAATGAGGTCTAAATGAGCTTTATTGTTTTATAATTTTGAGTTTCCCCAAAAAATCCCATTTTAGGCAATGGGCAAAGTTGTTGTATTGATTAATAATTTCACTTCAATTTCCTATATCGGTATCCTGAGTTTCATTTTTCTATCTTTATCAATACAAAATTCAACAGGGTGTATCAATATTTTTTAGTTACCCTGTTTAAAACATGGCTAATGAAGGACAAACATGTATTGAGGTTATTGAAAATAAATCTTTAATTTTTGCAGGTCATCTTTGAAAATTTAAACCTAAAAAAAATGTACCCACGAGTAAGTCTGCTTGACAGACTTAGAATTGCTTTGCTGCATGCAAGTGCAGGCTATAACTTGCAGCTCTATATTATACATACAGTAGGCAATTCTGCATGTGGATAAAAAACCTGCCACTAGTGGCTGACAACAACCGTTATCTTTCTCGGCCTTAGAATATACACATCACCTCACTTTCCCTTGAGAAACCCCGTCATACACTAGCGAGAGGTTGTTCAACCTGCTGCCCACACAAATCAAAAGTCTTTCAGGAAATCAATAATTGAAGGTAGGCTGAACAATTGAACATTTAATGGAAGATATCCTAGCAAGACACTTTCACACTGACAGAGTAAACCAATGGACAACTCAACTCGTACTCTAATATAAGTAGAACTTTCAAGAAAGCATTTCTACTTCATTGCCAACAACAAAACTCTTCTAAGTATATTCTGAGTAAAATAAGATGTAACAGAACTTATATGAAAAGGTCAATTGTTTCCAATTCAATGGATGGGTGTTGAGTACAAATTAAGAAAATAACTACCAAGACTCAAGACAAAATTCTTTTATTCAAAAGAAAACAATATCTTTCTTTCCATACAACTGTAAACACAATCTTTTCTATTAACAATGATTAATATTTCAATAAACATATGGTTAAACATTTTAACACAAACCAACAAAATTAATTTACAATACAAAGATTACTGTATAAAGTCCAGTTCGTAACATCCTCCCACCTTGAGTAATAGATACTCAAACAATATATTTCATTGGTGCCTTCATGGTACGTCCACTTCTGGTTCTTGTAATTTTGTCATCAGGTTTGTTTCATGATTGCATTGTCATCTCTTCATCTTTACTTTGTGCCACTTACATCTTACACATCTTGAAATAACAGATCTTAAGGTTTTCTCCCACCGAGAATCCAATAGTTTTCTCTCAAAATATTTAATAGAATTTGTACCCCAGCATGGCAGTTATTTTCATGATGATGAATGATCAAACTCTTCACAATGTTATGTTCTGGTGATAGCACAATCGGATAGCGAAAAAAAAGTATCTTCCTTGTTACATATCTTTGTTTCTAAACGAATTAGTCCATAGTCATCCCGGATAGGGTTCATTGTAGTTTTTGTCACTTAATCCATTCAATGTATTCTCTTGAACCTGTTTAAGTAAGTATTGTTCTGCTCTTTCTACTTCTTTAACTGTCAAGTCCTGTTTTTCTAAGGTGTTTGTCTAACTTACAATTGTTCATAAATCGGTGAACCCAAGCAACTAAACGCACAATTTTTTTATACTGTGAGAAATAAACTGTATACCATTCTGGTACTTGATATTTGACATGTAAACAGTTATCTTGTACCAAACAGTCAGCAGATGCTTCTTTGACTACTTCATCTTTATTCACATCATAACTAAACTTTGGCCATAGACATATATCGTTTTTTAGCCAATCTGGTCCTTCAAACCACTTTGATTCGGACAATTGCTTGGCATTGCATCCTCTTGAAGGTAAATCTGCCGGATTTAACTCTCCATTAACAAAATTCCATTGTTCAACTTGAGTAATTTGTTTAATCTCCTTGACTCGATTTTGAACAAACACTTTCCATTGCTTTTCCTGTTTAATCCAAGCTAATACTGTTGTAGAGTCAGTCCAAAAATAAGTTGGCATGTCAGCCCAATTCATTGTGTCTTTCAGAGTTTTTGTCAACCGGGCTCCCACCGTGGCAGCAAGTAACTCTATACGAGGGATAGATATATCTTTCAATGGTACCACTCTTGACTTGGCTGATACCAACTGGACGCTAACATTGTTTTCTGTAACTACTCTCAAATAAACTACTGTGGCATAAGCTCCCTTACTGCCATCACAAAAAGTGTGAAGAGTACAACCATTGTTTTGTTTAACATTTTTGCCAATCCAACGAGGTACTTTCAATTCCTCTAAAAGCGGTAAAAACTTGAACCAATCCAGAAAATCTTTTGATATCTCATCATCTACTTCATCGTCCCATCCTTGATGTTTCTTCCAAGCTTTCTGTATCAACAGTTTGGGACATAAGGTTACAGGGGTGATAAAACCTATTGGATCAAATAAACGATGTGCGATTGACAAAATCTTCCTTTTAGTTAGCGGTAAAGGATTGAAGTCCTTTAGAAAGTCAACATTGACATACAACACATCTTTTTGCAAGTCCCAATTAATGCCTAGAACATTAACCTTGTAGGAATCCAAAGAATTTTCATTATGACAGTTGCTGGTCACCTCCCAGCTTCTTAATTCAAACTTTCCTTTATCCATGATTTTTGTGGCATGTCGAACAAAATGTTGTGCCTCTTCTTTACTGTCAAAACTTGTAGACACGTTATCAACGTAAAAACTCCGTTTCAAATTTTCAGTCAAATAACGATCATCTCCTTTGTCATTTTCAATTTCTCGCTGAAGGTGTAAGTCCACGACAGCGCCTAATAAAAATGGACTACACTTCAAACCAAAAACAACTCTTCTGTGTCGATATATTTCAAATTTATTCTCCTCTTTATTATACCAAATAAATCTGAGAACGTTTCTATCTTGAGGTTCAATCGATATTTGTAAAAAGGCTTTACGAATATCTGCGATCACTCCAAATTTCCCTTCTCTAAAGCGCATCATTACAGATGGTATCAACTCAATCATGTTTGTTCCTCTCTCTAAACAATCGTTAAGAGACGGTTTTTGAATTTCATGCGCAGATGCATCAAAGACTGGGCGAATACGCGTTGTGGTGTTGCCTTCCTTTATAACAGGCCTATGAGGGAGATAGTGGGAAACAATGTTGATTTCATCTTCCGGTACCTTTTCTATGATTCCCTCTTCTAGCCACTGTTTAAAAACGTCATCATAATCTTTGTACATGTTGTCTTTATTAAGTTTCTTCAATAAGACTGATAGCCTTGCTTCTGCTAATGATTTATTTGAAGGTAATGGAGCATGACCTTCCACCCATGGAAGTGTTAATTCATATCTATGTTCTTCGTTAATTTTGGTTGAACTTAAAAATTCATCTTTTACAGATAATTCTTTATCTAGTTTAGATTTATGCTCATATGGATCTCTGATACCTAGAGAATCCAGATCCCATAGTTCGGTAATCCGCTTCTTTACAAACATTGTGATCAACGTTTTGTCATACCAACAGACGACTTTCCGTTCACTTTGCCCATGACTGTCCAACCAAGGAGCGTTTCAATGGCTACTAAACCACAATTTAGTTCACACCGGTTTCCTGTCAGTAATTACCCATCACATCAGCCCCAATCAAAATACTAATTGGTAGATGTGTCACGTCAACATCGGTCAAAACAATATGTTTTGCGTAAAACTCGTCCAGGTACCAGGTGGGACATGAGGAACTTCTCCACATATCATAGGCTGATCTAAGACATCCAATTCACAGGAATAATTATTGCTTCTACTAGCTACCTGTAACTTATAACGGTTATGAACCTGTTCCTTCGACTTTAAATTACCAAACAACGTATGTACAATAGCTTGTTTTCCCAAGGATTTGTAGCCCATTGCTTCGGCCAATTCTGTCATTACATACGATTGTTGTGAACCCGAATCAAACAAAACCCTTGCTGGTTTCACTAAACCATTCTGTCGATTAATAACATTTACTAAGATTGTTTGCATGAGAACACTTGAAGTAGATTCACCTTCAGTTGACTTATTTGCTAAGTCGTTACTCTGTTTCGGCCTACTGTCAGTGGAAGGTACATAGGTATCCTCCTTTTCTCGGAAGAAGACATTTGAAAGCGATGGCACATTAACAAGAAATGCTTTTTCTTGCATAGAACACATTTGATGTTAGTTTTGCAATCCCTAATGCAATGACCTAACCGTAGACAACCGTAGCATGCGCTTTTTTCGTTCAAGACATTCCGTCTTTCATCTAAACTCATTTTTGCGCTGCAAAACAGTCTTGCTCTTGTGACTTTTAGTAAAAAATACAAGATAAGGGCACATTTACTTTAGGCTTACCCGTATCAGTTGCTACAAGACTTGCAGCCGAAGGTATTTCAACCCTTTTGACCAATTGAGTTTGAGCCTGGTCCTACCCTTTGACGACTTGTTACTGTATCTAGTCCAAAACTGGACATGGCCAACCCGATCCGCTGTTCACCCTCTACTTCTGACAGCATAAATTTCATCATTATCTAACCGGGCCTTAGCATCACCACTACCAACATGTAAGGAACTCCGCTGCCAAGCTCGCAGTAACTCTTCCGGCAAACATGACTCTACTAACGGGAACAACACAGCGCATTTCGGTGGTGGTTACTAAAGAATCTATGGCTCTTAGATGTGACTCCAACTTATCGTACAGAGAGACTGTAAGGACATTTTAGACTGTTTGTCCAAAACCCTTTCTAAGACCAGCTTAAGCAGCTCCCGAACATACACCTCTACTAAAAGCTCCTCTTTCCCAAACCTACTCTTCAAACTATCCACAGCTTTTTCATAATTAGTACCGGAGGGAAACTACTACCAAGTCATAAGCCCTAGTTCTTGGCTCTATTGACTGCAACAGATATTGGAATTTGTCTTCCTCTGCAAGGTCTTTGTCACAATGTATTTTACTAAACTGAGCCCAAAACTGAAGCCAATTGATAAGATTTCCATCAAACCTTTGAGTTCATGACAGGTAACCTAAACTTTCTTTGTTGTGTTACTTCTACATGGTTACTCCTTGTACTAGTTGATTTAGCAGATATGTTACTCTCTAAATCATCAAATGAACACTTTAATATCTTATTTACCTTAATTTTCATTTCATTAAATAAGGTGGAATACTCATCTGATTTTGTTATGTGTCATATCAGATCGTCTTCACTTGTATCCATCTCCAATAAAACATCATAAATCTGTTTATCCAATACTAGAAGTTCTTCATGTTTCCTTTCAAATACTTCAAACTGAGCTTGTGCTTTTACTTTAGCATCATCATCGTTCAAAATCAGTTCTAAATTGTTGAGAACTTTGGTGAAAACTGTCCTTACAACAGTTCTACTCTTCTTGAGTTTTTCCATAGTAACGTATAGATCGAGGCTAGACTATTTATGTTTCAACACAATAAATCCTGTCACGGTCGCCACTTTATTTGTTGAGTACAAATTAAGAAAAACTTTAACTATAAATGGTCTGCCTATCTAAAAAAAAGAAAACAACTCAAGACAAAATAAAACTTATTCACTTTGGGCAAAACAACTCTATTGCATCTTTCTTTCCATACAACTGTAAACATAACAATCCTATTTTTCTATTAACAATGATGAAAAGTAATATTTCAATAAACATATGGTTAAACATTTTTAACACAAACCAACAAAAATTAATTTACAATACAAAAGATTACTGTATAAAGTCCAGTTCGTAACAATGGGTAAAACATTTGACTGTACCTTATGAGTAAGTTTTATCAAAAGTGGTTGAACAAAATTAGTACAACCATTCCAAAATGAAGGTTTAGATTTCCAGATAAAAATCATCAAAGGTCCAAAGTAAAATTGTTTTATTACACTAAATGGGTTAGACACTTTAATTAGCTTGGTTTTCCCTTTATTTTCAAAAAAATTGTAATTTAAAATATTTTTCTTTACTGTTGACAAACGTCTAGAACTTTTTTAGATATAAAGATACGGATTTACACTCGAGCAGTCCTAAAATAGTCTTTTTCCAAATGATTACAATATCTATGCACTAGTATCAAAATATGTTGTAGCTTGGCAACAATTTGCTAAAAATTAATAGTATTGAAAAATTAAACTGCTGCAAATTGAACAAGATACATTGAGAAAGGAAAATGTAAGTGTTACTGTTATCTAAAAGTAATATTCTTTCTTCATTTATATCTGGTAGTGCTTGGGCTAACATTTCAAATCAATTAGAACTTATAGGTAGAAAGCTGCAGCTATTATTAGCTTCCATAACGTCATCACGTGTGTTCTGGCCACACTGGTTGATGCAGCTCCCTGTGACAGTGGTGGTGTCGTGTCGGCCGTGCCTTCGCCCGCCTCTGGCTTGCATCTCGGATCTGGAGGTGACGCTGACAGCGGCTTTGACCATGGTGACTGCGGTCCCATGAACAGCTCGGGCGCACCGCCGGGAAACTTGCCAGAGGGGGGGGAGACGGACGTAATCTCAGAGTCGGCCACCTAAACATGCGATCCCTCAACACAGGATTTGCTGAGATGTGTGCTTTGGTGGACGACTTTGATTTTGATGTCTTTGGGGTAACGGAGACTTGGCTGCATCCTGCCACACCTTCAGACAACTATGTCATACCTGGCTACTCTTTGCTCCGCTGTGATCGCCACTCGATCGCAGGTGAGAATGTGGGGGGCGAAGAATCTGGTGGAGGTGTTGCTCTGTACATTAAGCAGGGAATAATGTACCGACAGTACACCTTTGCCCAAAGTCCAGCGCCTGGTATCGAAAATCTTTGTGTTGTACTGAAGGTTAAGGGACGAAGAATTGGTTTGTGTGTTGTTTACAGGCCGCCCAATGTCAGGTACAGCTGTCTCGCATCATTGTTTCACTCCCTATTTGTTGATCTGGCAGTCGAAGTTGATTCTGTGATTTGTATTGGTGACACAAATGTCGACCTAAAATCAAAAACTAGTTGTGAAGCGAAATTCCTACACCGACTCTTGCGAGATTCCAATTGTATACAATTGATTGGTGAAGCGACACGTGTGACAGCAACTTCAGCCACATTGTTAGACCACATCATAGTGGACCAGTCGGCTGAAGTCAAGAGGACCGGTGTTATTGACACATCTAGTATAACAGATCATAGAAACATAGCAATCACGGATCACAAGTTGATTTACTGTGAGTTAACCTTGAAAAAACCTAAGAAAACCCCACAGATGATTTATTATAGAGATTTTTCGAAATTTAACATTGAAGAAGCAGTAAAAGATATTGCAGACATAAATTGGGCAGGAATTTTGGAAATAAGTGGAGTTAATAATATTGAAGAGGCTCTAACTTCGAATATAAAAACTGTCTATGATGCACATGCACCAATTGTATGTAAGAAGATTACGAAGAAGAAAGCTCCTTGGAGGGACAATAACATCAAAGAAATTACTAAGCTAAAGAATAAGCTTAGAAATAAATATTGGAAGACCAGAAATGTTAACGACTGGGACATATACAAGTCAGCAAGAAATAGATTGAATGTAATGGTCTGGCAAGCTAAAAAGAGATATTACACAGAAAAGTTATCAAATACGAGAGACAGTAAAGAATTCTGGAATAATTTAAGGCAGTGTGATGTGTACAAAAAGAATAAAATCGATCTGACAAATGAGTTCGATGTCAATGATATAAATAAATATTTTATTGAAATGGGGTCGGAACTGAAGCAGATAAGGACGTAATGAATATATATTTGAACTGCAAGCAAGATGAAACATTGAATGGATTTGGTTTTACTGCTGTCACTGAAGAAACTGTCAAAACAGTAATGAATAGTATCAAGTCGAAAGCAGTTGGGTGTGATCAAATATCAATTGACATGATCAAAACTGTAAGCCCTTTTGCCATTGAAGCAATTACATATTTGATAAATGAATCATTGACTTCAGGAAACTTTCCACATACTTGGAAGAAAAGTATTGTACATCCTTTGCCAAAAATTAACCCTCCAAGCGCTATTGAACATCTTAGGCCTATCTCTATACTTCCAGCTATATCTAAGATCCTAGAGAAGATAGTTATCAAACAAATAACTGAGCATATGAACGTTCACAAGTTGCTTCCCAAACTACAGTCTGGGTTCAGAAAGAACCACAGCACATGCACTGCTCTGACAAATTTATTCAGCGACATGATAGACACAAGGGACGAGGGCAGATACAGCTCACTTGTGATGCTCGACTATTCAAAAGCTTTTGACTCGATGGATCATAATATGCTTCTTGCGAAAATGAATTATTATGGATTTAAAGATGACATTATCAGATGGGTTAGGTCATACCTTGAAGACAGGCGCCAGGTCACCAAGCTGGGACGTGAGACATCTGAACCGCTTGCGAAACAGCGAGGGGTTCCGCAGGGCAGCTGTCTAGGGCCGGTCTTGTACACGTTGTACACGGCTGATTTCCCCAGTTGTGTGCAGCATTGTACAGCACATTTGTATGCTGACGACTCACAACTGCACTTGGCTTATGAGCCTCAGCTAATGAGAGAAGCTATTGGTCAAATCAACACGGATCTTGAAAATATTTCCAAGTGGTCAGTGATCAATGGCTTGAAACTGAATTCAGGCAAGTGCACAGTTCTGCATACCGCACCAAAAAACATTGTTGAGACCCTCAGTAGCAGTGGAGTGAGTGTCTTGCTGGACGGTGGGAGTCTGGCCATTTGTAACAGTGTTAAGACTCTCGGCGTCGTGCTGGACAAAGAGCTCACTTTCACTGAACACGTCACCCACGCATCGCAGCGAGCTTTGGGAAGGCTGAGGGGTCTCTACAGGTTTCGAGAGCTACTGCCAGAGTCCGCCAAACTTCAACTTGTGCAAGCACTGATACTATCAGTATTTCACTACTGCTTCCCTGCATACGGCAACAGCATTTCTAGAGATGACATGGGTCGGATCCAGAGGCTTCAGAACTCAGCCATTCGCTTTGTTTTTTGCCTTAAAAGATCTGAACATATCTCTCCTTTCCGTGAAGCAGCCAAATTGTTGCCCATGGAAGCTGTGTGTCGGATGTTAACGTGCTGCATGATTCACAGGACTCTGACGCTCCAAGAGCCCGAGTATCTTTGTCAGAGACTCTCTTGTCGGAACGAGGTAGCTCATAGGAGTACACGTCATGGTGGAAGGCTTCATTTTCCCAAAGTCAATTTAGAATTTGAAGAAGTTTTTCATACTTCGGACCGACTTTGTACAACGGGCTTCCGATACCAAAATGTTCAGTATTAGTAGTTTTAAATTTAAGTTAAAGTCCATATTATTAGAAAATAACAATTAGTTTTAATATTAAATTAAGGATTCATTTTATGTGACATGAGTTGCTCTGAAAAGCATATTGTATATGAGAAACGCTCGAAATAAAGGCATTTTATTTATTTATTATTTATCCATTCGTAAAATAATGTTTTCTAAGTATTTACCCTTTATGAATTCTGCTCTTGTGAAAAGTAAACCTTTTAGATAAATCTATTAGAAAACATGTTTTCATCGTATTAAAACAGCAGTTGTGAAGGCTAAACACACAGTGCGAGTGCGATGAGTTACGCACGTAAATTGAGTTTGATGAACACAATATCTCACAGTGATAATTAGTTTAATGTTTTGCAGATGTCAATTCTCCCGGAGCTCTGAAGATGAGGTTAGATTTCTCGGTAATCAAGAGCAATCTTGGGTATTACATGGTTGCTACGTCTCAAAGTCGGACGCACCTTAGCTTAAACTCCAACCAAGGTAAAAGAAACATAATATTGTTTATAATTTATGTTAACAAGTGTATTGGCGTAGAATACAATGGCAGTTTAGGAACGTGTAGGATAATCCAGTATGCTGATGACACAACATTGTTTTTGTGCAAAATCTTTCTGATTTAGAAGCTCGGACGGCAAAGAGCCAATTCTTGTATGGATTTTTTGAAAACTTAAATTTAAAAATAATTTTGACAAAACTTGTTTTATG
>JAHHFQ010000198.1:0-184399 GCA_018831715.1 Matsumurasca onukii | reverse complement strand
TTTATGGTCCTTTTTGGCGAACCAACCGTAACAGGTATTTCTTATCTGGATACTCTACATCAGTGGCTCTTCCCTCAACTGACACAGGATGTACCAGAGAACTTCATCTTTCACCAAGATGGTGCGCCGCCTCACTGGCATAACGAGGTACGCAATTGGCTTAACCTCACTGTACCTGACCGCTGGATTGGCCGTAAGGCCTAATGACAGCGCTTGTTTCATGGCCTCCACGGTCACCCGACCTAACTCCGTGTGATTTCTATCTTTGGGGTTTATTAAGGATCTTGTGCCTCCACTGCCAGCCGACCTTCCGGAATTAAGGAACAGGATTGAAACAGCTGTTGCAGCAATTACTAATCAGACACTCATCAAAGTTTGGGAAGAACTCGCATACCGTCTTGACGTGTTGAGTGACGAATGGTGCTCACATTGAATACTTGTAGGCTATTATGTAAAACTGTTTGAGTTTCTCTTTCATTTCATATATCACTTGTGGCTGTAAGTTTGATGTAATAAAAATTATAACATGTTAAAACCTCTCTATTCATTTTTAAACAGGCGGTATTATTGGAGATTTATTATTTTAAATTTTGAAGCAAAGATGGGTCAAACGCGATGTTACCATGTCGATTTGATTTGATTCGAACAAATCCCAGATGCAAAGTTATAGCGGCACCTCCCCATCCGCATGCTCATATTACATAACGGGCTTACTAGTAAGGTATGGAAAGCTTCCGCTAAAACATCAATCAATCTTACTCCTACTCCTCACTATGTTTTTACTCCTATATATAACTACCTTTTATAATTTAGCTTTTGCTCAAAACTTTAATCACTTAATGAAGTTCCCCCGCCCCACATCACCCCATAATACAAATTTGTTGACTCAGAAAATTGTAATCACATATTATTGACAGATAGAGAATCTAATTGTATTTATTATTTTGCATTCATCTTCGCTAAATCAAATTTTTATACGACACCGCGAGGCATGAAATAATATACCTCCTAGATGGGAATAAAAGATTTTGAATTTAACATAATCTAACATAAGTCTCTTAATTGCCTATGATTGCTTAACTTGATATGTGTTTTATTTATAATAGCTTTCAAGTTACGACGTTAAGTTAAGATGTTCACAGAATTACTCTGTTTTGTTTTTAGACACCGGTAATTAATTTTAGTGAAAATTATAGGATCAAATTGCGATCCGGATGAAGATGAGATGTTTCATTCGTCGGGTCGGATCCTTCTCCCTCACAAGCGACAGGGGATGCTACTACATCATCATCGAATCGCATAGAGGTAATAGAACCACATCCACTGGACGAAGCCATGGACGTGGACGAAGATGAGGAGCTTCTCGTTCATCAGATTTGGAGAGTGAATATATACATGAACTGCGCACCCTGGAAACCAACTTTACAACCCTAGAGGACTGTGCTGTGAGGTAAGTGGATGACAATATTTATACCTATAAATACACCATACAACATGTATTTGGATATCTAAATAAATAGCATACATATTGTATAGTACGTTGATCGGCTCGCGGGTGACGCTCAATAGCGACACATTCTAATAACGACACAAGTGAATAACGACACATTCCGATTTGGACAACCGGCTCGCGCACACAACAGCTCGGCAATGGAGTGTACGCCTGTCATCATAGGCCGGCGCGGACGGACAGTAAACTATTAACTGTCTATTAGCCGATATTGGGCACACTCATATAGTTTTTAATACTTTTTCTGCAAAAGTTAACACATATAAGTTTTAAGTATCGAATGCCGGCTGATCGAATGCATTTTCTGGTTATTTCTATCTACAAATTATTTTACTCTTAATCTAACAAATCCCAGATTTAAAAAAATTGTTGCAAACATTTTTTAGTTGTATTCAAGCATTTCTCAGAAGGCTTAAATACAAATTATTACGTTGTTTCATTTTAAATATTTGTTTATACTTTTTTTGTTATCTTTTTGTATTTACAGCTTTGTCAACCCAGCAAAAGTTTTGTATATGACAAATACATTATACAATTAAGCTATGAGTTGAGCTTATGGTTCCGCTGCGTTCAAAATAGTTCCCGGTTTAGTTAGAAGTCACCTACCTAATGGGTAGATTTTCATTGTACAAATATCCAGACCTGTAAAATTTAATTATTATCGGGACGGAACGGAATTTTCTTTGCGGGTATCCGTTGGTTTTGTATTTGTATGACCCTAAAACAAAAGGGTTCACACGATAGGGGTTCTCGCAAAGATGACATACATCCTAAAATACGCACTTACTCCATTAACCTTCGGGGTGGTGGTTGGGGGTTAAAACTCTTGGATAAGTCAGAGTACTTTAAGAGATCTTAATTCGTATCATTATGTCCCGGAAATATGTTTCAGGTACTTTGCAGGATTTGCAGTCAGAAGCTGTCTGAAGAAATTCGGTTGCGCATCGTGTTCCTCAGAGCTCATGGTTGATTCTTCAGCTTCAACTTTTCCGGATGAAGCTTTAATTAGGAACCGACAGTATACGACTGCTACTGGCGAGGTTTCCACCAGCCTCATTTGTCCTAGCCAATCGGCCACTGATGTTGCTAAGACAACCTTGGACATTTTCGACGCGGACTTTTAAAAAACACTACATTGTGTAAATGTTTTGAAAAATATAACAAAACAAGCTGAAAATATGCTCGGTCGAAAAATGCCAGGTTGGCTTGAAAGCGAGCATGAATGCTACGAGCGCTGCATGTTTTTCATAAGGAAACTTCTTTTAAGCAAAACGTACCACAAACTTCAGGAAATATCAAATGACTTGAGACAGCCTAATGATAAGTATGATGGCTATCAACATAAACTAACAACACTTGATAACAAATAAATCACCAGTTCACAAGAACTTTATGTTAACACCAGCAAAGCCAACCTGACTGTAAACACGGTCAGAACTAAATACAGGGTTATTACAAATTATGTTCTTGATTGCGATTATAATTATTAATGGGTAAATTTGCTTTTATACCATTTTAACTGGTACCATTGAAAAGAAAAACTTATAACCGGTTTTATTCTTACTGGTTTGGGTGCGTATCTGGCTATCTGCTGTATCTAAAGTCAATTGTTGTACGTGCTGTGTAATGGTTGAATTGGAGGACAGTAATGCTTGTTGTGTAATGAATTATCACATTAACCAATTTTTTATTAGTATGGAACCAATTTTTAGAACCATATGTAATAAAGATCCTCCGAGATATGAATCTAATCGTAAGTAGTAATTTAATTTCAAAACAAATGGCCGCATTTGTAAAGAAATGCTACTAATGCTTATCATTTGTGCTAGTGACATGGATCGGGCGCGGTGGTCCGAATGATGACGTACACTTGAACTAACCTCCAATATCTTCGGATAGCACTCCCTGTCATTTTTTCTTGTGGGGTTACATCGAAGGTAAGGTGAACGCACCACTATTACCATTAGCAAACCTGAGACCCAGCAACGGATTACTAATGCCATCGAAACAATGGATCAAGACACTCTTGAACGCATGGCAAGAGCTTGATTATAGGATTGACAACTGCTGTTACACAAATGAAGAGTCCACGGGAAGAACGGGGTAAGTCACAATGTGAATTTTTCATGGCAGGTAAAACTAACTTCGAAGACTATAAACTGAATGTTCTAATAACTCTAAGTAGTAGTGAAAGTATCTTTATGAAGCAAAAAAGTATTTTACATTCATTGGAAACTACTTAAATGACTTTTTTTTATTGGTTTGGGATAAAATTCAATATTACTAGTTGCGTGACACTTTTTACACGAGAAAAAGGGGCTAAGTCCCCTTTGCACTGAAAAACGTGGCAAGTCACTTAAGAGAGTTGGTCCAAAGTTGATGGTGAGCAGAAATAAAACGGAAAAAAGTACAAACAGTTTATATACTTAATAAAACTACAAAAAATTATTAAAATATACAAAAAATAAAGTATTTTCTCATTTGTTTGTAGATTTTTTGTTTGTTTCTTGGCTTTTGGGTTTTTGGGCTTTTCAAATGGTAGGTTTGAATAGTAATCTCTTGCATCTTGACCACAAAATTGTTTTAAAACTTGCAGGTCCTTATATTTTGCCTCAGAGATAGGAATTCGACCTGCAAAAATCAGTTTCGAGTCAGTTATCAGGAAAGATTAACTTGAACTGTTCTAAAACGTCTCATGAAAGTACTCAATTCGATAATGTTTATTCAAATAAAAAATACGGAAAATTCACGTGGGTGTAGATGATATCGCCTCTAGCCAACTAAATGTTAGAAAGGAATTGACTTACCGTTGTATGCTGGATGAGGCCAAAAGAATTCGTTTTCTCCCAAAGGTTCACATTCAGGGCTAAGAACTTCTACATCATCAGGAGAACGATTCAAACATATAGATGTCCAGGCCCCGTTATAAGCGTTTCTATACTTAAACATCGTATCACCTTTTTCGACCATTGCTTCTCTGATTGGACGTGTTCTGAAGGGGCATTTTTGTAAGTATTGGTCTTTAAGAAAAGGAGTCCAATCTCTTACTATAGCTTGTTCCACTGGAATGACTTTGAAAGGTCTGTGGTTCTGTCTTGCAGTCTCAAAAGCGTGTATCCAGTCCTCTGGCATCTCCGCCACGGTTTTCTTTTTGATTAAACCAATGTTCTTGTCACACTCCATATACGAATGTCCACGCATTGGAAACACTACTTTGATGCTGTCCAATCTTCTAATTGTGTGAACAACATAATGTAGATATAGAAAAAGTGCATGATTCTTATTTTGTCCCCCGCAGGAGTCACAAAATATAACAAGTGTTCTTACTTCTTTTTTCAAGACTTCATTCAAATAGTCGTTCAAAAAACTGATTACCTCGTTGACGCCTTTATTTGCTACATCTTTGGTGTAGGTGTAGAATATAGCATCACGATCGGAGAGTTGGTGAATGTTAAAGCTGTAGAACGACAACTGACGTTTATAGTGAACGTCATTGGTCGCAATGTTAGGTAAAGATAAATTCTTTTGGAAGTCCAAGCATATGGCTTCTTTTTCAGCTATTTTCTTGCATTCTTTTCTTGCCTTACGTTTTCTTGTATAAAATGTAACAGCTTTAAGCTTAAGTACGTTGTTTTCTGTTGTCAGGGTTTTTATTTTCACTGTTAAGTAATTTTTTTCTTCTTCTGATGAAGCTTTTGATAACTGTGCATTCAAACCTTTTACTTCAGCCTGAAATTCATCGCAAGCAAAGCCTGTGTCTGTGCAAGGGTAGCCAAATGATAAGTTGAATCTTTCGTTGCAAATTTTTCTGTAAGTCTCAAAGGACAGGACACTGGCAGAACAAGATGTTTGTCCTTATATAGAGCAAAACATTTTGTAATGGAGAGTTCTTCTGGAAGATAATTTTTTCTGATTTACCCTTGCCGTAGTGACTTGCTCTCCCCTTAACACTACAGTGGTCGCGCCTCTGAGATTACGAGTTTGGTCGCATGGATCACTATTGTTATCCACGTAGTAGTTTTTTTTACACTGCCAATTTTAAAAATTTGAGTAATATGATGGATAAAGGTTATAAAAAAGAATTTGGTGCATTTTATATATTATTATTTAATATTACAAAAAGTATTTACAAATTTTATAAGCTTTTTGAATATTATGTACAAATGTTATTTTACAAAAACTAAGAAAATATTACAGACAAAAAATACAAATCAAAATATTTGTGCTGGTTAGAGTTGATAAATTATTGTTTTATCCCACATGATTTTGAGGAGTTTCTGGCTTAGCTTATCATTCATAGCAGGTATTACAAACACTCTTTTGATGATCTGGACAAACCCAGTTGTAGCATTTTTCGCAAGTCTTTCTTGTAGTTTTGTTTCGGGCTCTCCCACACAGGAAACACCTTCCCATACTTGAATGTTTTGGTTGTGGTTGTACCGGTGGATCTACTATACCAAGCAACATCTTTCCTCTCCGTTTGATTTCGACAGGAACATTTTGCAAGTTTATGCGTTTGTGTATGGCCGGCTTCATCAATTCAAGAGCTAAATCTTGCAAAAAGTTTTTCCTCACCACATCTGTGTAGTTTTGATTTGCCCTGTAAATATTCAGTGCATTTACTCCTGCCACATTCATAATATGGAAAAACAAGGTAAGTGGCCATCTACGGCTTTTTCTTGACACATCGTACTGGCCTAACATTTTGTCTAAAATATCTACTCCGTGCTTGGTATGGTTGTAGGTAGTAATTATTGTTGGTTTTTTGTCGTCACCAGTGTCAGTATCAATTTCCCCTGTGAAATGCATTGTGGATAAGAGGCAGACAGCCTTGTTTTTCTCTGGTACATATGACACAAGTGTGCAGTTCTCTCGAAAACCAAACACACTTGATTTGGGCTCTCTTTCCTTATCAGGGAGAAAGCACGCTGGAATTTCCGGCCGGTTTTTCCTCATGGTCCCAACAAAAGTTAGCTTTTTCTCTTTCAACAGCTCCTGAGATATAGGAAGAGAAGAAAAAAAGTTATCTGCTGTTATGTTCCTATGCGATCCAGATACTGGTTCTACCATGCGAAGTACTAGGTCTCTGGTTTTGTTGCTGACTTTGTACTGACCTTCAAGCTGGCGACCCACGTAAACTTCTAAATTAGTTGCATAGAAATTAGAAGCAGATACGAGTGCATAAACCTTTATGCCAAATTTAGCTGGCTTTTTCGGCATGTATACAGGGTGATTCAAAAATAGGGCGCCAAATTTCAGGAGTGGGTTCCTTATGCAAAAACAATAAAAAAGTCCCTATGAACCTCCTAAAATTCTTCGTTACTACGGTAGCCGCCATTTTGTATTTTTACTTAAAAATTTATATCTCCAGAACGGTTCGACCGATTGCATTCAAACTTGGTATGGTGTTTATGTGTCCTAAGGGCAATTATAGAAAAATAATTATGTCTTCAAACCATACAGAAACAAAATGGCGGCTGTTTAAATTTTTCAAATTGAAATACCATTAAATTGGCGCATAATACAACAAGTTTACAAGAGTGAAGTTGTATTTTATAATTTTCATTTTTCCAAATGTTAAATTAATATGTTCACTTTTACGTCAATTTACAACTGGTACATTACCAGTTTTTGTTAAAATTTATATCTCCAGAACGGTTTATTTGATTGCATTCAAACTTGGTAGGGTGTTTATGTGTAATAAGTTAAATTTTAGAGAAAACATTATTTCACCACAGAAACAAAATGGCAGCTGTTTAATTTTTCAAATTGAGATACCATGATGGCGATACACAAAATTTTACAAGAGTAAAGTTGTACTTTATATTTTTTATTATGGTTACAAACTCATTTTTTCCATTTTATTAATATTTTCATTTTACGTCTTTTTACAACTGGTAAATGTACCAGTTGTAAAAGGACGTAACAAATGAAAATATTAATGTGAAATTGAAAGATGAGTTTGTATCTTTATGTAAAATTATAAAATACACTTTTTTTTACCTGTAAATTTATTATGCGCCATTTTCGTGGTATTTCAATTTAAAAAATTTAAATAACCGCCATTTTGTTTCTGTGAATTTTTATGAAATAATCTCTTTTTCTTAAATTCACCTTACGACACATAAACATCCTACCAAGTTTGAATGCAATCGGTCAAAGCGTTCTGTTGATATAAATTTTTAAGTAAAAAACACAAAATGGCGGCTACCGGGATAACGAAGAATTTTAGGACCCATGTTTATAGGAAATTTTTTCATTGTTTTTGCATAAGGAACCTACCTCTGAAATTTGGCGCCCTATTTTCGAATCACCCTGTATAAGAAAAGGGCATTTGCCGCGAAAAGCCACAAGCTGTTCGTCTAATGTTAAATAGTCCGTAGGCTTGAATGAGGACTTAGAATTTAAGAAAATTGTTCAAATATTTGCCTTATAGCTGCCAACTTGTCTTGTGCTCGACGTAACTCTCTATCACGAACATCATCGAACAGCAGACATCGTAACAAGAATCTGAATCTATGTTCAGACATTGTGACGTAAACTGCATCACATCCTGTTCCTTTACTTAAATCCTATAAATCAAAAACATGTCGTTTGCCAGAATGTTAACACCCCAACAAGGTATAAGATTCCTAACAATGATTTAATCTCCGTTACATCCGTGGGTTTAGCATCTCTTCACGACAAAAGTTTAACAAATTACCTTTCGGTTTCGCCTGTAGATCCTAGATGTATTTCTGGCTAGATACGTATTTCGTTGCTCTGGTGCAACATCTTCAGTAGCGTTCTCTCTTCTGCACTATTTACACTATCATTATACAGTGACATAAGGTCCTACAGTTGGGAAATTATTATTTTAGACAAAAGTTTGTTTTTATTTTGTCAATATATATATTAGTAGAATGAACAATGTGTTCAATCATTCCATTGTCAAACATACTGCACCAAAGGATTACATCTTATCCATTTAAACTAATACCATGAGGTATTTTTTAAACTAGGGAGTTCTATTTTGGATACCCGGTATACATACATAATCTCTTCCGATCTTGAACTTCCAGCTCTTCTACATAGGTATTTAAGTGTCAATATACTTTTTGTGATTTCAGAGAGTGCTCCTACTTTACCTACTCAGTCTCTAGACGAGGATGATCCAGTAAATGACCAAGCAGAAGAAAGAAACTATCAGAAAAAAACATCAAAAAAATACTTTTGCCCTTTTTGTTCTAATATGGTTGATCACTTTGCACGACATTTACTAAACCGACATAAGTCTGAAGATGAAATCAAAGAGTTCAAAGGTTTGCCCCCAAAATCTAAAGAAAGAAAAAAGATAATTGACAAAATTAGAGGTCGGGGCACAATTTTGTACAACACCAACCAAGGTACAACAAAAGGTCAACTAATTACTGCAAGAAAGATCAGGATTGATTCATCAAAGAATGATGCAAAGTTCAAGCCTTGTATCCATTGCCATAATTATTTCAAATCGATAACACTTTGGAAGCACTATAGAAAGTGTTCCAGGGAACGATGTCCCAAGAGATTTATAACAGCAATCAGATGCACTCATTTTACAGTCGGGTCCTGTAAAAGATCTGATTCTTAGTAGTGGCTTAAAGAATATTTTACCAGGAATGGACAAGGATGGTGCTTACTATGAAATTATAAGTGACGATGCCATTTAAGTGTCAAAAATACTACTACAAATGAAAAAAAAAACAGAAATAAGTAGGCTCGACGAATGCTTTAACCCAAAATACTATGACAGTTTTGTCATAGTACTACGACATGAAAGCAAATATTGAGAAATGGCTACACATATACAACCATGACTTCTACAATATAATGGGGCGAAACGCTCTGGGGAGCTCCAGAAGAAAAAATGGGGAAAAACACAACTTGCCCCTCTCACGGCAGATATTATGAAATTGAATCAGTACTTAGATGTATTACAGTAAAGTGTCCGACCTACAACTGGTCTCTCAGTTCTGCCGTCAGAATCCATGGGGAGGCGCAGCGGTGTACCTTCGTAGTGACATGGAGTTTGAAATAATAGACATGAATCCTTATTGTGAGGAGACTCATGCAGAGTTTGCAGCTGTAAAGGTGTTGGGACTGTCTTTCATTGTTGTAGCCATGTACCGCTCACCAAGGGGAGACATAAAACAATTTCTTACTCTACTTGAGCTATGTCTTAGTTTCTTGGTTGGTTTTGGGTTGTCTGTCGTGATCGGTACAGATCATAACATCAATTTGTGTGGAGCTTCTAAAGAAGCTAATGACTTTGTAAATATTCTACGTAGCTTTAACCTGTACAGTAGTGTGACTGGGCCGACAAGGAATAGTGCATCCTTAGACTCTGTTATTACCAATATTGATAAGTGGAACTTTGATGTTTGTGTAAGTGATGATCAAATATCAGACCATAAACATGTTATTTTCAGATGGAAAAACTGTACCCAATCAATGACCAGTTTATACACGGACCCTGTACCAGTATCCAAACCTATTAGAATGTTAAATCCTTCTAATTTTCAGCTCTTCACGGATACACTAGGTTTGCAGTGCGACTCCTGGTTGAACGACATGAACCGTCATTCTATAGAAAATGCGTTCTCTTCATTTTTTGATGGTTTTTTGCAGACTTTTGACGTCTTCTTTCCAGTTAGAATGAAAACATGGAAATCTCCAGTAAACACTAAGCCAGTAACATCTAAACTCAAAAATATCAAGTGGTTCACACATGAATTGGAAAATTTTAGAGGCTTCATCCTGGTTTTTAGAGATATGTCTAGATCTTTTCCTGATCTTCTTCCTAGATTTCGTCACTTGAGAAGAGTATATCGCCTAAAGGTAAAGGAAGCGAAGCAAAATGCTATTGCTGATGTTATTAATCATTCCAGCAACCCCTGTAAAGCAGCATGGGGCTATATCAAGGAATGTAAGTCTTAACCTCTAGCTCCGAACCTTGACTTCTCGAACAGTGACAACTTTAATCAATATTTCATTGACTCGGTAGACCATCTAGTGAACAACACTCGTGCTTGTAACATCAGCGACAGTGTTGATAATGTACCTCAAGTTCCTTTCACATTCACCTGGAAGCAGGTCAATGTCACACAAATTAAAAAATTAGTCAACGATTTTAAGTCCTCAGATAGTAAAGATACTTATGATATGTCTGTCACCTTTTTAAAACAAATAATTGGCACTATTGCTCCTGTTTTGACAACACTGGTAAATAAATGTTTAACCGAAGGTTTTTTCCTAGGCCACTGAAAGTCACAAGAACCGTCCCAATATATAAGAAAGGACAACGTGACACAGACAGCAGCTACAGACCTATCTCTATAGTGCCTGTTTTTGCCAAGATTTTAGAGGCAGTGATGCTGGAACAACTCTATGACTACTTTGAGCATCATCATCTTCTGGTCCCTGCACAGTTTGGTTTCAGGAGAGGCAGATCAATTGTATCTGCTGTCGACTTCTTACTGCAGAAGATCTTGCAGTCTTTTGAAAAGAAAGAGTCGGTCTCTGTAATGCTATGCGATTTGTCTCGTGCCTTCGACTGCGTTTCTCACGAGGTACTGCTCAACAAGCTCAAAAGGTATGGCCTGGGCGAACATGCCCTTAAGCCTGTAAGGGCATATTTTAAAGACCGCAAGCAGATTGTTAGCTGGAATGAAGGTAAATCTCTACCTTTGAGTGTGAAGTATGGAGTCCCTCAGGGCTCCGTTCTCGGCCCTTTTCTGTTCCTGGTAGCTATTTATGACATTTTTCACTCTACTAATGGAAATATTTTGTTGTATGCGGACGATACCACCTTGTATGCTAGTAACAGTGACCATGTTTTGGCTAAATTATCCGTAAGGGACTTATGTCGTGGCCTCAAACTGGTTTTCGGTTAACAAACTAGCTCTCAATGAGGCTAAAACGCAAAGAGACATACGTTCAGTTTGAGTAAGAATTTTAAAGAGTTTGACTCAGTTAAAGTTCTGGGTTTTGTCCTTGACAGTAAACTGAACTGCGATAATCATATCGATGCTCTCTGTGTTAAGTTGAGTAGAGTGCTTTATCTTCTAAGGCGTCTAGCCGCAGATATGCCTGAACATTTTGTCAAACAAGCCTTCCATGCTTTTTTTCAGTCTCATGTGTGTTATAGTACAAGACTCTGGGGCCATTCCAGTGGGGTCGACAGGATTCTTCTTCTCAAAAAAAAGCTGTCAGGCTACTTAGTGAGGCACATTATCTAGAACACTGTAGACCTTTGTTTGCTAACCTTGCGGTCATGACCGTCATCAATATAATATATTATGTATATTATAACATATAACATATTATACATATTTCAGTGCCTCCTAACAATCAAGGCAAGAGAAGAGGCATTTGCAACCAACAATGATGTTCATAGTTACTCCACAAGAAACAATTGTGACCTTTTTGTCGCCAGATGTAGACTGAATAAAACAGCACAATCTTTTCCTGTTTCAGGTGTCCGACTGTTCAATGCTCTGCCCTTGGAAGCAAGAAATTTAGATTCAACCAATTTTAAAAGAGTTGTGAAACGTTGGCTCATCAAGCACCCTTTTTACTCTTTACAAAGTTTTTTTGAGGCAGAGAAGACTGATTTTTTTCTTTAGTTTAAGCTCAATGACTTGTATATATTTTTTTATCTCACTAGTTGTATGAAAATTGATGTTAACTGTATCTGTTTTGTATAATGTACTATTTTATTGTAAAAGGAGATGTTGACGTTGTCGATTGTGTAAACTTAAAGACAAAATAAATCATTTAATCATTTGATGAAAAGATTAACCAATCAGAAGACACCTTAAAAACAAGTTTTAACCAGGAAGCCTTTATCACTTTAAATAAGGGCCTCATGTCGCAAATTCAAATTTTTAACAGAAAATGAGCATTGGAAATTGAGAAGTTCTCAATTAACGATTTCAAAAATAGGCACAACATCCAAAAAAGATTCAACCTTTTATAAACAGTTAAAACCTTCAGAAAAACTAGTCGCAAGTAAATATGAGTACCAGAAACCAGAACTCTGGTAGAAACCAGAGGAAAACAGCACAGGAAAGCAGCCTCCATGTTGCTAACAGCAAAACAAGTTTATTTGGTAAATCTTATTTTAAAACATAGAGAAGATGCTGGAGTGACTAAAGACAACCCTCATGTTTTCGCCAGAAAAGGTGGCACTTATGGTGCCTATGCAGCACTAAAGGAGTCTGCATATGCGTCAGAGGCCAAAATGCCTGATTTGCTTGTTGGTACTTTGTTACGCAAGCACATTGCTACCACAGCTCAGGCGCTTAACTTCACAGAAAACGACATGGTTAATCTGGCCTCATTTATGGGCCATGATTTATCAACGCACAGAGATTTTTACAGGCTGCCCAACGAAGCCATTCATTTGGCCAAAATTTCCAAGCTCCTTATGTCTATGGACGATGGGTCTATAGACAAATTTCATGGAAAAGGATTAGATGAAATAGATGTGAGCGAATCCATTGGGAACGATGGTAGGGATGAATCCGAAAATGATGAAGGATTAGCAGACACAAACCAAGAGAGTTTTGAGGAAACGGGTGGCAACTGTATCCTTGATGAAGACCCCAACCAGTGCACGGAGGCGTGAAAAAACAAACAACTGTTGCATCTCATCATATACCAGTTAAGAAGAAGAATGAGAGTGGAAAACACACTTGGACCACACCACAACGACACATAGTTAGGAAGATTTTTGGACGATTTTTAGGTGATAATGAAAGGATACTCCCTACTCCAAAGGAATGCAGGGAGGCAATTAAGACAAATAAAGAGCTTGGTCTTTCTGTAAGCCAAGTAAAAGGTTGGGTATTTAGTGAGAGAAAAAGAATTCAAAAAAGAAATAATTAAAATACATATTTGCTCGAGACAGCGCTTACTTTACAATAGCTACACAACCTTACTTTTGTACAAACCAACCAACCAATAAAGTATCGTCTTAAAATTACTAAAATTAATCACAATTTAATAAGGTTATAAACCTAAAACGCTAGAGGAAAACTTACATACTGTAGTAATTAACCTATTGAAATGACAAACCAATTGCAACCTTATTATCATTATAAGTACTTAAAATTGAAGACACATGTGTTACCAATATATAAATTTTAAATTGATAATCTCATGGGTGAAAAGTGATTGTTCATAACATATTATAAGTTATAACTATAATGAATTGAAGTTTTTTTATGGGTTATTGTGGTAAGAAGAATTAAAAATAGTTAAGGTATCGTAATAGTTTTCTTTATAATTGGCCCAAGAACGCGAAGACACCTTTTGCTTGCTTCCCTTTTCTTCCTGTACACTTACGATTAGCTGCAATCACCTTTTTTCTTACGATTGTACGAAAATTCATCAATTTGTTGTTGGCCTTTCTTCAAGTTCCACGTGTCTTCAATGCTTCCTAAAGCTACTAAAGTATTGACCTTTTGCCCGGTATTTCTTTCTTCATAGCACTTTTTGCTGAGCTCGCATTTCTTCAAATTAATTATCCCTTTCTGCAGGCTTTCATGTTGGTTTGCTCTTGAACTGACTATTGGAATGTGAGGAAAGCCCTCCGATTACATAAATACCTAAGTATACCTTAATAACATGTGCCAAAGCGTACTCGAAGATTGTTCTAGAGTTAAAGTTTGGGTTTTATTTCGGGGAGCTTAAAGTTAGGACTTTTGTAACTCTTCGTGTACACTGACAGATTAGAAAAATCTAATTTATTAAAACTGTACAATTGAGAGCAAAATACAGGAGTAAATATAAAATTAAATGTGCGCAAATACAAGTTTGGGAGTTAAAATGGTCATGTAATCTGGGCTGTATAATCCCTAACGAAAAAAATATTACTTTTAAGTTACTACAAAATAATAAACGTTCCGTCAACTTTGTAGACGCACCACAAAGTGCCTTTACAAAGGTTTGGGATTATTTCGCGAACTTCTACAGGGGGTCGAGCTTGTCATTTTGTCTATTTGTAGAATTCCTACGGTAATTTTATGATATATACAAGTGGTTTCAGTAAGACGACATACAATAAGTACAAGTCAACAGAAATTAAATTTGTTGTATGATCATGTGAAACTGTAATACTATAATAATATGGTAATCTATCAGCTAAGTGTTTTAAACTTACTATAACATAATTTGTTAATGTGTTTTTAGACTTTAATTCTCTGCGTCGTCACTATTTCCTACTTTACTGCGTAGCCTTAATCAAGATTAGCTGTAATTAAGTATGTTAGATACATGTATTATGTCATAATACAGTTTCTTTACTCCGACATAACTGGTTTTTGTGTGTATATTTTTCATTGATTTGAAGTATTAGTTGTTTTGAAGAAAAAAAAACACAAATAACCTTTTAGTTTTTAAATGTGTTTTTCACTCTAAGTTCTTATGTAATACAGTAATTACGCACAAAACTGTGTTTTAGTTTTTTACACGTTTACTTATTCAAAATTAGTTATTGAAAACGTACAACATCTCATTACTTTCGCAATACTGAATGCAAATTATGGATATTTGCTGATCCTTGTAAGTATACAGGGTGTTCAGAAGGGTTAGGTTTAATGGATCGAAATAAAGAGAAAATCAAGAATGACATTTTTCAAAACCGCTTCGTTTACCAGAAATTCGACATTTGGGTTTTTTACTCATTATTTAATATCTCTCACACCACTTATAGAATTTAAAACCAAATTTGCATTGAAGCAAGATCATCTATGGAAAACATTACTTACATGATGTAGCCTAACTTATTATTCTACAATGGTGGCCGTTTCCTGGTATTTTTTGGTCATTTTTGGCGTTACATCTTAATTAACCTGCACTCCGCAGTAAGACGATTAATATGGCAATTGTGCTCAGTAAAGTCGATAGCCTATGGATAAAATACTGTGAGGGTCAAAAGTTGGCAAACATACCTAAAACTGCTTTGGCTTCAAAGTTCGGTGTGCAAGGTCGTATAAGTGCAAGGTTGCAAGGTTGTATAAGTGGCTTCAAAAGTAAGTTTGGAACTTATGAAGCCACCTGGCTTCAAAAGTCGGCACACATATCTAAAACTGCTTTGGCTTCAAAGTTCGGTGTATAAGATAGCATATAAGGCTATATAAAGTGGCTTCAAAAGTAGGTATGGGACTTTTGAAGCCAATTTGACTAAAAGGCTTTGCCAGAATATAAAAAGATGTAGAGCTAAACTCAATGCAGAAACTCTAAATCTTTACTTTGGCGAGCTAATAACTACACTAGAAAACGTAGGCCACATTTAATTGTCAATTATGACGAGATTAATTTAACGGAAGACCCAGGAAGGAAAACTGTCATTGTTAGACGGGGGATCCGTCACCCAGTAAGAATAATTGATTCTTCTAAAGCAGGCCACACACGGTCGTGCAAAGTGCCTAGCCCAGCCTACCACCTAGCATAGCTGCTTGCCTAGCTGCACGCCCAGCATGCTGGGTGTCGTCCACACACTGTCGAGCCTGGCACCTAGCATGCTGGGTGTTTTGTCAGTTGTGCAATTAATTTCGAGGTGTGTGTTCCTATTTGTGCTTCTGGTCTTCAGTAAAATATCCATCGTAAAATATATAAATCCACGTAAATATATAAATTTAAAACACTAATAAAAATTACTTGCTTTTAAATTCATTTTACAAGGTACGGGATTTTTCCGGCAGCTAAATTATTGTAGCATACCTATTCGTTAAGCTCAGCTTTTTACAAATAACATTATTTCTTCGTTGGATCAAAATAAAAGAGCATTGGCTTTATCCTTTGACTTACAAAAAGCTCTTGACATGGTTCCTCATGAAAATCTACTTAGAAAACTCAACATGAATTTTGTTCCAAGGAAATCTTGTTAATGTCTTCCACTCATTATTTATTTCAAATTTAAAATATGCTACACCCATTTGGGGAAAAACTCCGAACTTAAAACCTTATTTATTCTGCAGAAAGCAGCAATTAGAGCAATTTTTTATCTAAAAGCTAGAGAATCTTGTGAAGAAATATTCAAACAAAATAAATTATTAACTGTTCCAGACATTTGCCTACACAAATCCACATTATTTTACACTTGAAACTACAAAATTAAAAACCTATAATATCAGACCGAAAAATCTATTAGGAAATATATTTTATAACAAAACCTTTTACGAAAACATTCAAAATCAACGCCATGTAGTGAAATCCGGCCATTTTTGCGACCATGGGTGATTAGAATTTTCGGTATAACAATTTCAGATTGAGTTTGCTTTCTGTATATTTTAAATTTACGTTTTTGTCAGACTTTGAAATAGTTATATCTAAAAATTTATTTCGTTTCTCTGGTATTCTTTTGTGAACTTTAAATGACTTGAAATGTTGTTAAGATAATCTAAAAGATCATTGCTTTCTTCTTCATTGCCAGAAAACAAACATATTACATCATCTACATACCTGTACCAGTAAACTATTTTATTTCTATAAGGGTTTGAATTGCTTAAGATTGTATTTACTTCTAAATTGTGCATAAACACATTTGCTAGTAGTCCTGACACAGGTGATCCCATGGCTAATCCTTCTTCCTGTTTGTAAAACCCATTATTGAATTTGAAGTAATTTTGATTTACTGTGGTTTTCGTCAATTTCAATATGTCTGTTAATCTGTTCTTATCTAAGTTTATATTCAGTGATAGGTCCTCTTTTAGGATTTCCAAGGTTTCAACTGTTGGTATATTAGAATACATGTTAACGATATCAAAGGAGAGGAAAACTGTTCCATCCGGGATTTCAACATCTTGAATAAGACTAACTAAGTTAGATGTGTTAATAATTAATGTTAATTAACATCTTTTTTAATTTGTAAACACCTGATGGACTATTGTTTTGTTTTTGGATTGTAATTTTGTCAAATAGAATAGACAATATTTATATGTACAGCACCGAGACGATGGGCTTAGCTCCCGAAACCGGTCGTGCTTCAATTGAAATATAAAAAAAAAGGGTACTACTCGGTTTTTTCTTATCTTTGTTAATAACATTAGTAGCCCTGTGTGGACGATTCCTGTTTAATATATATATATATATATAAAACCATAAAACTGTCGTTCGACTTTTCAAAAATATACAATAACTTTAAAAGTGCTTAACAAAATTCCAGTATATTTCGGACTATGCCTTCTTCAACTGTATACAAACAAATATCTAATAGTTAACCAACAAACATTTTAAACAATAAAACAGGTGTATAAAAATAATAGCTTTCAAGAAGTCAGCAGAAAACTTGTAGAAATAAAAATAAATATAAAACTATGTATAATAATGTGTATAAAAACTATCTGAGATTCAGACCGTCGGGGAATTTGGATTTTGTTATAACTTGGTACGATTGTTCTACGCTTCGAAGATAGGACACACTTGAATTTTGATTTGTTTGTCGAATTGGTTTTACTTTATATACATTTTCAAAGGTTTCTTGATGTTCTAAACAATGCAGTACCAGCGGTTTTGTCCTGTCTGTGTGTTTGAAGTCAAATCGATGACCGGTCATTCTGACTCTCAAAGTATTGGTTGTAGACCCTATGTAGTCTTTCGGACATTTTTGACATTGGATTTGGTAGACTATGTTTTTAGACTCACAAGTTAAATCCTTTTGAATTTTGAACTTTTTTTTTTGGTAACACTACTTGTAGCAAACTGATTTGTTTCTAACTGCTTACAAACCATGCATCTTGGTTTATTGCATGGATGAGATCCTAGAAAAGGGGTATTATTTTGAACAGAAAATTTGAAAGATGGTAGTTTTGGTTTTGACAGCTTATCTTTCAGTGTAGGAGGGCGTCTGTATACTATTCGGGGAACTGTTTTAAATATACGATTTGTTACTGAAGAACTTTGTAGAATTTTAAATGCCACTTGAAAAATGTTATTAATTTTGTGCAGGCCAGGGTGGTACTGTGTTATTAATTTAGGCATGTCTCCGTCAAACTGAGCCTTCCTGGGATTTGAGTGTTTATTATTCGTGAATTTAATCCTGTTTTGTATTAGTTTCAATGGATATCCTCTTTCTTGTAAAGCTGTTGCAATTGATTTTGTATATTCTCTTAAATGTTTTTCTTCACTACAAAGCTTAGAGGCGCGTGTTACCAGATTGGACGGTATTGACTTTTTTATGAGATGCGCGTGACAACTTTTGTAGTGTAGGTATTGGAAAGAGTTAGTACTTTTAATACTTATTTTATGATTGATCAATCCATTTTCTATGTATACATCAACATCGAGAAACGTTACCAGGTCATTTGCAATAGACCAAGAAAATGTTATATTTTTGTTAAAATTGTTGAGCGCGTTCAAAAATGTTATCAAATTACTTTTACCGTGCGTCCAAATAATGAAGATATCGTCGATAAAACGTGTCCACAGTAAAGGCTTTTGTGCTACGGTTTCAAGAAAATCTTCTTCAAGTTTCCCCATGAAAAGGTTTGCATACGCCGGAGCCATTCTGGTACCCATTCCGGTTCCAGTTTTTTGTAAATACAGATTGTCTTGGAAACGGAACACGTTAGTAGTTAGTATGAACTTAATCAACGAAAGTACAAAGTTTGTACTTGGCTGTTGGTCAGCGACTGGGCGTTTATCTAAATAGTGTTGAACTGCGCGCATTCCCTCGCTGTGATCAATGTTTGTGTACAATGATTGAGCGTCTATGGTTACCAAGAGGACATCTTCTGGAAGAGGTTGAGGAACTTCTTTAAGCTTCTGGAGAAAATGGTCAGTATTTTTTATGTAAAATGGTAATGCTTGAACATGATTTTGGAGAACACAATCGACAAATCCAGATACTCTTTCTGTGTGTGACGAAATGGAAGCGACAATGGGTCTACCTGGCGGGGGATTTACTTGTTTATGTATCTTAGGTAAAAGGTAAAACACTGGAACCTGTGATCTTTAACATATCAACAATTTCTTTAGTCAGAGATTCCGACTGTGTGTGGTCTTTTATGAATTTTATGAGTTGAGAGTTGAACTTTTCAGTAGGGTTGTTCTTAAGTAAAGTGTAGGTGTTTTTATCATCTAACTGTTTGTTGGCCTCACTGATATAATAAGATTTGTTTAATATAATAGTTAAATCGCCTTTATCTGCTGGGAGTATTATTATGTCGTCATTGTTGCGCAGTGAAGATATTGCTCTAAATTCCTCTTTAGAAAGATTTTTTTCTTTAGAAAGATTGTCAGGAAAATGAGGGTCACCTAAGTTACTTTGAATTACGCTAAGAAACTGTTCCACGGGATGATCTGGGTTTAGGTCGAGTGGATCATATTCAGAAGGAGTTTTGAATCTCTTACGGAAGTTAGACAAAATGTTGGTAAAATCAATTGAGTTTGGTTGGCTCTGTGAAATTATAGGATCATCCAAATGGTTCGACATGATGGAAAACTTAACCCTTACTTTTCTTGCAAATTCAAAGAAGAAGCTTAATATATAAATAATTATAGATGAGTGAGTAGAAAAGAATAACTAAGTACCCTTGGTTTAACATTATTTATTCCACACGACCGGTTTCGAAGGTAACTTCATCTTCGGGTGTGAGCTAGTACAAAGTTATGTATATAAACGTGGAAAATGGAACTAATTCGGTTTGTAATTGTTACAGATTGTTGGAAATGGCTAATAACCAAGAAAATAGTCGTAAAAAGAAGAAACACCATAATTTTAATGCTAATCAAATGGAAAAAGCTCTGGAGGTAAGAAAAGGGATGTCATGTCGTAAAGCAGCAGCTATGTTTGATGTTTCGAAATCAACATTGAACCGTCATATCAATTTCAAAAATACTGGCAAAGTAGGACGACCCTGTCTGTGTCTTTGACACAGATGGAGAAGAAGTAATCACACAGTGGGGGTTCCCTTAACAATGTTTGACATTAGATTAATCGTCAAATCCTATTTGGATAGATTAGGGGCTGTTGAAAAAAGGTTCAAGAATAACTTACTAGGAGTTGATTGGGTGAGAGGTTATTTGAAACGAAATCAAACCAATTTGACTAAAAGGCTTTGCCAGAATATAAAAAGATGTAGAGCTAAACTCAATGCAGAAACTCTAAATCTTTACTTTGACGAGCTAACAACTACACTAGAAAACGTAGGCCACATTTAATTGTCAATTATGACGAGACTAATTTAACGGACGACCCAGGAAGGAAAACTGTCATTGTTAGACGGGGGATCCGTCGCCCAGTAAGAATAATTGATTCTTCTAAGTCAAGTGATGTTTGCTAGAGCAGCTAACTCGTACTTTGTTGCCACCATATATTGATAAAAGGCTGAGAATCTGTACAGCTCTTGGTGAGAAAACGGTCCTAAAGGTACTGTTTATAACCGCTCCAAAAGCGGATGGTTCACAATGGAGGGAGATTTTCAAGGATTGGTTCAGATTCATTGCATTGCCTAATTTCAAGAAGCTTAAAGACAAGCCTAAGATTATTATTGGTGACAACCTGGCTAACCATGTATCACCTTGGGTGTTTGACCAATGTGTAGGAAACCAAATACGATTTGTGCTACTTCCCCCAAACAGCACAGGGCTTTGTCAGCCACTTGATGTGGCATTCTTCAATACTTTAAAATTAAATTGGAGGGCAACTCTAGACGAATGGAAAACAAAAAACCGAGGAGTTGTTTCAAGTTTTGTTTCCTAGACTTTTGAATCAATGCCTTATTTCCATTGGATATGAGAAGACAGTAAGTAATGTAAAGTCAGGATTCAAAGCTTCAGGTATTGTTCCCCTAGACAGGAACGAAATTTTGAAAAGACTTCCCAAAATTACAAACTCAGAATCAAGTAACAGTGATGAAAACACTGCTTCTAACCAATCATTACCACTACTTGTTAGTTCTTTTGAAAATTACTGTTGAAGATGATTTAAGTGAACAAGTTGTTAAGCCAGCTGCGAGGAAAACTTCGAAGAGAAAGAAAGTACCAATCTTCAGTGATGAATCGGACGGTTACTTCTCCCTACATTACATATCTGATGAGCTTCATCAAAGCTCTTCTGATGATGATGATGAGTGGCTTTTCCAGCCAGGGCCTATCCAAATCAGTAGACAATTTAAGAACAATACCAAAATAAACATGAACACCGTCAAAATTGGGTCATATGTCGTGGTTAAAATTATCTACAATGAGGGCACAAAGAAAGAAAACACTAAGAAATTTATTGGAGAAATCATATCACTCCAAGATGATGGTATTGAAGTGAAATTCTTCAGAAGGTCTACAAAAGCCATAAACATCTACATTTTTCCAGTTATAGATGATATTATTATAACAAAAGGAAGCGATATTGTCGACGTAGTAAGACCAGTAAGTGTATAAAGGCCGATACACATTTCCATACGAGATGGACTGAAGCAATGGCCAAGATGACTTTTCAGACCCTAAGTGAATAATTTTGTTTTGTGATGTATTACCAAATCAGCAACAGCAGAGCTCTTGACTCTTAATCTTAATATAATTCCTTTCTAACTGTATAAACTGTATTTCCTTATTCCTTTTCACCTCTTGAATTTTGATTTTGAACTTAATTTATAAAAGTATAAATGCTTTGAAAATGTTCTGTAACAAATTCTTAAGGGACTGAAGAATTCTTATTTTTCATTCTTATGTCTCAAATTAGCCTATTGCTTTATTAAGACATCAAAACATGATATTTAAGTTACTGTCCAATAATTACCCAATTTTATAGGGAAACTTGGGACACCATGTTTTTTTTATGGTGCCTACAACATGATCTTAAAATAAGAAATATTTACTCAACTATGAAGTACTAACATAGAACTACACTTATAAATAGATCTGACATATCTACACAACACGAAAGTGGCGGTACTCGCCGTCAAAGTTCAAAACTGTCCCAAATTGGCGCACGAAAAACACACATACGGACAATTAGAGCTCTTCTGTGGCTGACTGTACGGACGCGGCTCTACTCACAGTCACAGTGACATATCAGTCAGTCGTCATATTACATTTGTTGCGCTTGCATTACAGTTTCACGGTAGTCATCCATAGTTAACTCGTACTTAACAGTGCCTTTGTTTACACCCTTAGCACGTTTGGTGATTTTAGTTGTGCCATCATCATTGTCCACCACTGCACAGTACAATTTCGCTAGCAACCCTATGAACTCCTTGATCATTTCACCCTTACATTCGTCTTTGAATTTCCCTATAACCTTAGCATTTTGTACACTGTAACAAGAATTGGTAGGTTCATATTCACTAGTGTCAAAATCATCTAAGATGAGTTAACATGTCCTCAAATATATCATTCGTTTGAATTTTGTAAACTAGCGAGTCGGTGCCAGTGTACAAAAGATCTATTCTATTTCTGTAACGATCCATCATTATATAGTAGAAGTCGTACATTAACCATTTACTTAATTCTAAAATACACATTCCGACATAGATTGGCTTATCGAGAACTATACGTACTTTATCTAAATGTACTAAAGCTAGATCATCGCCATAGTAAGTTCTATCAATAAAATTTGGCTTAGCTACTAGTTTTTCAAATTTTCTATCATCACACACTATCCTAATACCGATAGATTTACGAGCGTTAATCATCGAACGGCCGTAGACAACATTATTTAATAATTTATATAAATCCTTCTCAAATGCGTTCTTAGCTAATTTTCTAAGATTGGTATTTTTGTCAATATACAATAATTTTATCATTATAAATTAAAAATAAAATTAATTTTAAATATTTTATAAGTATTTAAATAAAAATAAAAATTAAAATAAAAATTTCAATTTATTAAAAACTATAATTAAAATATAAATAATAATACAAATTAATTTATTAAAATTATGTCCTCAACCAAGGTGACTGTGAAAAAGATTTGGCTCTATGTATTTTGGTTAATTTCTAACCATTATCTATTGCTTGGGCAAGCACTCTGTAATGAACAATATAATTTATTTTATCCGTTAATGTAGTTAGTAATTTTGAAAATTTTAAGTTTGGTGGTTTCTTGTTCTTGCAACAGAAAGAAAGGGTTTTATGTTTAGAATGTAGGGTTTCAGGATAGGTTAGATCAACTTCAAAGATGTAACCTACGTCACTTTCAGCTGACAGGAGATGTGATATTGGGTTTAATATTTCGGATTTCATCGGCACTGAGCCACTGGAAATTACCAAATAGAAGATAATTTTTCATTAAAAAACCATAGAGGTTGTTAGCATCTAGATGCATAATATATTCGGATGGTATAGAGGGATCATAATCGGAACAGCGTTGATTATTAGCTTGGGCATGTCGAGTGCAACATTGGCATATACCCCCTTTTATGCCTTGCTCCATAAAGAGATGATGGTCGAAATCCTGAATAGTGTCAATAGATACACCGTTAAGTTTAAGCATTACATCCCAAGCATATGAAAGAGAGAGATAGTGGGCAGGGTCTAAATGGTATTATTTGAGACACATGTCTCGGAAGTGTTCATAGACATCGGATAGTAAAAGCACGTCACTTTTGAGATATAAATCTGAATATTTACCAAGGGTTTTATATTGAAAGTATCCCATACAGTCTGGGCATGGACAAAGTCTTCTGTGGAAATATCTTCCATAGTTAGTTTGTTATGGAAGGTTGATTGCAGTGGAAGGGAAGGTTCGTTAAGGACATCAGATGAGGTTACATAATCGTACGGGAAGACACCTTTGCGACTGATATGGTTGAACTGATCAGGGTCGGGGAACTGTTACGAGTTTCTCTTAATAGATCTTTTGGAAGGTTGTTAACCAGTTCGGAAAGGCTTGATGACATAAAGCGAAAGGTGTCTACAAACTGTAATTTAAGGATGTTACGTCTCGCACCATCATGTTTCATGTACTTTAAAAAGGATACGTATTTTTCCTCTGTGTTGGCTAAAACTTTGATGTCTCCCTTGTTAATATTCAATTGTGGGATGATAAAATGGGCGTCATAATTTGAAAGATTGTGGAAATAACAATTGATTGTGTTCTGTTCCTGATATTTTAGGTTGCAACTTCTATGGGCTGCTCCTCTGTAGGTGTAAGGGGCGGAATGGGAGTGATCACGAAATTTAGGTTCATTTTCGGAAAACTGTTTGGTACACAGGTAACAATGAGTGGCAGAGTCAAAAGATGCATGTTGGTCAGGAGTTAAAATGGGGTTCATCGTCTATTATTGTACAAAATACCACCTATATGTAGCACATCGATACTGATAGATTGCATAAAGTGTCGTGCGGAGTTTTCACTTCTGTACAGCCTGGTTTCAGTAAATTCATCCTGAGTATCTTTAATATGGTAACAGTAAGAGTAAGGTGCATGCAGTTGGGTAGGTATAGAGAAGGATTCATTACCAATATTAGGTTCAACAGTTACATAGGGGTGGAGGGCAGATTCAAAGTCGGCGTAGATAACGAACCTTGAACGTTGGCTGCGCTCGGGATGTTGAAAGGATATGGATTTGTCTTGGGAAAGTTCCAAATGGAGGGGATTGTTGCGGTTACAATACCGTTTATGTTCTCTTAAACTCTCCGCACATTTTAGATTTAACTTGTTCGGTCTATCGTCAAATTATGAAAAGCGACGTTTACAAATGTGGAGTGCGTGCCCTATTTTCGTCAGTTGTCTTTGTACTAATTTATTAAAATCATGTATGTACATATAGTGGCTAGTTTCTACAGATTTGACGTAAAGAACATCCCTATGATCTTGTAATTCTTGATCACATATTTTTATAGAGAAAACAATGTATGCCTTGTACGGTTTATTGGTTTTCTTATTAATTTTATATTCTACATCTAAACCAAACAAATTAATACTAACATTATTGTTCTTTTCAAACACAGGAATATCTTTCGGTTTTATGGGAAATTCAAGCCCCTCCCAGTTGTATCGATCTTTAACTTCTTGAGTGTAACTATTGGTATTTTTGAATTATTAACGAATTTTGATAACATTGAATACATGAAGCAATATTGATCATCGTTATACACATTTACTACTGATTTCGTGCGAGAAATGCAACCGGGAAGAGTTAGGAACGCTGCACCTCCCAAAGGGACATACTTGTTTACACGGATTTCAAAGTTTTTTACTCTCAGAAATGACCAGCCCGATCCAAACATTTCGCACGCATACTTTTCTTCAACAATTTTGTCGAAAGCATCGTGGAGAAACTGTCCCACGTCTGAGAGTAAGGTGAGAGGTGCATTTTTTGTCTTGAAATTTCTCATACATTTACCCCTTAATGTTTACGAACTCACATTCCAGAAAAATATTAACTTTCACAATCTTATGCTGTTTCAGTTGAGAGTGAATGAGTTTCACAACATTTATGAAAATAAAAACAAAAAATTCCGCAAGTGGAGTAGTCTTTGGAACCCCCTTTTTCAACCTAAAGGTTTGCAACCGGTTCTTGACCCCAGACTCTACTTTCCTAAATGCTGGACTATTTGGTAACTTTGATGTTGAAGAGTCCGAGTCAGTCATTGAGGACTGTGACGTATCTACATCGGACTGGACTCGTGGGAAGTCCCTGGAAGTGCTGGGTCCAGGTTGAGCCAAACCGAAGCTTCTTGAGGTTCCAGGTTGATCGGGGATGACAGCTCGTGGTTGATCGGGGTTGACAGCTTGGGGTTGATCTGGGAACGGGGCGCCTCAGCTCCTGACGACGTGGACTGACTGTATTCAGTTACCTGTTATTGTAGCCTGTAGACCTTATGGGTGTACAGCCTACAGGCTACAATAACAGGTAACTTAATATTATCAAAAGGCCTTATAGCTGGAAAAAAACAACTAGTTATTGACTGTATTCAGCCAGCGGGAAGTCTTAGCGCTGGGCATGTAAAGCTCTCATGATGTTTACGAGAGCTGTCTGCTGTGAACATGCGCTTGCACTTGGAACATGCTGGAACATAAGTTACAGGTTAGAATGCTGATGAAATAAGCACTAACGTTTTCATTTGCTCCACTTGAAATATGTGGATTGATTGTTTTAAATTAAATGTGTATTAAATTTAATCCACATAAATATAATGTACTTTATGTTAATCAGTACTGAAATTGAATGTTTTTATTATTCTAGTTACTTTTACTGAGATTGTAATCGAAAGTATGTAGCCTCCTTTTGAAGTTAATATTCAAGTGTAAGTCTGACATAATATTTCAGAAGGACTGAAAGATGGTTTAAGAAAGTCAGTTGTATGTTTATCAGTTTCAAAATGTGTTATTGCTGGAACATCATTGATTGCAATGTTACTGAAAGTTTACATTAGATTTGATGATGGTGAACGTGAAATTGGAAGAAATAACTTATTTTCTTGCTGAACGTACCTGACATTTGATTTAAGTGCTGTGAACAAATTAATTGTAAAACGAATTTTGGAAAGAATGGACTATCCATCAGATGATTTGATAAAAGATAAATTTCCCTTTTGCTCATCCTCTCAACACTTCTGGTCCTACACATCCTGACTGTGACAGTTCAAAACAGCATAAGAAATTACACCATCAACATTTTTCACTAACAACCAGTTTTCCTAACTCATATTGCAGTTTTGCGGATGGAAGCATAGGTCTTATTAACAATATTATTTACTCTTTGACTTTCAAGTCTATGAGTGTAATTTTTCATAGATTTAAAATGTACGAAGATTTTTATGGACCTTCTTTATGTCCCAGTTCTTCTCCAGGTATCCATCTCTTGAACAAATTATCACCACAATTAGAAATCCGACCCATTTCAGAAATAAACGAAAAAATTGTTCTTTTTCCGACTGGAAATGATAAGAATTTGGCTCTACCCTTCCTCCACATAGAGTAGTAATTACAAACCATAATGCACACACAACCAGCTTTTACCAGGTAATTCGCTTATCAAACATACAATTTATTTAAGATCTTAATTTGTATAAACAAATTTAACAAATCTTAATAAATAGCCAATTTATTGCTAAAGCAATTTGTAAACAAAAATAAATGTCCCGGTTTGGTCCAGACATTTTTGTTTAAAGTCAAATTTTCAATATATTTTACAAGGTTTACAATACAGATTGTTTTTTTGACAATATTCTGAATACCACAAGTAAGACTTAAGCCTAATTAAACAAATGGGTTATGGAACTTTAAACTATCTATAAACTCTTTAACTGTATAAAACAAAATTTGGGCAAGATAATTTATTAGGTTAGTTTTGAATTGGTTTAAAAAATAACTTTAACGTTGTCAGTTAGTTTATTGTATAATATTCCACCGGCTTCAACAGGAAGTTTATTACATAACTGCTGTCTATGGTAGGATATTTACCATTCTTAGATGAAAAATAGAGAGGCTTAATTTTAGAGCTTAACCCTAGTTAAAAAACAATATGTAACTATTTAGAGATGGAGCAGATGTATGCGGTATGCAAATTACCGGAGGTAATGACGACGTAGTGAACGTCTGCAGCTCATGGTTATGCAATGGAAATAAAGCAACCTACTTCCCGCCTAAGAGCATGGGAAGAAACTTGAACAAACTGTTAAAAAATCAGGAACTGCCAGATCCTAACTCATGGAAAGTTTATCCTGGCGAAATTCTGGGTTTTTATGGTAAGTGTATTACAAAATTATCATACTATTAAAATGCTGAAGAATGGTGGTCTTTATAAAACTTATTCGTACCACTAACTTGTTATTAAAGTCAATTTCTTTCAAATTATATACCACAAAACATAGTTCTATATTTAAAAGCTGCCCCAAAAACCGACCATTTTGGACATTTGTTTGGGTTGAAAATATTTGGCTAAGAATTGAAAAGGAGACAAGTGTTCTCAAAACTAATTTAATTATCCTCTTTCATTTTAGGACTACAAACACAATTGCTCTGAAACACCCACTACGATACTGCAAAAGCACTTTGAAGAAGTGGCCTACCATTCAAAACTTAAATCTTAGAGTTGTATTACATGGTCAGGTTTCGAAACGTGTACCGCTTGACAGTGTCAAAATTGTGCTTGAAACAGAAACAAAGTGTTCAAATGGAAATGTCTGCATGTTTGTTTTTCGACAATCTTAGGGTGATCTTAGAGCACTTTAGGCTGTGGTCGAACTGTGCCAGCACCCTGACTTTTGATGCTAGTGCGATTTTCTTGTGAAATGATTAAACTTGAATGTAATTTTCCAGATTCATATGATAAGGCTGAAAGAAAATGTAGAGTAGCCTGCGAGACATCTAATCTAGAGAGTCTAGATGAAGAAGAGGAGAGCGCTTAAGAAATAAAAGAAGGAAAATTGTCTTCTATGACAGTGAATCTGAACATTCCATTATAAATGCCTCCCCCCTTCAACTATCCTTCACCTCTCCAAAATACCCACAGTTCAAATCATAACTCATTCAAACAAAACAACAATTTAGCCAGTCACCAAGCCCAAACTCATCATGTTCTTCTCCATTACTTTCTCCTACACTCCTCCTGTCTCAACGCCAAACTGCCAACATGCAGACACCTCAGCCAGGTGAGTACATCTAGTAATCAAATTTTGTTGTAATAAATTTGTAGACAGAAATCTTAACTTGAAATAGTAAAGTAGGCTTAAATAATAACACTAGTTTTTAGTCACAACAGCCAGTAAAAATTTCCTTCAAGATAGACTAAACTTTCACTTAAGAAACAAATCACGTCTCCATAAACAAATTGATACAGAAATTTTGAGTCTTTCAAATCTCATAGGCCCAGACTTTGAAAACATGCTTAAACGTCTAGACAGTACAGCTTCTTGGCACAGTGAAAAATTTAAAGCAACACACTAAAAAAAACTTCAAAACTTAGAGAAAGCCGCTAATAGTGAAACCAAAAACAACACGGTCTCTAGGCCTAGTATCGCGGCGGGTCAGGTAGCAGATGAAGCCCCCGCGCCACCCGGTCTAGCGGTCGTTAACCTGTCTAACAAAGAGCTGAATTCCAGCGAGTCCCTTGTTCCTTCTAAAGGTCTAAATTTTTCCATAATCCCTAAACAAGTAAATGTGCTGGATTTCATTACTGGGATTGAGTCTGACGTTCCTCAGTTGACAGAGGAATTGGCGGACCAGTTCAGGTGTGAAGCCAGTGCAGCACTAAAAAACATAAAACAGCCTAAACAAAACCTATCCAAGGATGAACACAAAGCAATAAAAACTCTAAAATCTGATGACACAATAAAAATTCTCCCAGCAGACAAAGGTAATGCAACCGTAGTTCTGAACAATAAAGATTATGATTTAAAAATTGAAGACGTTCTCAAAGCAGGAAAATACACACTCCTTAACAAAGACCCCACTAAGACATTTGAAAATAAAATAGAAAGGACACTAAGAAAGCATAAACAATATCTCAAGGATGAAACTAGATCAAAACTAACTCCACACCACTCCATAACACCTCACATGTACGGTCTTCCTAAAATACACAAACCTAATTTCCCACTAAGGCCCATTGTAAGCTCAAAAAACTCTCCCAGCCGTGAACTGTGCAGACACCTTTTACCAATACTAAAACCATTAGCAGGACAGTCAGACTCACATGTAGTAAACTCTAAACACTTTGTAAACCTCACCAAAGACATGCAACTACCAAAAGATGACAGGTTGGTCAGTTTCGATGTTGAAAGTTTGTTCACTAACATCCCAGTCCATGAAACACTACAAATAATTGAAAATAGACTAAATAGTGACCCTAACCTAAAAAATAGAACCACTCTACCAGTAAACGTGATAATGGAATTGCTAAAACTTTGCACCGAATGTAACTATTTTGAGCTAAATAATAGAATTTATCGCCAGGATGAAGGAATGGCCATGGGGTCATCATTATCACCTGTCTTTGCCAACATCTTCATGGAAGAGTTCGAACAAAAGACCATAAACACCTCGAACTTCAAACCGAAGGTGTGGTTGAGATACGTTGATGACACTTTTGTCATCTGGAGTCATGGCGATGAAGAACTGGACAACTTCACTAAACACCTAAACAACACCTCACCAACAATAAAACTAACAGTAGAAAAAGAAACAGACAACACACTTCCATTTTTAGATGTTAAAGTAGTAAGAGAAAATGAACTTTTGAAAACCTCGGTACACAGGAAAAAACACACACTGGCAGGTACTTAAATTTCAACTCTAATCACTCCACATCAGTTAAAGAAAAGGTAGCCTTTTCCTTGTTTGATAGGGCCAAGTCAGTCTGCCAAGATAAATTCAGTTTAGATAAAGAAATAGGAAACATATCACAAGATCTTAAACTCAATGGGTATCCAGATAAAACTATAAATAAATGCGCTTTGCCAAGACATAAAACACAACAGGACACCACAACTGAGAAACCTAATGCATACATAAGTATACCATACATACCTAAAGTTTCGGAAAAAATAAGAAGAGTAGCTAGGAGGTTTAACATAAGAACTGCTTTTAAAACCCAAAATACACTTAGGCCGTCTGCACACGGAGCTACTGAAAAGGAACTAAACTGGTTTGTAACTTGAGTTACTAACCGATTACTGACTCATTAGTGACCTGACTCCGTACACGAGGCAACCGATCAGTGATCTAAATCTGTACTCTGCCCAGTGTCGTCATGGATACAGCACAGTTAACACGTGTTTTAAGTTCAGGAGATTCCAGTGATGATGAAAACGTAGTAATTTATTACTATCTTAGATCTAGAAGAAGACGCGTGAACAGAAGGTTCTGGGTACATCCGTACCTTGAAAGGAATTTTCATAGACGTTTGTTTGTTGCTGCAAAAGAACTCACACTTTCAGATGCCAAGTTTGTAGCATTCTATAGAATTTCGAAAGATAGTTTTGTGGAACTAGTGAAATTAATTTCTCCTGAAATACACAAACGTAATACAAACATGAGAGAGTCTGTGGAAGCTGAGGAACGGATATTAATAACACTCAGGTAAGAAATAATGTATTCATTCAAAATAAATAAGTTTTCAAAGTTCTGTTTCGTTAAAAAAAAGGAATTTAAATATACTCGTATTACACGTGATCGTTACTAGCAGTATCACGTGGATAATGATTTGAAAAGAAGTTAGCTAGAGGTGTGATATTAGTATCATCACTGTCTTGCGGGTTATTTAAGATAAATATATCAGGGTCGTGTTGGGTCGATGGCGATATAGATGATGTGTCCCTGGACCTAACAGATAGAATTTCGTCCACAACATCTAAAGTTCTTCTATTGGGGCATATTTAGTGCATCAGCGATCAAGCATTGGATCCAAAATGGCAGACTTGGAATCCCTCCCCCTTCACCGTTAAAATTTGATTCAAATAGTAGTCCATTTCCCTATTACTTTGTTGCTGATGAAGGATTTCCACTGTCAAACTATATGATGAGACCCTACCCCTCAAGGGTATTAGATAACGTAAAAGGAATATTCAACTATAGGTTGAGTCGAGCAAGAAAAACAATTGAGTGTGTTTTTGGTATGACGTGCGAAAAGTTCTCAGTTTTGAACGGTCCAATCCGTATCCGAGATCCCGAAGTGGTGGAGTACGTCATCAAATCAGCTTGTGTACTTCACAATTTCGTAAGAAAACGGGAAGGACTTCCCTACATGCCGAGGAACGAAACTCCTGCAGAAGATGGTAACCAGAACCCCGGCAAAGTGCAGCCTCTACCTGATTACTTAACAATTAACAACAACTCTCGAGCAGCAGACCTTAGAGGCTATTTAGCCAACTATTTCCTCATCCCTCAAGCATACCTGCCATGGCAGTGGAAATACTCGGTATGACAAAATGTCAATTCAAATAAATAGTCTGTTGAACAATATTTAATTATTTCTTATTTATATCTCCCTGGGTTGTATTGTAGCCTACTATTGAACTAAAACCTTTTACAATATATACCAAACATCAATTAAAAAGTTGTACCACGTTATACCGTACTAATACGTAATATTTGACTAACTAAACTGTTAGTAATATCATACATTTTAATTTTTATGGATTTTAAATTTTGTATTATAATACTAGAATATTTAAGTGTTTTACCTTTTAGAATATTAGGAGTTTAAAAAGTTTAAAGCCATTTTCTTACGTTTTTGTCCTTTCCAAGTATAATTTGCTATTTTGCTGAGTTCTTAAAGCTTAATACTTGAATTTTATTTTATAGCCGTTTTGATTTCACGTATTATTCATATGCAACATAAGAAATCATGTGAGTACAAAGCACTAGACTCTACAAAGCACAAAGTGTCTATATAGGCGAGTATTTCTAACCAGGGCTCAGGCTCAGGCGACGCTTATTTACAACTACTCCACTCGTCACTCCGCCATTATGGTCGGTAGGAGGATAAGTTGACAAGAGTGCAATATAATTGGGCATTACATTTTTGGTCGGTATCTCAGCGGGGTAAGGAGGGAGATGGGCGTGTCCAAGTGACCGTGAGGGGGTGCCTGAAGCATTGTTATGTAGTGCCGACTGGCGACTGCAGAGAGAGGTGCGTACGTTGTACCCTTGAACCAAGCAAGTGCTAAGTAGGCAAACAGCGCGGTTAGGCTATTCATGTATAACAAAAAAGCTGCTGTTCATCGGTCTAGTGAATTTAAACCGTAATGAAAGGCCTATAACCTTGAAAAGTGGACTTTGTTATTTTTTATTTATATTACTATTCAGTAGACTGTAACGTGCATTTAAAATATGTTTGTGAATACAAACAAAACCGCACGGGTCTCTGCTTGCCATGGTTACATGTTTAACAAGCGCTTTCGTACTGAAAATGCATTTCGCAGGAGCGATTGAGAATTTCATTATGAAATAATCACTAAAATTTGTAAACATATATATGTACATAGGAAAAATAGTAGATGACTGCCTCACATATTAAAATGTGTACCTATCGATATTGATTACGGTACTAAATTTAATTAGGACCTGCTTTGGGAAATCCATTTTGTGAAATCACCGAGTGACTCGACATGTTAGTCACTAGGAGACTGGTTACTAACTGATTGCTATCGCGTCCGTAAATAGTAGCGCCGTGTGCGGGGTCTCATTGCATTACATTGGAGGTTACTCAAAATAAACTAGTTAGTGATATGAGTCACCAATCAGTTCCTTTTCAGTAGCTCCGTGTGCAGACGGCCTTAGACAATACCTCTGTAAAACTAAACCTAAAAATGAGGAACAATCCTCAAAAAACTGCGTTTACAGCTTTCGCTGTGAATGTGATAGGGAATATATAGGTGAAACCAAGCGCCCTTTACAGACACGCCTTAACGAACACAAAAAGAATTTAAAATATGAAGAAACCACATCTTCAAAATTAGCAAAACACGCATGGGATCATGATTACACTTTTGACTTCAATAACATTAAAGTTCTCCACCATGAAACACATTTTTACAAAAGAAAATTTGTAGAGAGAACTTTGATAAAACTAAATAACAATCCCATTAGCCAAAGTAGTATAGAAGTTAGGCCCCTCTGGATACCTATGCTTAAAACCCATTTTCAAAACAGTAAACAATTTCAGCCAGAAAAAGTCATAACAGATAACATAAAAACCAGAACACACCCAATGACCTTCAGAAATAGACTGAACTAACACACACATACACGTCTCGTAACTGAACGCCCATGTGAGCGAAGAATGGAGACCACACTAAATACACGTCTCGTAACTGAACGCCCATGTGAGCGAAGCATGGAGACCACACTTAATACACGTCTCGTAATTGAACGCCCGTGTGAGCGAAGCATGGAGACACACACGACGTACAGTTAGGCCTTAGCAGTGTTACAGTTTCTTGTTTTCATGATATATGTTTTAATGTGCCGCTTCTCCCATGAAAACCTCAACCCCCGACGACTGTGTGCCTCAAACTTCCCCAACCCGCTCCCCTTCCACTCATCTACAGACCGGGCTGTCAACTACCGGCCTACAGGGATGTTAGTTAGTGCGTGCCCCCCGTAGTGCGAGGTTCGTGGTCCGAGTCTGGGTGAGATCCTTTCAATTAATAACTACTTACCACATCTCTGTGTTTTTCAGCTATTGTTTTTTCAGCTATTGAGCGTTTGAAGTCCGAAAAGCGGTACTCGGGTGCTACCTTTCACATTCCAAATAGTGCGTCCAGACCTCCACAATTAGTTCAGATAAGTTCCGATTTCAAGAACTAATGCTAAAAGTTGGGTGTTATTTACAATTCAGAGAGAGCCGACTTTTAACTTTCAATAATAGAATGAACGGTTCACGGTAACAGGAAATAGTCCAGTTCACATTTGCCGCTCGTGCTGCTAGTTCGTTCGCTTAAGTTCGTCACTCGTACATCACAAGTGCAAAGTGCGTACATCATTTCACTAGATTCATAGTACTTCAATATTTAAATTAATTTCAGTCACCGGTACCAACATTTAATATTTCACATTTCCACTTTGCTGAACTTGAATTACTTTACATATTTCAACAGTTAAATTAATTTCAGTCACTACGATATCAACATTTAACATTTCATATTTTCCGCTTTACAAATTTAACTTTTATAGATTGAAATGGCATTAGAGATCGTCGCCATGGGACTCTTAGATAATGTAAATATGCCCGGGATTCGAAATCCTAGGAAACTGTTCGACATTACCAGGGAGACTGTATGTAGGTACCTCAAGTACGGTAGTATCATTGAATACCTCATACTCGAAGTGAAAAGGGAACTCCGCTGCAACATAAAGTTTTACTGGTTGTGGGAAGGGAAGGAGGAGAAACCGTGGCACAACGTGGATGATAACCCCTATGAGGAAATTGACTTTTTCCGTATGAATCGGGAGCAATTTCATATGCTCCAGCAAATGCCTGAAGGATTTGTACCCCCTTTCTTTAATGAACTTTCCAGGGAGGATGAAATGCATGTTGTTTCAAAATACTGGGAGTTTAAAGGGGAACATGTGGGGCTTAGCGCGGAGGACCGATTCGCAATTTGCGAAAGTTGCCACGATTACCTGAGTAAACTGAGTGCTAGAGATGTGCGAGTAGGGTGGGGTGGGAACAAGCGGAACTGGCACTTTAATTACGTTGAAATTTGTAAAGAAGTGAGGATTCAAGACTTCCACGAGGCAGTGATTTGCCAGTGGGACACGTACTGTGATTATTGCATTTTACAGCCTCTTGTTGAGTTCAACACAGAGGCTGAGTGCATGAACGATGTTTATTTACATGCCGTCTCCGATCCCAGTGATATAAGTGATAATAAGTTATAACATTAGCTATTTCAGTTAAAGATGTTAATATTATGTCCCAGTTAGTGTGCTCGTACATATTTTAATAGATAGTTGCAAATTTAATGAACAGTTCAACCCTCGCGGTACATCATGGACTCGCCCCCTCCCACCTGCTATAGTGCACCCCTCCACCACCTACCGCCACCAACACCACCCCACCCCACCCCGCAACAACCAGTGAACTTATACCCCTAGAAGCTCCGGAACATCAACAGTTGCCAGCTACATCCCAACAATCCTCCTACAGTAGTAACCTAATCGGATACTGCAATGGAATTGGTTCCATTGGTCTTGGGAACTGGTAACCAACACAGAAGAGAGGTTAATAGTTAGTTCTAACACATCTCAATGCTAGTTGAAATCTAAATATTAATAAGTGCTATGAATCAAAAACCGATGCACTTTCATAGCATTCTAAGAAAACTTTGCAAAGTGTCAATAGTTCTCTTTACAGGTCCCATACGCAGAATATGCATATTATGGGTACGAGCTAGTTGCCTACTCTCCTACAATATTCACACACAGCTACGATTTATCTGGTACGAGGTTGTTCGCGGCAGGTGGACCATACTCTTCAAACCACTACGGACACTACACTGCTTTTTGGCAGTAACAAGCCTTTACCAACAAGCTTTACAAGATTTGTTTCTTCAATCAAATGTATTTATTATTTTGTTTTATAATTTTTATATAAAAGCTTTGTTTTTATTTAAAATATAAATAATATTGAATTTTGGAAAGTCAGTAATATTGATGTGCCACTAAAGTACGTCAGTATTATTGAATTATTTAAAAAGTTGTTTTGGTCGCAATAAATCATACTTTTGTTTAAAAGGTGCTATGTTACTTGTATACATTTTATCACCCCAAGTAACCCTCATAAGTGAATCATATAATAATATTATAATTTCTTATTCAAATAAATTGACTACCGAGGATTGAAACTTCCAGCGGCAATGCCCTCTGTGAATATCACCTGGCAATTTCTCAGTTAGTTCTACTGTGTGTGTATTTTAGCCAGTTTCTGTTGGTGGTTGATAAAACTTTCAACAAAACGTTTGTCCTGACATGTTTGATAAATATTTGCTAATTGGAAACCTGTCTTTATTTCCAACTATAAATAAAAAAAATCTACTTTTTAAATTATTTAAAGTCGTACAGTTTTAAATAAAGACTCTTCTGGTTCGATATATTGTGTATTTAATTTTTTCTCATTAGAGTAGGAAAGATTAGTTTGTGTTTTTGGATACTAAACTAAAGCTATTTCAAAAGACAGCAAATTTAAACTGCCACCATATTATTACTTTCAATTTCTTACCTGATACACTCGTATTTTAGCCTTAGGACGTTCTTGTCAGAGTATTGGCCATAACAGCTAGAAGATTTTTTTGTTGTAAAGTCAACATTACCAACTACAGTATAAAAATAACACAGACTGGCCGTGCAGACTTTCAAAATCTGTTGCTAAAATAAAAAGAAAACAAAAGAAATGTTCTCATCGGGTACTAAAGAGTGACTTTGGCCCAATTAGATGTTGGGACCGTTAAGTGGTAGCCCTCTTTTTATTCAGAAAGAAAAACTGGAAACCAGTAGTACTTTCAGTTGAGGCAGTTTTGTAGGCTACTGGACTGATGTAAATTCAGGCCCCGATTTACCAATGGGCAGACTGGGCAATTGCCCAGGGCGGTAATTTCTGGGGCGGACAATTTTCAGGAATTTTTTTATTATTATTTCCAGAACAACGATAAAAAACGAGAATGACACAAAAAACTTGCGTAGGCCATGCAAGAGATCTGGTTACAAGCAACTGTCTATCATTGTTTTGCTGTTGTGCAGTATTAGGCCTCGATCATATTGGATGCAAGCTTGCGCAAGTAAATTAGTGGCGCACGCGTGCGCAAGCGTGCACATAGAAACACATAAAGAACGACCATAAAAATCTTCGTACATTTCCAATCTATGAAAAATTACACTCATAGACTTGAAAGACAAAGAGTAAATAATATTGTTTATAAGACCTATGCTTCCATCCGCAACATGAGTTAGGAAAACTGGTTGTTCGTGAAAAATGTTGATGGTGTAATTTCTTATACTGTTTTGAACTGTCACAATCAGGATGTGTAGGACCAGAAGTGTGAGAGGATGAGAAAAAGGGAAATTTATCTTTTATCAAATCATCTGATGGATAGTCACATCTTTCCTAAATTTGTTTTGCAATTAATTGTTCCAAGGAGTGTTCACCTTTTCTTATTAGCTTTTTAGAGAAATAAATAGTTTTCAAACCTAAATGCTGAACAATTAACCAACGGACCGAATGTTTCTATACTCCCAGACAAATGAATAAGATTGTGAAAATTATGGGTTAAATATTGCTGGCCATAGATATGTTTGTTTGAAGACTTCGAGAAAACGAGACAAAAGATCATCAGCATAATCCTTGTGGTGAAGACAAAAAACCTAGGACTTAAAAGAATTCTCATACACATATGCAGGTGCAAGAAATTATCATACAAATGTTCATTTTCTAATCCTAAACAATTTTTTAATACAAGAGGGCCAGTATACAACAAGAACTGTCTAAATTCAGTGGCAAAATTGTGCGCATTACTCCAAGACAGACTAGATGCATATAATCTATGGGAAATGATGAGATGAAATCTAATCCAGGAATTTGAGTTAATATAGTGTTAGTTGTATGGAATTCTCGATCTTGACTCAAGAAACCTTCTGAGGTGCGAAGTGAACGGTGTAAAACACATTTGTCTGGTCTAATTGGAAATGTCATTCTTCCTGCATAGAGATGAGCGGGTTGTTTACACTTAGTACAAGAACTGTAACCATTGTGAACTTTGATACCTAAAATAAAGGCTTTGGCGGGTGCATCACAACAAAAACCCTTCACTTTGATGAAAAACTGTTTCCCATTTAACAATAATCCATAACAATAATGTAAGAAATGAACTACTAGAGTGTGGTATCTTTTTACCGTAGTAAATTCCAACACTATCACTTTGACAGATAAAAATGGAATGTTAACAATTGATCCTAAAATAGGCCATAATTCCCCTGAACCACTTTTAAATAAAGGTAGCCCATCAACTCCTAAGTAGGTCCCTTTGACCGATTTGACTCCTATGGTGGCCGTGAAATCTAGGGTGGCTGTACATAGTGAAAATCAAACGGTAACGAGTGAGTCGGTTGCGGCAGAGCGCCCGGGGGCTGTAGTGAAAGTGACGTTCAAGTATCAGACTCTAGGTCTCGAAAAGCTTCACACTTGGTCTTAAAATCTTAGGTTTCTGTTTCGGAACCTCGTGGACCATTCGAAAACTGTAACTTATATAAAGCTCGAAAAATGTAGAACAATTAACCATTTCCATACGGATCGTTGAAAAGAAAGTACATAATTACAAAGATGGCTTATTATAGATCTTAATTGTAAAAACGCTAAATAGCTAATTTATTACTAAATAAATTTGAAAAGTTTGACCGAACTGATTTGTCTTCAGCAGGAGGCAAACCACTACACCGTGTGTAGTGGTTTAGCATAACCGCCCGGTAAGCGGGAGACCCGGGTTCAAATCCCGGTTCGGTCCAAATATTTTAATTACAAAGATGGAGTTAAACAACCTTAACGAAGTAGATAGTTTAACCGTCCCTGGATTTTCATATTTAGGTCCAGGAAATCCTATTAACAATGGTAACCCTGTTAACGGTGTGGATATGGTAGCTATGATACATGATCTAATGTACGAAGAGGCTCAAAAGAGTTTCGAATTACATAAAAATAAACATAAAGCTTTCGAAGATATCCAACTGGCTGATAGGGTTTTCGTAGAAACACTTAAAGATTTAAAAACAAAATCATGGTGCGAAGCATTTGGTAAAGTTTTAGGTTCCACAGTCATAAGTATCAAAATACGCATTGAAAAGTGCTTGAACTGTACCATATATCCAAGATTTCGCTAAGTCTTACCAAATTTCCATAACTTTAACAATTTAAACATTAATTGAATCTCGATATTTGAAATCATAGTCAAGGTTCCGGGCAAGGTTACTTTCCCTTGAGAGTGCAAACAACTTCCCAACCCTTGCTAAATCGAGTTGGAAACTTTCCAGGCAGGCTCGAATGGTAAACACGCTAGGAATAGTTACACAGGCGAAATTCCCAATACGGTATCTGAACAGTTAGATGCCGCAAATATAAAACAATTTTAGATTGCGATATCGGAATTGGGGCGTTTGAAGTCCGAAAAGCGGTACTCGGGTGCTACCTTTCACATTCCAAATAGTGCGTCCAGACCTCCACAATTAGTTCAGTTAAGTTCCGATTTCAAGAACTAATGCTAAAAGTTGGGTGCTATTTACAATTCAGAGAGAGCCGACTTTTAACTTTCAATAATAGAATGAACGGTTCACGGTAACAGGAAATAGTTCAGTTCACATTTGTCGCTCGTGCTGCTAGTTCGTTCGCTTAAGTTCGTCACTCGTACATCACAAGTGCAAAGTGCGTACATCATTTCACTAGATTCATAGTACTTCAATATTTAAATTAATTTCAGTCACCGGTACCAACATTTAATATTTCACATTTCCACTTTGCTGAACTTGAATTACTTTACATATTTCAACAGTTAAATTAATTTCAGTCACTACGATATCAACATTTAACATTTCATATTTTCCGCTTTACAAATTTAACTTTTATAGATTGAAATGGCATTAGAGAACGTCGCCATGGGACACTTAGATAATGTAAATCTACCCGGAGATAGTCTTCCAAGGATTCGAAATCCTAGGAAACTGTTCGACATTACCAGGGAGACTGTTAAATATAGTTTAACTTTAAATTATTAATTATTTTTGTATCTTTATGTTTTGCAAAGTTGGTGTTTTGATAGGTGTTTTCTAATATGACAGCTGATAGTCTATTATTGCATAAAAATAATAAGATGTGTTTGTTTATGTTCAGTTTTGTATTCTCCAATGTGACAGTAATTTTCCTGTTAAAATAAACCAAGTATTTCCTATATTTAAATCTTTTATTTAGTTAGCAAGAAGGTACAAATTTGACATTTGGCGCCCAACGTGGGGCAAGAAAGTTTAGTTTCACTACAGTCATTATATTTGTATCTAAACATGGATAAGGCTATTAAGAAAAGATCTCCTTTGAGAGGCGTGTTTACTAGGAACATAAATGAATTGAATGGTTTATTTGAAAGTAATAACACAGTGGAAGTACGTGCAAAACTGTCAACAATGGAACAAGTATTCATGAAGATTTCTCAACTAGATGACGAAATAATGGATCTTATGTTGGAAGAAAATATTTCTGAAGATGATATTTCAAAAGAGGTTGAAGCGGTTTACGACTACAGAAGTAAGTTAGATCTGATCAAGGTACGTGTTCTAGATATGACTCTACCCACAAATTCAGCAGATCAAAACTCACTTTGTAGTAACAATACAACTCGCTCAGTACCAAGTTACAACCTCAGATTGCCTAAGATTGAAATACACAAATTTTCAGGAGACTTAAAAGAATGGTTGCCATTCTGGAACCAATTCCAACGTATTCATGAGGATGACAGCATTTCCCCTATCGATAAATTCTACTATCTTGATCAAGCGATTATGCGCGACTCTCGTGCTTGGAGAGTTGTTGAAAGTTTTCCACACTCTGAGGAAAATTATCCTTTGGCTATACAATCTCTGAAAGAACGTTTTGGAAGAGAGGATCTGTTGATTGACATTTACATCAGGGAATTACTAAACCTCACTTTACCCTCTAGTAAATCATGTACTTTGTCCGAAATGTATGATAAGTTAGAGTGCCGTCTCAGGTCACTTGAGGTTCTAGGTGTGACTAAGGGAAAATGTGCTGCAATAATATGTCCCTTGCTCGAGTCTTGTAACCGAGGAGTATCTTAGAGTTTGGCAGCGTAGTTGCACAGGTGAAAACTTACGTACTGCTGAAAATAGGCTAGATGAGTTCATGAAATTTATGAAAAATGAGGTTCAGAATGAGGAAAGAATTGATGTAGCTTTAAACAGTTTTACCAGTAGCAAGCCTGCTAAGGTTTTGTCCAAAAATTATGGTGCTAAGTCACCTAAAAGGTCTCCCATACCTACTGCAGCAGGCTTAATGACTTTAAATGACAGGAAGAGTCCAGTTTGCATATTCTGTGACGAGTGTAAGCACAGCAGTGTAGATTGTTACAAAGCTAGGGAAATGAATCTTTCCGAGCGAATTGATATTGTAAAACGCAATAGATGTTGTCTAATTTGTATAAAAGGAAATCACATGGCAAAATTTTGCAAGTATAAACAAAATGCCCAGTATGTGATAAAAGACATGTACTCTTGTTGTGTCCAAACTTGAAAAGATTCGTAGATGTTCCAGATGTAAAGGAGCACGGCGTGGTTCCTATTGAAGGAAAAGTCCTTGCTAACATCACATCTGACAACGTTCTTCTACCTACACTCATGGTAAAAATCAGAGGAGATGGAGTCCAGAAGATCGCCAGAGCTGTCGTAGATACGGGGTCTCAGCGCTCTTATATATTGAAAAGGACAGCCCAAGAAATGAACTACTTACCTACTTCAGAGGAAACCATTATTCACACCTTGTTTGGTGGTCAAAGGTCAGGTATTTGTAAACATCATATGTACAAAATTCACCTTTCTAGTATGGATGAAAAATATTCATGTAATTTTGATGTGTTAGATCAAAATGTCATATTAGAAAACATCTATCATGTTACAACCTTTTTCCAAACAATCGTTGAGGGGTGGCTCCTTTTGAACATGGGCTGAGGCATCGAAAACGGGACGAACCTTTGTAGTACTGCTCTCCTTGACTACATGTCTATGAGGTAAGTAGTGTTTTACGTTACCTAGCTCATGCTCTGGTACTTTCTCGATTACATTGTCTTTATTCCATTCTTGAAATACTTCTTCGTATTCCGTGTAGACACCATCTTTCTCCAACTTCTTGATTGTTGACTCCAGTCTCTTCACTGCCACATCATGGTTTGTAGAGAGGTCTGGGTGACTTTCTTTCCACGGTAGCTTGACTTCATAGCGACCCTCTGCGTCAATCTTTAGCGTGTCCTGAAAAAACTTGTCAGTTTCTTGTTCAATTAAAGTTTTTGATTTAGTTTCAGTAGGATCAGTAATCCCTAATAAATCCAACTTCCATAAATTAGATACATTCATGTCATCTACCAACATTGAGGTAGTTAGCATTGCTGTGGACTGCTTAACCGGCTGAGCTGGTTTTTTCCCAAGTAAGGTCCAACCTAATTCTGTTTCCATTGCTGTTACACCACTATACAGTTGTTTTACATTTCCCGTCAACATCTTACCGATGACATCTGCTCCAATCAATATTTCAACAGTGTTGGTACTTTCCAAACATGTGTTTTTGATTAGGCCTAGGTCTGTAGCTTCATCAGCCCTAAACCCTTGAGTGTAGTTTGGGATGTTATCGCATATGACATTTTGATCTAACACATCAAAATGTCATATGCGATAACATCCCAAACTACACTCAACAACCCTGTATGTAGGTACCTCAAGTACGGTAGTATCATTGAATACCTCATACTCCCCATCGAAGTGAAAAGGGAACTCCGCTGCATCATCAAGTTTTACTGGTTGTGGGAAGGGAAGGAGGAGAAACCGTGGCACAACGTGGATGATTACCCGTATGAGGAAATTGCCTTTTTCCGTACGAATCGGGAGCAATTTCATATGCCCCAGCAAATGCCTGAAGGATTTGTACCCCCTTTGTTTAATGAACCTTTCAGGGAGGATGAAATGCATGTTGTTTCAAAATACTGGGAGTTTAAAGGGGAACATGTGGGGCTTAGCGCGGAGGACCGATTCGCAATTTCCAATAGTTGCCACGATTACCTGAGTAAACTGAGTGCTAGAGATGTGCGAGTAGGGTGGGGTGGGGACAAGCGGAACTGGCACTTTAATTACGTTGAAATTTGTAAAGAAGTGAGGATTCAAGACTTCCGCGAGGCAGTGATTCGCCAGTGGGACACGTACTGTGATTATTGCATTTTACAGCCTCTTGTTGAGTTCAACACAGAGGCTGAGTGCATGAACGATGTTTATTTACATGCCGTCTCCGATCCCAGTGATATAAGTGATAATAAGTTATAACATTAGCTATTTCAGTTAAAGATGTTAATATTATGTCCCAGTTAGTGTGCTCGTACATATTTTAATAGATAGTTGCAAATTTAATGAACAGTTCAACCCTCGCGGTACATCATGGACTCTCACCTGCTATAGTGCACCCCTCCACCAACCACCACCACCAACACCAACCACCCCACCACTCAACAACCAGTGAACTTTTACCCCTAGAAGCTCCGGAACATCAACAGTTGCCAGCTACATCTCAACAATCCTCCTACAGTAGTAACCTAATCGGATACTGCAATGGAATTGGTTCCATTGGTCTTGGGAACTGGTAACCAACACAGAAGAGAGGTTAATAGTTAGTTCTAACACATCTCAATGCTAGTTGAAATCTAAATAAGGCGCTATTAAAAAGTGCTATGAATCAAAAACCGATGCACTTTCATAGCATTCTAAGAAAACTTTGCAAAGTGTTAATAGTTCTCTTTACAGGTCCCATACGCAGAATATGCATATTATAGGTACGAGCTAGTTGCCTACTCTCCTACAATATTCACACACAGCTACGATTTATCTGGTACGAGGTTGTTCGCGGCAGGTGGACAATATTCTTCAAACCACTACGGAAACTACACTGCTTTTTGGCAGTAACAAGCCTTTACCAACAAGCATTACAAGATTTGTTTCTGCAATCAAATGTATTTATTATTTTGTTTTATAATTTGTATATAAAAGCTTTGTTTTTATTTAAAATATAAATAATATTGAACTTTGGAAATTCAGTATTATTGATGTGCCACGTCAGTATTATTGAATTATTTAAAAAGTTGTTTTGGTCGCAATAAATCTTACTTTTGTTATGTAAATAAAATGTTTCCAACTATAAATAAAAATATTTTAGCCTTAGGACGTTCTTGTCAGAGTATTTGGCCATAACAGCTAGAAGATTTTGTTGTTGTAAAGTCAACATTACCAACTACAGTATATAAATAACACAGACTGGCCGTGCAGACTTTCAAAATCTGTTGCTAAAACAAAAAGAAAACAAAAGAAATGTTCTCATCGGGTACTAAAGAGTGACTTTGGCCCAATTAGATGTTGGGACCGTTAAGTGGTAGCCCTCTTTTTATTCAGAAAGAACAACTGGAAACCAGTAGTACTTTCAGTTGAGGCAGTTTTGTAGGCTACTGGACTGATGTAAATTCAGGCCCCGATTTACCAATGGGCAGACTGGGCAATTGCCCAGGGCGGTAATTTCTGGGGGGCGGAAAATTTTCAGGAATTTTTTTTATTATTATTTCCAGAACAACAATAAAAAACGAGAACGACACAAAAACCTTGCGTAGGCCATGCAAGAGATCTGGTTACAAGCAACTGTCTATCATTGTTTAGCTGTTGTGCAGTATTAGGCCTCGATCATATTGGATGCAAGCTTGCGCAAGTAAATTGGTGGCGCACGCGTGCGCAAGCGTGCACATAGAAACAAAACTGAAGGAGAACGGCTGAAACAAATGGTGACTTGTCCGGCGCCGCTCGCACTGCCCGCCTATGTATAGTGGAGCGCGACGAGAGTGGCACGATCACGCAGGCAGTGCCAGCAGACAGGCAAGAGGCAGGCGCGGGTAGGGAAGCATGAGTCATCTATCTATTGTTTTATGTTTTACTCTCAGTCACAGTCAGTCATTCAACCTTTCAGTCGATATAACCTCTTTTGTGTTGATTTGTAAATGTTTGGAAGTTAGTTCTTGGTTTTTTTTAATTGTGAACGTTTTTAACATAATTTTTAAATCATGAGTACAAAGTTAAGTGGAAGTGAATATAGAAAACGAGCAGCAAAAAAACGAAATGAGAAACTAGAAACTTTACAAAAGGTTCCCAAAATCGGGTCTTTTTTTTAAATAAGTTGATTTAACAGTCCCCAAAACCTCAGAGTCAACGTCATTAAAATTATATTTACAAGAAGGTATACAAATACAAGAAGAGTGTACATCTACTACTATTACTACTGATCAAAATAAAAGCCATGGTGAACATGAGACTACAGTTTCCCAGCCTTCTGAAGTAACCTCAGATATCGAGGTAGGTCAACCTTCACCTCAAGCATTTTCAATAGCAAAATTAGCAATAGATGGCCCAGGTACTTGGGATGTTACATTGAATGAAGTCGTTGAAAATGTCCTTAAGAACTGCCAAACATAAAATCTTACGGCAAACTTCTCCAAGTTTGAGCGATTGTATAATGAGTCAAAAAGAACTTTGTCAGTAAATATATTTCAGAGTACTCTTCCTAATGGGGACACGGTTTTACGAGATTGGCTTTTATACTCACAAACAACTGGGAAAGAATTTTGTGTTCCACGTCACTTATTTCAACCGATAACAATGAAAACCAATTTTTCCACTGGGTTTAATGATTGGAAACATAGCAATGAACTCCTTAAACAACACGAACAGTCTCAAGATCACAGGAAAAACGTTCTTACTTACATAACCAGAAAAAAAAGGTTATTGCAAGTTGATACACTTTTGTTTACTCAGTATGAAGGAGAAATTAGTTACTGGCGAAGTGTATTGGCTAGAATTGTCTCAGTTGTCAAATTTTTGTCAGTTAGAGGGTTGCTCTTTCAAGGAGACGACGAACATTTTGGTTCAACTTCAAACGGTCTCTATATGGGATGTCTAGAGCTAATGAGTGAATATGACCCATTTCTTGCACAGCATATTGCAAAGTATGGTAATAAGGGTAGTGGGCGTACTTCTTATCTTTCGTCTCAAACGTGTAATGAATTCATCGAGATAATGGGTAACTGTGTGTTTCAAACTATAACTAAAGAATTGAAAGAGGCTAAGTATTTCAGCCTTATTGTTGATTCCACACCAGACTGTACTCATATTGATCAGTTGACAGTAGTCTTACGTTACGTCCCTAATAATTATGGAGGATCTCCAAACCATCAGAAAAGCCTTAGTGGTGGAAGCTTGTCGAGGGAAGGAGCAAGCTTAGAGATTATGTTAGAAAAATTTGAACATTTGCCAATGTCAACAACCAAAGAGTTTGATGACCTAGAGATAGCTCTTGGTGGAGAGAAAACCAAATTTCTCTCCAAACACATTAACCACTAGACATTAGTGTGAGAAACACAAACCGCACTTAATTTCTCTCTCTCACTCTCTCTCTCTCTGATACTTGAGGAAGGGGTGTCTTGACTTTAAACCTATCAGCTGAGCATCTGGCCTGTTAATTTCAACCAAAAACGTTCCCAGGACATCTGATCCTTTTTTTTTCTACCAGCTGAGCGGGGAGGTCTACCACACGGAAGGGTGGAATAAGTAATGGCCAATAACGTAAGCATGCTGTGTCAGCACGACGTCAGCACTGCGTCAGCACTGTCGTTCAATCCCCAAAAGCATACTACTAATAAATAATGCAATAAGAAAACTACAAGCCACTACAGCATATATAATTAAACAAAATTTAAAATACAGTTTATATAGTAACATTTTGGAAGATTTTGAAACAGTGAAATTCTTGCCTGAGATAACAGTTTTTTTTAATAATTCCAGTTGATCATAGTAAATTCTATACTGAGTTACTGATAAGAGTGTCATGACTATGAATTTCAATGCCATGAGGTTAAACTGCAGAAAAGAATAGAATCATAAATATAAGATCATACATTACTCGTAGACTGTATGTAATATGTTTGAGTGCGTCCGAAGTAACCCTCTGTGAACGCCTGATAGTGTTTTGAAGTATAATCGCCTGATATTCTGAACTTGTTGAATTACAACAATTTTTCATGCATGTTTACTTTTTTTAGGCAAAGACCGGGTTTTGCTAACCCAAATACCGATGGTCTTAGGAGATGTCTGCAGAAATCAAAAGATTATTATGGAGGAGCTCCAAACCATCAGAAAAGCCTTAGTGGTGGAAGCTTGTCGAGGGAAGGAGCAAGCTTAGAGATTATGTCAGAAAAATTTGAACATTTGCCAATGTCAACAACCGAAGAGTTTGATGACCTAGAGATAGCTCTTGGTGGAGAGAAAACCAAATTTGTAAGTGAAGTTTTTCTTGACATTTTCACTTTTACTTGTCTAGGTACAGCATCATAGACATTCTGTCTAAGGAAAGAAGTTGTTTACCATAAGTGTGTGGGAGTATAGTGCACTAGAAAAAAACTTGTGTCTAATGTGTGCTAATGTCTCAACACTGGTCGGACGACATTAGCGAGGTGGAACTGAGCAGAGTATTGGAATCAGTTCCTGCGGAGGATGTCTACAAGAAGATGTTGGAGGATATTAATGAGGAGGAGCTGCATCAAGCAGTTGATTATGCTGAGAGCATAAATGGGATGGTGGACGAGACGCTAGAGGCCTGGCCCGACATACTGCCAGGAAGTGAGGCGGAGATGAAATACATCCTCCAGCGTCTGGAGGAGATACAGAACATGGAGGAAGATGCGCCTCTAGACATTGTGGAGGACAATAAACATCTTTTGGACTCCGTCTCTGATATGCTGGAGACAATCTTTCAGGCGAAACAGTAAATACATGGAAATAAAAATCAGTTGAAATCAAAAACGCACAATTTGCAATAGATCCCATTTAATATCCACTTTACATTTTAATCATTTAGAAATAGAACTAAAGGTCTTTATCAAGACCACCTAAGAACTCAATTGCACGTCGTAAGCATCTGAATTGTAAATGATTCGTGGTTAACAGAATGAACTCGAATGTCGGCATCACGGTGTTTGGAGCCGAGGAGGTAACATGCTGTGGAATCAAGTTCACCGTGTTGGCCGCCCTAACTGAACACATTCGATCCTCACATAACGGACTCTCAGGTATAATCTATGTAAAAGGAAAAAAAAATAGGTTTTACTGTTTTAAAATGTGCACACGCTTACAAAATAAAAGCAATCTAACATATTTAAATTGAAGAGGTTATCTCTATTAAAACTGCATTGGATTGTAAGTGATAGTCCACATTCAAGTGGGCTTAGAAATATATTCATAACCTGAGCCCTAGAAGATTGGTTTGTATTATATTGAAAGATAAGATTTATTCAATAGTTTCAGAGTTTAAGTCATAGAAAGATCACATAATCGTACGCAGTACACATTTCATTACATTTAAAATAACTTGCGAGTAGCAGATTGATGAAAATACTGCAAACATTGAATCTCGGCTGTTAAATTACAGTTTACACATTCGTTTATCAAATTTATTTAGCTAGTGATCTTAGATCACTTTAGGCTGTGGTCGAACTGTGCCAGCACCCTGCCTTTTGATGCTAGTGAGATTTTCTTGTGAAATGATTAAACTTGAATGTAATTTTCCAGATTCATATGATAAGGCTGAAAGAAAATGTAGAGTAGCCTGCGAGACATCTAATCTAGAGAGTCTAGATGAAGAAGAGGAGAGCGCTTAAGAAATAAAAGAAGGAAAATTGTCTTCGATGACAGTGAATCTGAACATTCCATTATAAATGCCTCCCCCCTTCAACTATCCTTCGCCTCTCCAAAATACCCACAGTTTAAATCACAACTCATTCAAACAAAACAACAATTTAGCCAGTCACCAAACCCAAGCTCGTCATGTTCTTTTCTCCATTACTTTCTCCATACACCTCTATCTTGTTGTAATAAATTTGCAGACAGAAATCTTAACTTGAAATAGTAAAGTAGGCTTAAATAATAACACTGGTGTAAATATTGATCTTAATTTGTATAAACGCTAAAAAGCTAATTGTTAAAATATTTTTTATTTATTTATTACCAATATACAAAAGTGGCTTGTGTTGGTATATAAACAATACAATAAATAATGCAATAAGAAAACTACAAGCCACTACAGCATATATAATTAAACAAAATTTAAAATACAGTTTATATAATAACATTTCGGAAGATTTTGAGACAGTATAATTCTTGCCTGAGATAACAGTTTTTTGAATAATTCCAGTTCATCATAGTAAATTCTATACCGAGTTACTGATAGAGTATCATAACTATGTGTTTCAATGTCATGAGGTTAAACTGCATTTATTAAGGGAGAAAAGAATAGAATCGTAAATATAGGTTCATACGTTACTCGTAGACTGTATGTAATATGTTTGTGTGCATCCGAAGTAACCCTCTGTGAACGCCTGATAGTGTTTTGAAGTATAATCACCCGATATTTGAACTTGTTGGATAACACCAATTTTTCATGCACGTTTACTTTTTTTTAAGGCAAAGACCGGGTTTTGCTAACCCAAATACCGATGGTCTTAGGAGATGTCTGCAGAAATCAAAAGATTATTATGGAGGAGCTCCAAACCATCAGAAAAGCCTTAGTGGTGGAAGCTTGTCGAGGGAAGGAGCAAGCTTAGAGATTATATCAGACAAATTTGAACATTTGCCAATGTCAACAACCAAAGAGTTTGATGACCTAGAGATAGCTCTTGGTGGAGAGAAAACCAAATTTGTAAGTGAAGTTTTTCTTGACATTTTCACTTTTACTTGTCTAGGTACAGCATCCTAGACATTCTGGCTGCGGAAAGAAGTTGTTTACCATAAGTGTGTGGGAGTATAGTGCACAAGAAAAAAACTTGTGTCTAATGTGTGCTAATGTCTCAACACTGGTCGGACGACATTAGCGAGGAGGAACTGAGCAGAGTATTGGAATCAGTTCCTGCGGAGGATGTCTACAAGAAGATGTTGGAGGAGTCCATTATTAATGAGGAGGAGCTGCATCAAGCAAATGATTATGCTGAGAGCATAAATGGGATGGTGGACGAGGCGCTAGAGGCCTGGCCCGACATACTGCCAGGAAGTGAGGCGGAGATAAAATACAACCTCCAGCGTCTGGAGGAGATACAGAACATGGAGGAAGATGCACCTCTAGACATTTTGGAGGACAATAAACATCTTTTGGACTCCGTCTCTGATATGCTGGAGACAATCTTTCAGGCGAAACAGTAAATACATGGAAATAAAAATCAGTTGAAATAAAAAACGCACAATTTGCAATAGATCCCATTTAATATCCACTTTACATTTTAATCATTTAGAAATAGAACCAAAGGTCTTTATCAAGACCACCTAAGAACTCAATTGCACGTCGCTAGGTAATGTGAAAACATTACCGATATGCGACATAGTGACTTAGTCACACCGCCCAGGTCTCAGGCTTGGTCCCTCCGTATGTCATAAATCATGTGTCGCTTCGTATCCACTACAAGGGGTTGATGATGTTGTGACACAGAGAGGCCACACACAAAAAGCCGACAGACATGGGGTGCCGTACTCGGTGAAGGTGGGGGTGAGTTGACATTAGGGTTGAGTGGCATATGGAGGGCGTGGGTTGACCTTAGGCTTCACAGCGGAAAAGGAAAAAAAATAACGCGGAGGGTGGCTGTGGATCGTATTACACCCAAACACATTAACCACTAGACATTAGTGTGAGAAACACAAACCGCACTTAATCTCTCTCTCTCTGATACTAGAGGAAGGGGTGTCTGTGACTTTAAACCTATCAGCTGAGCATCTGGCCTGTGAATTTCAACCAAAAACGTTCCCAGGACATCTGATCCTTTTTTTCTACCAGCTGAGCGGGGAGGTCTACCACACGGAAGGGTGGAATAAGTAATGGCCTACAGCTGTCGAGGGGGGAACACCCCACCCACACGCCAGTCACAACACAGTATTAAGCATACCTTTAATTGGAGTAAGCATAACGTCACATATTACAGCATGATATAAGCATTACGCAGACAATGACGTCACACGGTCAGCATAAAGTCATCAGTGACGTCAGAAAGCTACCTCAGCATAGTCTATAACGTAGGCTTGCTGCGTCAGCACGACGTCAGCACTGTCGTTTAGTCCCCAAAAGCATACTACTAATAAATAATGCAATAAGAAAACTACAAGCCACTACAGCATATATAATTAAACAAAATTTAAAATACAGTTTATATAATACGTAACATTTTGGAAGATTTTGAAACAGTAAAATTCTTGCCTGGGATAACAGTTTTTTGAATAATTCTAGTTGATCATAGTAAATTCTATACCGAGTTACTGATAGAGTGTCATGACTATGAATTTCAATGCCATGAGGTTAAACTGCAGAAAAGAATAGAATCATAAATATAAGATCATACATTACTCGTAGACTGTATGTAATATGTTTGAGTGCATCCGAAGTAACCCTCTGTGAACGCCTGATAGTGTTTTGAAGTATAATCGCCTGATATTCTGGACTTGTTGGATTACACCAAATTTTCATGCATGTTTACTTTTTTTAGGCAAAGACCGGGTTTTGCTAACCCAAATACCGATGGTCTTAGGAGATGTCTGTAGAAATCAAAAGATTATTATGGAGGAGCTCCAAACCATCAGAAAAGCCTTAGTGGTGGAAGCTTGTCGAGGGAAGGAGCAAGCTTAGAGATTATGTCAGAAAAATTTGAACATTTGCCAATTTCAACAACCGAAGAGTTTGATGACCTAGAGATAGCTCTTGGTGGAGAGAAAACCAAATTTGTAAGTGAAGTTTTTCTTAACATTTTCACTTTTACTTGTCTCTGTATTTTAATTTAATGTATAGTGATTGTCAGCCTTGAAATTAATTTTTTAGACAAAACAGTGTTATATAAATAAGTAGGCTTGAGCGGCCGGAGTCATAACAATATTCTAGGTTTCCAGTATCATGCAGCGTTATATCCTACCGGAAGCGTTGCCTCTATTTCATCACAAAAGCGCGGTCAATGCGTCTGTCAAACGCAAACATCAAAGCCAAACGCGAGAAAACAAAGTAAACACGACGGTGGGTGGTATTACGCCACGGGAATCCACATTTTAATACCGATAAAACACATGTATTATTTTGTTGGTTATATTTTCTATTGAATTCCATATTATTGGGAAACTCACAAGTGTCCTCTATGTACAAAATAATACTAAGTCCTTAGAAAATTGTCAAAAATTTAGTTAAGAAAATAGTGTCAAAATATTTTATTTTGAGATAACTAGGGAAAATGCATTAAATACTATCATAAAACTATACACGCCTTGTTGTTTCAATTTAAAAAATGTCTAATTTATTAATGTCAAGTAGTCTACTTGGCTAGACAAAGCCCAGTTTACACTGTGCTGGAGTTGGCTCATAAGACACCTTTAGATACTACAACCATTGCATAATTTTTAGCTTTTAGACAGCTTTTTGGTTTGTAAATTGGACCACATTATGCAATAAGAGACTAAGCGCCAAATTTGACTAACAGAGCTTTTGATGCTACCTGGTGGCAAATATTGAAAGCTACATCAGAAGAGCCAAGGTACAACGATCGCTCCAACTGCAGTGAACCACGACCAATGTCCCACCGATCCTCTGGTAATGCCCCCACCCACAGAGGGCAACAAAGTCAGCGCGATCTTCGTTTTCCAGCCCCTGACCGAAACCACCGACGGTCGAACCGACCACACCCATCTGCCGGCGTTCCAATTAGCAGGCCCAACCGCAACAAGGAATGCCATCGTCGAGTTCAGACACATCACTCGACCCAGCGAAGACGTGACTCCGACAGAAGATCTCCCCTCCCGGTGTTCCAACCAGGAGGGAGGAGGCTTCAACTTTCCGCCACCATGTCCAAGAGCCAGAAGAACTCCTGCTGGACTTCAGCGTCCACCGCGACAACGACCAGGCAAGAGTGTCTGCAGTGGCCATACGGAGGGAAGAGATCCGTGCAGAAGACTGGGTGAGGATACCACCTTTCCTCAGGTGATTGTCGTCGAAACGGTGAAGAATTTGACCCCAGCTCAGAAAAGAAACAAGCGGTGGCGAATCCTACTAGCTCCAGGGGAATACCTGCGCCTGAGACCCCAGCAAGTCCTGCGGTTCTTGGAACGTCAAAATCTTTTGCCATCTCAGTAATTACCTCTAGGATAGGCTTATGTTGTTACAGGTGAACTAACCTGACCCGTGGAGATGTCCAGTCCCTAGCGTGAAAATACTTTTTTTTTAATCTTTTGTTGTTTCTTTTTTCTATACCCCGAAGTAGTGAGGAGGTGTGACGATCCAAAATTTGAGGGGGGTAAATTTTTATAACAAAGAATTCAAACTAGCCTACTCCTAACCCAAACTTATAACACTAGACATTTTAGCCTAGGCTAGTTGAACGAAATCTACAATGAAAGATTTAATATCAACTTACCAACCTAAATTTACTGATAAAGGACCATAGGCCTATTTAAGAAGCCCATTTTCACAAAGCCCAGGCTAGGACTAAACTTTAGCCTAAATAGCTAAATCTCATTTCAGATACAACAGCCCGGCTTTATTGACACTTGTTTAAACCTTATTTTTTCTGACTACGTCTTTATTTCAATAAAGTTGATAAAACCCAACCACGTGAATACAACGATAAATAAAGTCAGAATTATAAACCTTACCTCTCTCACACGGATGATATCTGTTTTCCAAACCGACATCACCGTGATATTAGCCTCACCTCAAATCAAAGCTACCCGGCTCGTAATGTATAACTCAAATTTCAACTCTAAACCGACCTTCCGTTTCATTAAAATAGGCTAAATAGTACTTTAGGTTTTGAGCGCAGAGTAAATTACTGTTTTTACCACCAATTCAAGTTAACTTTGTTCCTCAAAATTAACAGGATAGTATGCAGTTTCTTGCGCAAGAATCAAGTACTCACTAATCAGTTAGGTTTTTTAACAACTCATAAGTCCTATCCAATTAAATCGACCCTAAATTTGATTGAACTGAATCAAGTTAAACCTAATTATTTATAACATTGGGTACCTATAATTTAAAATGTATAGGTCACCGGTTACAACCACAGAGAATAGGAACATATTCTAATGCTCTGTGGTTACATCTTGGTTACACACTTTTCCAACCATTTATAGTAGGCCTATTTTAGAGAATTGGTTTAAAAGGATTGGATATCTAACTAGAGTAATGTAGCCAAGTGAAATAGATGAATGTAGAATACTTTTCCAAATATTAACTTACAGCCTAGTCTCAAGATTTGCCTAGAGGCTAAGCCTATTTATGTCAAAAAAGGTCAGCCTTAGACTGCACCGCCTATATTTTGGGACAGGGTCCAATCAGTACAGAGTCAGTGTTGGGGATATTTAGAATGTAGGGGTAGGGTGTAGGTTGGAGTAGAGAATTCGTAGGTTGGAAAAATTTGTAGAGTCGTTTAAAATATATTTGGTTAGGTAATTTCAGACTCTCAATGGAATGAACCCTGTACTGTTTGGTCTCATCTCTAATGTAGGCCTAGTTACCGCCAGTAGACTACTTCATGTGACAATGTCTAGGAAGCCTTTTTATGAGTTAACGCGGCAAGGAAGATCAAAGCGAAGAAAAGGGTTCTTAGAGTCAATGACATAACAGGAGCTGCCATCCAATAGTACTTTAGAAGAAATTACCGTTGAAGACAATTTGAGACATCTACTAATACTCACCATTTACCACCTAACCAATTGTTAGAAATAGGTCTAGCCCATAATGGTCTTGAGCAGGAGCCTAAAGAAAACTGTCATGGCAATAATTTTTTTTTAGATCATGATACTTTTAACACCAACTCTGACAATGAATTCACATTTGACTTGAACCATGACCCTCTATCGGATTCTGATGAAAGAGATGACAATGATGCTGATGATTCTTCCATTCAGAGCAAAAAGTTTGAATCGTTTAGAGAAAAGTTGCGAGATTGGGACACAGTTTACGGAGTGAATTTTGTTGCTGTTAGTGCTCTTTTAGTTATACTACGGACACACGAATGCTTTGCTCAGTTGCCGAAAGATGGTAGAACACTTCTAGAAACAAAAAAGGTTGTTGTAACAAGACCCGTTGACCCTGGAAATTATTATCATGTTGGGTTACTAGCATGTCTAAATAAACTGTGGAAGAATGTTACGGAGAAGGTGTCAAGTATTCAACTATTAATTGGTATTGATGGATTGCCTTTGTTTAAAAGTTCTAGCAATGAATTTCGGTCCATTTTGGGATTGGTTACCAATGTGAAATCAATCAAATCTGCCGTTTTCCCAATTGGAATATAATGTGGAAAAAGTAAGCCAGGCAGTACAGATAGCTATTTATTTGAATTTGTAACAGAGTTGAAAACGGTGATTTCTGAAGGGTTTGAGTGGAAAGGACAAATTATCCCAGTTTCACTTAAAGGTTTTGTAATGGATGATCCAGCCAAATCTTGTACATTTAAAACAAAAGGACGTGCAGGACACAATTCTTGTACTAAATGTACACAGCGGGGAATATGGATTGGAAATCGAATGACTTTCCAAAATAATAATGCTCCTAAAAGGACTCATCCATCTTTTGTAGAAAAACGGTATAGAGAATACCACAGCACTCGTGAAAGATTATTACTTGAAACTATTCCAGGAATCGATTCAGTTTCTTCCTTTCGTTTGGATTACATGCATCTTGTATGTCTAGGTGTCACGCGCACTTTAATGTATCTGTGGCTATCTTCCAAACCTACACTGAAGCTATACAAACTTCACGGTTTGCCACATTTTAGAGAAAATGTACTGCGTCGAACTGCCAAGGTTAATTCTTGACAATGCCTCTTGTAAAATGTCGGTCACTTTTACCTTTGAGCCTAGTATAGTAGCGGCAGAAACGTTGTGCATACACGCACCCATGATACCCAATGTGACTGCGTCAAATTCTTGGGTCTATGCATAGATAAAAAAATTAAATGGGATCAACACATCGGCTCAGTTTGTAATAAAGTGTCTAAGGGCTTATTTTTACTAAGGAGGCTGTCATTTTATTGCACTCAAGACGTTTTAAAATTAGAATATTTCGTAATAATTTATCCCCATATTTCTTATGGAGTCTCTTTGTGGGGTAACTGTGGGGCGAGACGCAGGTGGAAGCGAGGATTTCGGCGTGTCACCGCACATTTAAGCGAGGAGAGACAGAGGTTTCCTAGCTTTGGTAGGCTACGCATCATGTCGTACTAAGAACCAAGAAACCGATTCTGACAATGAATATAATAATTTAGTGTTACTGTTTTCGTTGTCTAAAAAACGCAGGGAAGGTTTTTGAAAAAGTGACTACATGAAAAAAAAGACCAAGTCATGGAGAGTTTGTGTTATCAACGATCAGTCAGATCATCTTTTAGAGAATATTTTCGTGTGACCAAACAACAGTTTTGTGAAATACATGCATTGATTAAAAGTGACATTAGTGGCCGAGAATGCAATGTACAGCAACCCATAGGATCTGAAGAGAAACTGACAGTGTGTTTAAGGTAAGAATGTATAAAACTAAGTAAATAATGTTAGTCATATACTATTCTTGCTTATTGCACAGCGAACACGAACAAAGTTGGTAAATAATAGAAAAATCACACACCAACATCACCACTGATCACTTTGTAAATTATATTTAAGTTAACTTACATTGTTAACAAATGTAAAGACAACTTTTAGGTGTGTATACATTTACCATATTTAATAAATAAACATTTATTAAGTTATAGTAATCAGGATTATCAAATATTAATTGTGATGGGTATAAAATAATTAGTCTAGAGTGAAACAAATTTTTAATTCGAACAATTAATGACATCATTGAAATTATTATTAATTACCATTATGAAATGAACATCACTGTAATTATGTAAACATTATAAACTATAAAGTAAGTTAACTAAAACTAAACTATAAAATATTTCACATACTTTATTCAATATATTAAATGTGGACAAACAAACTTTGAATATTATACAACGACATGAATAAAAATAGTTACAATAAATCACATAAAATTAGGCCTACTTAAGGGTTTGTTGGGTTCTTCCCGAAGTCGCTGCAAAAAGTTGATAGATGAGAGTCTTCATCACCCAACGATGTTGATGTGGAAGGACCAGACGTTAAAACCCATGGCGAGTGTTGTGAACTAGACGTCAGTATTTCATCTTCGGCTTGTGAAACAGTTTGAAAAACTGATAAAGGGGATCTTGAGGCTCTTCTTTTTTGTTGTTTTCAAGTGTTTTTCTTAACTGGTCTCTGGTTGTAGCTCGTTTTTTGCGCTTCTTTGAACTATTCATGATTGCTTGGTTCAAGTCACTTTTTAAAACTTCTTATGTTTTCCTTTATTGTACGTTTGATATTCTTTCCTGTTGTCCTGTTCGTCGACGTCGGTCACGCTCTCGTCGTTCTCCCTGTTGTTTTCTCCGACAAGGTTGTCTACAACTTCATCAACTTCAGCTGGGTTTGTAGACACGGCATCTTCTGTTGCAGTTAAATTTGATGATGCACTACTGTTGTTCATGAAGGGAAATAGAAATTCCTTTTGCTTCTGGTTCCCCACGGTCGAACAACAGTGGCGCCTTGGTCATTTCTCTTTTTTGATTGCCTTCTCAATTCGTCTCGAAAACAGTCACGAAGTTTTTTCCACTGTGCTTTGGCGATTTGACCTGAAAACAAAAATTGTGTTTATAGGTATAGCGAAATAAAGTACAAATATTAAGGTTTACATTTGTCATATCATTGTACGAGTATTATAGTTTAGAATATGACATTTCTAATGTAGTGCGAGAAAATATTAGGAAATGCAGGCTATTCCGCAGAACTCAAAGTTGTTTACAACGCTTTACCACATATTCAATAAAATGTCATGGGTGTATACAAACATTGCCAATCTTTATCGTGTACCTCTTTTAATCACAGGTACCTGGCAACTGGAGATATGTTCAAAACAATTGGTCTGAGCTACAGAATGGGCGAAAGAATTGTCTCAAAAATAGTGTCTCAAGTCTGTAATGCTTTGTGGTTACGCCTGAAGCCAATCTACATGCCTGAACCAACAGTTGAGACCTGGCAAAGTATTACATTGGATTTCGAAAAAAGGTGGCAGTTTTACAATTGTTTAGGTGCTGTAGACGGTAAGCATGTTACCGTGAGGAAACCACTTCTCAGCGGTTCTTCATTCTTTAATTACAAACATAGTTTCTCTACAGTTTTAATGGCCATTGCAGATGCAAACAATCGTTTCATATATATTGATGTAGGATCAATGGGAAGATTTCCTGATAGCAGTGTTTTTTCAAATTCGTCACTTGGGAAAATATTATTAGATGAATCTCTCGAACTCCCGGCACCTAAAGCATTACCAGGACAAACTTCTGTAAGTCCTTACGCCTTTGTTGCTGATGAGACATTTCCTCTTATGCCTAATCTTATGCGACCTTATCCAAAAGCAAACGTTACAAATCACTACAACAACAAAGATTTTAATTACAGACTGTCACGCGCACGCCTAACAATTGAGTGCGCTTTTGGGATTTTTTAATGTAAATTGGAGACAGTTGTAATGGCCACTTGCGTTCTTCACAGTAATTTAAGAACACTAAAACTAATACAATTTGAAAATGCTGGAGGTGATAACGATGATGAAATAGATCCTCCTGTTGAAAATCAGCTGTTACAATTGTCCCGGTCACGGATAAGGTGTACAAACCAGGCTTTCTTAATACGGAAAAAATTCACAGATTGTTTCAATTCTACAAGTGGGTCGGTCGAATGGCAGCAAAAAGCAGTAGCAAGAGGAAAATACTAGACCGTCTCACGCTTCCGGCCGCGCCGGCGCCAAACATCTCTGGGACTAGTTGTTCCCAGACTACGCAGACAACCTACTTGTCATCTGCTACTTAATTATATTGATACTTAGTACTTGAATTATTTCGAATTATTTATACTACATTAGTTATTTTTTATTTAGTGCCAAGGTTCCAGGACATAGTTATATGGAATGCTATCAGAACGTTGGGTTGATTGAGAAAGCCAAGAAGCAACAACAGTACATCTTTGTCCCAGATGACTGAGTGAAGGCTGTTACAGGTACTATCAGGAAATTTTAAGTGTTAAGGGTGATTGAAAAGTATTTTTTGTCGACTAAAAGGATGAATGAAAATCAGATAGTGTTGAAGGCATAAGCCAGTTTCAATGGCTCAGATTTAAAAAAGAAGAACCCTTGACAATTTTCTTCAAAAAATCTCTCAACGAGGATCTGACGTTTGAAAAATACTCAATGGTAAACCCAAAGTTGGGTGACCTGCAATGAAATTCCAACTAAAAGAACTACACAAAGAGCACCCCAATATAACAACAGCTAAGTACAAAGATATTCAGTCTCTCTTTCAGTTTTGGCCTCTAGTTCATCATGAGTTTTATCTAAATTTGAAACATTCAACATAGGAGAAAAACTAGGAAATACAGCTAAAAAGAAGGACAATAAGCAGTTTAAAGAAACAGATCCGCAACCAAGTACATCATCAGCTGAAACTGGAGATCCAGACAATTTGGACAACTTTTATGACTCAGCATAAAGTTTTAATAAGAAAACAAAAGCCAATTGTGTTAATTTATAATTTTTGTAAGCAATAAAAGAGTGGACTTTTTAGTGTGGTATTTATTTTCCTGAGTTCAATAACAAAGTGTACTATTTGTGTGGTACCAAAGGGGTGCAAGTAACAAAGCTGGAAGCAAAAGGGTGTAAGTGATTGCAAAGTGTTACTAAAAAAATCCTGACAAAAAAAATTGTCGGATGATAATAAAATGTTACCCACAAAAAAAAACAATTACATTAAGAACAAAATAAAAAATCTTAAAAAATTGTCAAACAACCCTGAACTTTGAGCTCATTTTACTCAAAACTTTGTATTTGTCACTTACATCCCTTTACTTCTCGGTGCCTCATTTAGTAGACACAAAACTTACATGTTAACACACACACTCGCTGCGGTGACGCCTTACGTCGTCATAGTTGGCTGCGCGCGCACGTAAATAGAATACAAGACTATTGGAAATAAAATCCAATGTTCGATTTCAAGTTTGTTCGTGACCAAATGTCTCGGGATAGATTCTTATTGATCCTTCGGTGCCTTCATTTTTCAAACAACGCGACTGAAAATGACGACAGATTGACAAAAATCAGAATGCTGATTGATTATTTCAACAACACGATGAGACAATTAGACACAAGTTCGCATAACAACACGTCTTGGGAATGGGTTGTGATGAACTCCTTCTTTTTAGAGTTACTTGCACAAGACGTCATGGCGAGTGTAGTGACACAAATCAAACAACCTGGTGTGTGTGGATACGGAACCGTCGTCGGCTGCGATCTGACTGCTCACTGCACTAGTGCTACAGGCCGGCACGCAAGCGGACCGGTACGCAGACCAAACTCGATCTGCGCATGCGCGACCTCTGCTTGTCCATCCGCACTGCGTGTATCCAACTAAAATCGCACCTAGGAAAACGCATCTTAAATGGTCCTCGCGACTGATAGCAGACATAACAAGTAGCATGAAGCGTAGTAGATTGAAGATGTACATGTACATCCCCCTCAGCAGGAGAGTCCAAATCTCCGTGGCAGCTCACTGATGAGAGTGAGAGTGCTTGCTCCCTACCAAGCTAAAAGCGATAGTGAGTTTGAGACTCCACCTGTTTGGCTGTTCAGCTTTCGGTTATATCACTCCACCGCAACATTAATTCATAATTACATTTAACTTTACTCAAACAAAATTGAAAAAAGGAGGTAAAACTCTACGTCACATTTTAGGTCCCTTCAAGTGATTTGTGTGCGACTTGCAGGAAACAGTTCGACTCGAAAACAGCTCTCAACTACCACATTAGACGAAGCCACGGTGAGCAGCATCATACATGCGCTGTATGTGAGAAGACGTTCGCCCGGAAGGATGCACTTACTAGTCACATTCGACAAGTGCATCACCGAGATGACGGACCTCATTTCACCTGTGGCTCCTGTTCTCGAGTCTTTGCTAGGAAATACCACCAGAATATTTCTCAACTGTTCTCTTAGCTGTAGTAGATGCCAATTACAAGTTCATTGTTGTAGACGTTGGATCTTATGGAAAAGAGGGAGATAGTGGAATCTTCGAAAAATCCATACAAGCGTAAGTACCATCCCTGGTTTGATACCTTGATGGATGACCTAACAAAGCCACACGACAACCCAGGACTATTTCCGTCAACTCCAAAATCCAGAGTACCACTCAGACCACCCCATGGACAAGATAGCATCCCAATCCTTCACGAGCATTGTACAGATATTTGGTAAGAGTAGGGTCGGAGCTTATGCAAATAAAGTGAGCAACTTCTACTCCAGATTGGGAAAGATCCATTCTAACAGACTCTTATTATTTCCCAACTCCTAGCCAGCTACCGAGTAGTAATATTGTTACACCATATGTTGTGGTCGGTGACGAAGCATTTCGTTTGTCTTATCATATGATGAAGCCTTTTTCAAGGCAAGAAGAACGCGACGACATTTAAAATAGGATATTCAATTACCGATTGTGTCGTGCTAGACGAGTTACCGAAAACAGTTTCGCACTCTTATGTCAGGTTTTTAGAGTATTCTATACGCCAATTGCTTTGAAAGTAAACACATGCGATAAGCTAGTAATGACAGCCTGTTGACTCCACGATTTACTTCGGGATGCATTTTTAGAGAAGAATGGCCAGCCCTATTACAAACGAGACAGCTACATTTTGGCGCCAACCAACAACCTAGCTCCCTTGGTACGACGAGGAGGATTTTACCAACAAAGCGGATTCGATATGAGACAACAGTTTATGGACTATTTCACAACTACAGGCTCAGTAGTTGCAGGCATCATACATGCGCTGTATGTGAGAAGACGTTCGCCCGGAAGGATGCACTTACTAGTCACATTCGACAAGTGCATCACCGAGATAACGGATCTCATTTCACCTGTGGCTCCTGTTCTCGAGTCTTTGCTAGGAAAGACCACCTCGCAAAGCAAATTGAGATACAGCACTTCAATAAAAAGTCAGGTATGTTCAGCAAGAAAATAAGTTATTTCTTTCAAATTCTCGTTCACCGTCATCAAATATAATGTAACTTTCAGTAACATTGCAATCAATGATGTTCCAGCAATAACACATTTTGAAACTGATAAACATACAACTGACTTTCTTAAACCTTCTTTCTGTAATATAATGTCAGACTTACACTTGATTATAAACTTTAAAAGGAGGCTACATTATTTTGATAAGAATCTCGGTAAAAGTAACTAGTATAATAAAAACATTTGATTTGAGTACTTGTTAACATAAAGTACATTCTATTTATTTGGAAACAAATAAAAGTTTATTCTCATTTATTAAAAAACAATCAATCCACATACTTCAAGTAGGGCAAATTAAAACGTTAGTGCTTAGTTTATCAACATTCTAACCTGTTACTCATGTTTCAGCATGTTCCAAGTGCAAGAGCATGTTTACAGCAGACAGCTCTCGTAAACATCATGAGACCTTTACATGCCCAGCGCTAAAAGACTTCCCGCTGGCTGAATAGTCAGTCCACTTCGTCAGCAACTGAGGAGCCCATTTCCCCAGATCAAACAACGAGCTGTCAACCCCAGCCAACCTCGAGCTTTCAACCCCGATCATTTTGGAACCTCAAAAAGCTTCGGTTTGGCTCAACCTGGACCGAATCCTGGACCCAGCACATCCAGGGACTTCCCACGAGTTCGGTCCGAGGTAGTTACGTCGCAGTCCTCAATTACTGACTCGGACTCGTCAACATCAACGTTACCAGGTAGTCCAGCATTTAGGAAAGTAGATTCTGGGTTGAAAAAGGGGTTCAAAAGACTATCGCACTTGCAGAGTTTTTTGTTTTTATTTTCATAAATGTTGTGAAACTCATTCACTCTCAACTGAAACCATATAAGATTGTGAAAATTAATATTTTCCTAGAATGTGAGTTTGTAAACATTAAGGAGGCTAAATTTATGAGAAATTTCAAGATATAAAATGCACCTCTCACCTTACTCTCAGACGTGGGCCAGTTTCTCCACGATGCTTTCGCCAAATTGTTGAAGAAAAGTATGCGTGCGAAATGTTTGGATCAGGCTGGACATTTCTTGGATATTTCTTTTTCTGGATATTTTTTTTGAATAAAGATTATTTGATTTGATTTGATTTCTGAGAATAAAAGCTTTGAAATCCGTGTAAACAAGTATGTCTCTTTGGGAGGTGCAGAGTTATTAATTCTTCCCGATTGCATTTCTCGCACTAAATCAGAAGTAAAGGTGTACAACAATGATAAATATTGTTTCATTTATTCAATGCTAACAAAATTCGTTAATTATTCAAAAAATACTAATAGTTACAGAAGTTAAAGATCAATACAAACTGGGAGGGGCATGAATTTCCCGTAAAACCGAAAGATATTCCTGTGTTTGAAAAGAACAATAATGTTAGTATTAATTTGTTTTGTTTAGATGTAGAATGTAAAATAAATAAGAAAACCAATAAACCGTACAAGGCATACACTGTTTTCCCTATGAAAATATGCCGTCTAGAATTAGAGGATCATAGTGATATTCTTTACGTCAAATCCGTAGAATCTAGCCACTATATGTACAAAGACAATAAATTAGTACAAAGACAACTGACGAAAATAGGGCACGCACTCCACATTTGTAAAGGCTGCTTTTCATATTTTGACGATAGACCGAACAAGTTAAATCTAAGAGGTCCGGAGAGATTAAGAGAACAGAAACGGTATTGTAACCGTAACAACACCCTCCGTTTGGAATTTTCCGAAGACAAATTCATATCCTTCCAACATCCCGAGCGTAGCCAACGTTCAAGGTTTGTTATCTACGCCGACTTTGAATCTGCGCCCCACCCCTATGCTACTGTTGGGCCTAAGATTGCCAATGAATCCTTCTCTATACCTACCCAACTGCATGTACCTTACTTTTACCATATTAAGGATACTCAGGATGAATTTACCGAAACCAGACTGTACAGACGGGAAAACTCAGCACGTCACTTTATGCAATCAATCAATAACGATGTGTTACATATAGGTGATATTTCGTACAATAATAGACAAATTAACCCCATTTTAACTCCTGACCAACAAGCATCTTTTGACTCTGCCACTCATTGCTACCTGTGTGCCAAACCGTTTTCCGAAAATGATCCTTAAAGTTCGTGATCACTCCCATTCCGCCTCTTACACCTACAGAGGAGCAGCCCATAGAAGTTGCAACCTAAAATATCAGGAACAGAACACAATCAATTCTTATTTCCACAATCTTTCAAATTATGACGCCCATTTTATAATTCCACAATTGAATATTATCAAGGGAGTCATCAAAGTTTTAGCCAACACAGAGGAAAAATATGTATCCTTTTCAAAGCAGATGAAACATGATGGTACGAGACGTAATCGTTAAATTACAGTTTGTAGACACCTTTCGCTTTATGTCATCAAGCCTTTCCGAACTGTTAACAACCTTCCAAAAGATCTATTAAGAAACTCACAAACAGTTCCCCGACCCTGATCAGTTCAACCTTATCAGTCACAAAGGTGTCTTCCCGTACGATTATGTAACCTCATCACTGATGTCTTTAATGAACCTTCCCTTCCACTGCAATCAACCTTCCATAACAAACTAACTATGGAAATATTTCCACAGAAGACTTTGTCCATGCCCAGACTGTATGGGATACTTTCGATATAAAAACCCTTGGTAAAAATTCAGATTTATATCTCAAAAGTGATGTGCTTTTACTATCCGATGTCTATGAACACTTCCGAGACATGTGCCTCAAAGAATACAATTTAGACCCTGCCCGCTATCTCACCCTTCCTTCATATGCTTGGGATGTAATGCTTAAACTTACAGGAGTGTCTCTTGACACTATTCAAGATTTCGGCCACCAGCTCTTTATGGAGCAAGGCATAAAAGGGGGTATATGCCAATGTTGGACTTGACATGCCCAAGCAAATAATCAACACTGTTCCGATTATTATCCCTCCTAACCATGTGAATATATCATGTACCTAGATGCTAACAATTTATATGGGTTTTCGATGCGAGAATATCTTCCATTTGGTAATTTCCAGTGGCTCAGTGCAGATGGAATCCGAAATATTAAACCCAAAATCACATCTCTGTCAGCTGAAAGTGACGTAGGTTACATCTTTGAAGTTGATCTAACCTATCCTAAAACCCTACACTCTAAACATAAAAAACCTTCCTTTCTGTTGCTAGAACAAGAAACCACCAAACGGTAAATTTTCAAAATTATTAATTACATTAAAAGATAAGAAAATTATTTTGTGCATAACAGAGTGAAATAATTGAATCCCGATATTTGATATCATAGTCAAGGTTCCGGGCAAGGCTAATTTCTCTTGAGATTGTAAACAACTTCCCAACCCTTGCTAAATCGAGTTGGAAACTTTCCAGGCAGGTTCGAATTGTAAATACGCTAGGAATAGTTACGCAGGTGAAATTCCCAATACGGTACCAGAACAGTTGCATGCCGCAAATGTCATCAAATTTTAGATTGTGAGATCGGAATTAGGGCGTTTGAAGTCCGAAAAGCAATATCCAGGGGCTACCTTCCACATTCCAAATAGTGCGTCCACATCTCCACAATTAGTTCAGATAAGTTCCGATTTCAAGAACTAAGGCGAAAAAATGGGTGCTATTTAAAATTCAGAGAGAGCCGACTCTTTACTTTCAATAATAGAATGAACGGTTCACGGTAACACCCTACACTCTAAACATAAAACCCTTCCATTCTGTTGCTAGAACAAGAAACCACCAAACGGTAAATTTTAAAAATTATAATTTACATTAACTGATAAGGGTGCTAAGGATGTAAACAAAGGCACTGTTAAGAACGAGTTAACAATGGATGACTACCGAAAATGTATCTTTGAAAATATTGACAAATTTACATTAAATAGGCTATTTGAATCAAAGAAACATATCATTAGCACAGTGGCTGTACATAAGAAAAGTCTAACCTCACGGGACGATAAAAGGTATATTTTAACGGATGGTATAAATACTTTACCATGGGGCCACAAAGATATCCCCAATGAATTAGGTAACTAATGTAACAAACACAGGAATATCTTTCAATTTTCAATTATCTCATACATTTAGCCACCTCCCCCTCCATCTACACTCTGCAACTATAGAATTGTGTAAATTAAATTTAACTTTCATTTCATATTGCAAATACCTTGAGTAAATATGTATATATTGTATGTATTTTCAGTCGTCTCTTGTGTACCGGATAGTGTGTGATGATAGGAAATTTGAAAAACTAGTGGCTAAGCTTAATTTTATTGATAGAACTTACTATGGCGATGATCTAGCTATAGTACATTTAGAAAAAGTACGTATAGTTCTCGATAAGCCAATTTATGTCGGAATGTGTATTTTAGAATTAAGTAAATGGTTAATGTACGACTTCCACTATAAAATGATGAATCGTTACGGAAATAGAATAGATCTTTTGTACACTGACACCGACTCGCTAGTTTACAAAATTCAAACGAATTATAAATTTGAGGACATGTTAACTCATCTAGATGATTTTGACACTAGTGAATATGAACCTACCAATCCTTGTTACAGTGTACAAAATGCTAAGGTTATAGGGAAATTCAAAGACGAACGTAAGGGTAAAATGATCAATGAGTTCATAGGGTTGCTAGCGAAATTGTACTGTGCAGAGGTGGACAATGGAGATGGCACAACTAAAATCATCAAACGTGCTAAGGGTGTAAACAAAGGCACTGTTAAGTACGAGTTAACTATGGATGACTACCGAAATTGTCTCTTTGAAAATATTGGCAAATTTACATTAAATAGGCGATTTGAATCGAAGAAACATATCATCAGCACAGTGGCTATTCATAAGAAAAGTCTAACCTCACGAGACGATAAAGGGTATATTTTACCGGATGGTATAAATACTTTACCATGGGGCCACAAAGATATTCCAAATGAAGTAGGTAACTAATGTAACAAACGCAGTAATATCTTTAAATTTTCAATTCTCTCATACATTTAGCCACCCCCGCCCCATCTCTCACACTCTCTCTCTAACTACACCCTAAAACAGAACTATGTAATTGTGCGAGTCAAATTTTACTTATATTTCATATTACAAATAAATATGTATATATTTTCAATCTTCTCTTGCGTACCTCTTATGTACTCTCATGAACTTAACATAAATTTCATTTTAAATTTCATCTTCACATTTCAATCAAGTAAATGAATTGTTAAATACGATACCAACTTGACAATAGTTTGATATTTACTGTCTACTCTTTTGCATCTATTATGTTTCGAACTTGTTTTGATTTAATTGGAGATAAATCCAACCAAACTATTACCAAAATTTTATTTAATTTGGAGATGAATCCAACCAAACTCATATGAATTATTTGTAAAAATATTAATTTTGTAATAATTTACTTGAAATGTCAAATATTTCACTTATGGTGATTGGTGACACTGGATTGAAATAAATAATACATCCAGTAAATATTTTGTATTTATTTCCAAACTAAGGCATATAAAATAGTTGATAAAATAACTGTATAACATATTTATCATTATCGTTCAATACATTGGTAAATATCTTCACGTATTCATTCAGTGAAAATCCGTGAGATCTAAAGTAAACTCTGTATATGAGCTAGTAGGGGTCATTCTAACCGTCTTCTGTGGGTGAATACAATTTGAATAGAAAAACTTCAAACTTCTTTTCTTATCAAAACTAAAAGCTTTGTTTCAAAAATTGAAAAAAAATAATAAAAAAAAGATTCTGATTGCCTCAGATTTTAACATTAATTTGATGGTAAAAGATAGCAACCAAACAATACCATTTTTTGGAAGTAATTAACCAATATGGTTATTCATATAATAATAAAGAGCCGTCGCGAATAACTAACAGCTCAATCAGCTGTATAGAAAATATTCTCACAAGCAAGAATTACGGAGATAATGACTTTCTTAACTTAGATCCAACCTTGTCTGACCATAATGCACTGATGATATCTCTTCCTAGTAAAAGTAATGTATCCTATAAAGAACTAAATAAACAATGTAGAGTTAACGATGAAACAAATATACTATCTTTTCAAAACTCTTTAAAGTAAGATATACAAAATTTTGTCTTTTATGATTCTGTAGATTTAAGTTATAATAGGTTTCTTGGAATATTGCTAACATGTATTAATGATTTGTTTCCTGTAAAAACAATGTAAACAGTCAAATTGGATAACAAAAGGAATTCTGATTTCCGCAGAAAGAAAAATACAACTCCATAGACAAGCTAAGGTTAATAAGAATGTTCACTTTATAAACTCTGTCAAGCTATATAAAAAACATTTTAAAAAGTGATAGCTCAAGCAAAGCGAAATGCCAACGACAAATTTATCTGTAATTCAAAAAATAAATCTAAGGCCACTTGGACAGTAGTTAAAAGAGAATTGGGTTTAGTTAAAGTAAAACAAGAGGAAATTGTTCTTGAACAAAATATTAGGATTATTGATGATCCAAGCCAAGTACCACAATGTTTTAATACACATTATAGTAACATTGTCAACATCTTAAATGCCCCTAAAACTTAAGTGGACTTTGATCTGCTTTCGGATAACAAAAATGGCTTACCAGTTCTTAGCATTTTTCATCCAGTTACCGTAGATGAAGTTGAGAAAATAATATTAAGTTTAAATAACTCTCATTCTACCGGGTGGGATGAAGTGCCAATAGAAATTTTAAAATAAGCAAATAAAATAGTTAGTCCAATTTTGACTGTCTTAATACATCAGTCTTTTGGATCAGGAATATTTCCCAGTAAGCTAAAACTATCAATAATAAAGCCAATTTATAAAAAAGGCTCGAGTAAAGATATTCTTAACTACCGACCGATTGTTCTATTGAGTAACTTATCCAAACTGTCAGTGTTTTTTGAATGTAATAAACTATTCTGTAAAGAACAGTTTGGTTTCAGGAAAAACAAGAACACTGAAGTAGCTCTTATATCTTTTGTAAATAGCACCCTAGAGGCCCTAATTAGGTCGCAGTTAACTGCTGGTGTTTTCTGTGACCTGTCCAAGGCTATTGATTGTGTAAGTCATGACCTATTAATTAAAAAACTATTTAAATTGGGAGTAACAGACAAAGCTTTGGCACTTTTAAAATCATATCTGAAGGGACGAATGCAGAAAACTGTGGTCACTAAACTTTCTCATAATTACACATCTGACTGGCTAAATATATCTTATGGTGTTCCTCAGGGTTCAATATTAGGTCCTACTTTATTTTTAGTCTACATAAATAATGACTAAAATTAGGTAATTACCTCCGTCAAACAGTTCAAAATTTTGCAGTACGTTCTGTTAGCTACATGTTTTGACGAATAATCGTCATCTTCAGGCTTGAAAATCTTGGTGATTCATCCATGTGGACTTCGTTATGTAGACATTAACACACACATCACAAAACAATTAAAATAAATTAACACGGATACGATAAACAGCTTACAGTAGGCCTACACACGCACACACGGACACGAACTAACAAACACGACGACAAGCGGCAGACTGATTTGTGTGGCTAGGTGACAGCTGAGTTATCTTTGTTATCAGGAGGGCCGTGATCAGCTGGTCTGCGTTGTCCTTCTATGATTACATTGAACAGCTGATGTGACTTAAAATGTAGCTTCTCATTTAAAATCAGATCTTTATTGTTTGTTAATTTGAAGGATTTGTAAATTTCATATTCTACTAGTGTGTTAAGTTTATGAATCTTGGGGCAGACATGTAATATTTCGAGGCTATTATCCACATCATTTATAGTGTGGTTGTTGTCAATTAGGTGTTGCGCAAATGCAGATTTTTGAGTAAGCAATTTGGGATTTGGTCTATGTTCATTTTATCGGGTCAGGAAAGAACGGCCAGTTTGCCCTGTATAAGTACTTGGGCAGTCTGCACACTTCAGTCGGTAAACTCCAGTCATATCTATTTTTTCTGAATCGGATCTATTAGTACACTTTTTTGTCAAACATTCTGTAGAAGTAATGTATCAACAAGAGGGGGTGGATTTTCTGTCTTTGTCAAGCCAAATATGGCATTTAGAACAATAGATTTAAAATCGTTTTGCAAAACTGGTATTTTTGAAGTAACGGGCATTCTCCTTAACCAACTTAAAATAGTTATTGTCATTTTGTATCGCACGCCTGATTCTAATGTCACACAATTTTTAAATACTTTTGAATCTTTTTATTTTTCTTAAATGATGTTTATAACGGTTTTCAGTACATAATCTCTTCGGATTTTAATATAGATATAAGACAAAACAAAGTAGAAGTGCAAGTATTTTTAAATATTTTAAGATCATATAATATGTATTGGCTGAACACTGAGCCGACGAGGGGAGATTCATGTTTAGACAATATTGTGACTTCTATTAAGAGATAAAACTGATTGCAAGGTGATAAAACCACATATATCAGATCACTCAGGTGTTTTTGCCAAGTCTTATGATATGTATGTGGATGTTGTTAAAAATAAGTCTACAAAAAATATACTAGAGATTTAAGTGATACTGCAATTTTAAGAATGACTTACTCCAAATAGACTGGAGTATATTAAATCAATATAGAAATGTGGAACATGCCTATGCATAATTTATGGAGTTGTTGACAATTACATTTGAAAAGAACAGTAAAATCAGAGAAGTCAAAGTCAGTAATAAGCTTAAACGATCAAAATTAAAATGGCTCACCCCTGAGTTGGAACTATATAAAGAGTATAAATTAGCTCTCTATGATAGATTTAAAACCAATAAGGGTACTATCCATGAATTAAAGTAAAAATAGTATACAAACGTAAAAAGGCTGTATACAATTAAAAAAGATCAAGCTAAACTGTTGAAAAATGAAAATTACATTGCAAACTCTGCTAATAAATGTAAGGCTGCTTGGGACATACTAAAAAACGAGTCAAATTGTAAAAATAAGAGTCTAGATTGTATAATAGATTCTAGTACTTTTAATAACTATTTTGTCAATCTTGTTAGTAGTTTAAATCTAGTCAAATGTTACAATGTACCTGATAATAAAGCTTTAGAACTAGTTGATAAGTATATTGCTGAAGGAGATAAAATGAAGGATATATCTTTTAAATGGCAACAAATTACGGCAGAAGAAGTATTAAACTATGTTTCCAAATTAAGTCTCTCAGGTAGTGTAGATGTAAATGTATTTTCTAATAAAACTATTAAAAAGATCATTAATGTAATAGTAACACCATTCACACACTTATTTAATCAGATGTTAGTACAAGGGATTTACCCTCAAGAACTTAAACTGTCCAAAGTATCCCCAATATTTAAAAAGGGTGAAAATCAAAACCATCTAGCTACCGCCCTATCTCTTTGATACCAATATTTAGTAAAATATTTGAGTTGTGCATTAAACAACAATTTCACTCCTATTTCAGTAATAATAACCTTTATTGTAAAGAACAGTTTGGTTTTCTACCTGGTGGAAGTACAACTAAAGCAGTAGAGGTGGTTGTTGAAAACATACTGACAAATTTTGATGATCGATTAATATCATCTGCTTTGTTGATTGACCTAACCAAAGCCTTTGATTGCATTAATCACAAGCTATTAATAGATAAGTTTTATAGATATGGAATTAGAAATAATGAACTTAATTTGTTAAGGTCTTATTTAAATAATAGACAATAAATGGTTGTGCAGGGTAACGACAAGTCTAGTTTTAGAATTGTTACTAGTGGTGTACCTCAAGGATGGGCCATTTTTTGTTTGTGATAGCAGTCAATGATTTCCCTTTCAGTATTACATGCAAGTCAGTGTTATGCGCTGATGACACTACTCTCATCAATAGCTCAAAGTATTTAGGTAACCTAGTCGAAAAAGAAAATCAAGTACTAAAAATTGCCTTTGAATGGTTTGAGGCGAACTGATATGATTGTATCTGATGATATCTGATTGTATATAATACTAAAACTGAAAAGGTAGTTTCTACTTTAAATAAGTTAATGCAAGAGGATAACACCTCTACTAAATTACTAGGTATTTATTTAGATAGTAAGCTTGATTGGGAATGTCATGTAGATAATATATGTAAAAAATTGTCTAGAGTAGATGATGTGTTGTTATTAGTTTACTATGCTCTTTTTCAATCGCAGTTGTATGGGGTAGTACTATGGGAAATAGTGCCAATGCTCAAAGAGTTTTAATTTGGCAAAAAAAAGGCAATAAGAGCAATGAAAAATGTACCAGATAGGGAAACATGTGTTCCTATAGAACACATAGAATATAGAATAATGGTGTGTTAAGAATATAGAATAATGGCATTGCCAAATCTGTACATTTTCAGTTGTTTGATTGGTGTAAAAGAAATGCTTGGTAGCCTTACAGTCAGAGAACAAATACACGGGTATAACACAAGAAAGAAATACTTTCTCGAACTCCCTCAAGTAAGGTTGGAAAAAACAAAAGGCAGCCATATTTTCATGAAAATTAAACTATTTAACAAATTACCAGAAAATGCATGGATAGTACCATTGGGAAAATTTAAGGGAGCCTTAGAAAAATGGTTTAAAAACAATGTTTATTACTCAGTGTCAGATTTTCTGACCTGTGATATTACAAGTTTAACTTTTTAATCTGAATGTTTATATTTAAAATATTTTAATATCCCTTGCTATTTAATAATTGTATGTTATGTTTTATTGTAGTATATGTATTATTATTGATTTTATTAAAGGAATTTTTAAATCAACGAGTAGATGTTGATTTTTAAAGGTATGTGTTTTATGTTATGTGCAGGGGAAGTAAGCCTAGAAAAGGGTTTTAACAAAAGTAATTTAAACTAAGCAATTAAAAAATATGTAACTTTTAATTTATAAGTGACTTTGTCTTGTAAAAAAATGTATTATAGATAATATTTTATAAGAATTGACCTTGTCTATCGCAATGTACATGTGCTTAATGACAATAAAATTACTGATTTCTGAAGACGCCCAAGAAGATGCCGTCTCCGAGTACGAGTCGGAGCAGTTTGGGTTTCGAAGAGGTCACTCGACAACTCAACAGCTTGTAAGAGTAGTAAACATGTTAGTGGACAACGCTAATATGAATTCGTGTTCCACGGGTGTTCTGCTGAACTTTCGACAAGGCGTTCGACAAGGTCTGGCACGAAGGTCTACTGTACAAGCTGGCGATGACTCCACTGCCACCTGCAGCCGTTCATCTGCTGCGATCGTACCTGAAAGGACGACGCTTCCAGATCAGCGTAGACGGAGCCCTGTCCACCGAGCGGACAATCGAGGCGGGAGTCCCGCAAGGCAGCGTCTTCGGTCCGACACTCTACCTGGTCTACACCAAAGACATACCGACAGCCCCTGGAGTCACGCTGTCACTACGCAGGTGACGCCATGTTCCTTTGCCGCAGCGCCAGGCCGGAGCTGACAAGGAACAGGACCACCCTGCTGCCCCCACGAACTCTCCTGTCGGCATCCTGGCCGTGAGGGACGTCGCACCTGCCACACCACCCAGCAGCGCAGAGGAGCCGCCCCCCACGACCACGATGTGGGCTGCCGTTCGTCACGGCCTGACGGACTTCTGGACGACGTTCAACCCGGACCTGGACGAGGAAGATCCGCCCCCACCTAGACCCGGACTGGAGGATCTCTTCCGGGGTATGCGCCTGCGGACCGCCCCTTGGGGGACGGACGACTGGGAAGAAGACACTCCGGAGGAAGTATTTTCATAATATTGTAAAACAATGCACACAATTGTATCTGACTGTTATCTGAATTTTTAATGATTCGTGGTTAACAGAATGAACTCGAATGTCGGCATCACGGTGTTTGGAGCCGAGGAGGTAACATGCTGTGGAATCAAGTTCACGGTGTTGGCCGCCCTAACTGAACACATTAGATCCTCACATAACGGACTCACAGGTATAATCTATGTAAAAAGAAAAAAAAATTAGGGTTTTACTGTTTTAAAATGTGCACACGCTTACAAAATAAAAGCAATCAAACATATTTAAATTGAAGAGGTTATCTCTATTAAAACTGTATTGGATTGTAAGTGATAGTTTCATTAGTTGTATATTTCACTACATTCAAGTGGGCTTAGAAAAATATTCATAACCTGAGCCCTAGAAGATTGGTTTGTACTATATTGAAAGATAAGATTTATTCAATAGTTTCAGAGTTTAAGTCATAGAAAGATCACATAATCGTACGCAGTACACATTTCATTACATTTAAAATAACTTGCGAGTAGCAGATTGATGAAAATACTGCAAACATTGAATCTCAGCTGTTAAATTACAGTTTACACATTCGTTTATCAAATTTATTTAGCTAGTGATCTTAGATCACTTTAGGCTGTGGTCGAACTGTGCCAGCACCCTGCCTTTTGATGCTAGTGCGATTTTCTTGTGAAATTATTAAACTTGAATGTAATTTTCCAGATTCATATAATAAGGCTGAAGGAAAATGTAGAGTAGCCTGCGAGACATCTAATCTAGAGAGTCTACATGAAGAAGAGGAGAGCGCTTAAGAAATAAAAGAAGGAAAATTGTCTTCGATGACAGTGAATCTGAACATTCCATTATAAATGCCTCCCCCCTTCAACTATCCTTCGCCTCTCCAAAATACCCACAGTTTAAATCACAACTCATTCAAACAAAACAACAATTTAGCCAGTCACCAAACCCAAGCTCGTCATGTTCTTCTCCATTACTTTCTCCTACACTCCTCCTGTCTCAACGCCAAACTGCCAACATGCAGACACCTCAGCCAGGTGAGTATATCTTTTAGTTAAATTTTGTTGTAATGAATTTGCAGACAGAAATCTTAACTTGAAATAGTAAAGTAGGCTTTAATAATAACACTGGTGTAAATATTGATCTTAATTTGTATAAACGCTAAAAAGCTAATTGTTAAAATATTTTTTATTTATTTATTACCAATATACAAAAGTGGCTTGTGTTGGTATATAAACAATACAATAAATAATGCAATAAGAAAACTACAAGCCACTACAGCATATATAATTAAACAAAATTTAAAATACAGTTTATATAATAACATTTTGGAAGATTTTGAAACAGTATAAGGGTAGCCGCATAGTGGAGCGGGTTTTAGAAGCGGGAGCGTGAGCGTGAGCGGTCCCGCTTGAAACACAAATACACTGTGTGTTATGGGCGCTCGCACAGTGAAGAGGTAGCGTGAGTGGGAGCGGGCGGGCTCAAAAGCGGTGTCGACAGCGGGCTCGACAACTAACTTGGCTTATTGTGCAAAATGATGACTACTAACAATTACTAACAATACTGGGCAAAATCACAGGTTAGTTTATTTTTGTTCAAATCGTTTCAGTCGTTGCTCATAAAATACTCTTTGAAGTGATTTCTTACATCTTTAGCTTTGCTTGAAGCTGAATTCTCAGATCTCCCCAAAGGTTGTAAATTTGCTTCCGCTGGGACAGGATTGATGTCTGACACTGCCAAGGTTGGACTCCAGCCTTCCTGATCAATTAGTAAATTGTGTAAAATGCACGCAGCTTTTATTATGTGGTCTACGGTGTCCGGGGTCGTTTCAATGCATCCACTTAGTATCCGCCACTTAGCATATATGCCGAACGCACATTCAATAGTCTTTCTGGCACTAGACAGCCTAGTGTTAAACTTGTCCTCAGCTTCGCCAACTGTTTTTCTTTGAAAACGGTTTCATCAAATATTCGCGCAAGGATAAGCTTCATCTGCGATTAGAACGTGAGGTACTGTAATGTTGCTTCCTGGCAAACATGCGTCTTTTGGTATTTTCAGTTCACTTCGTTCCAACAACAACCCCAAATCCGAAGCCTTGAAAGTACCTCCATCACTTTGCTTGCCAAAACCACCGACATCAACAAATAAAAATTTGTAGTGGTCATCTGCGACAGCTTAAAACAATCAAACGTGTATGTTTGTAGTTAAAGTACATTGAGCCTGAGTTCCCAGGACATTTGATCTTGCAGTGCTTACCATCAATGGCTCCAATACAATTGGGAAATCTCCAAATTTCTTGAAATCTCTTTGCAATTGCTTCAAAATCTGTTACTGTCGGATTAGGCATATGATGTGGCTGAAAGGTGTTTCATAACAGTTCACATACGTTTCTCACAATTTTCCCCACTGTGTTGTCCCCCATTCGAAACGAGAATCCAAGAGTCTTAAAACTGCTCCCACTGGCCAAATACCTGTAAAAAATAAAAACAAATTAGTATTTTACGTAGTTTACCTAGCTTAAAGATTTTATGGGGCCAAAATCTATGTTTTTTCTGTTTTCCAGTTAAAGATGTCAAAGGAATATGGAAGAACCTGAAAGATGAGTTCCGGAAACAATTGCAAAAACTCCAAGATCCGGGATGAAGCGCCAGAACCCTCATCTTGGAAATATTATGACTCAATGCTTTTCCTTCGGGACCAGTTTACCCGAGGCGTTCTACAGGAACTTGACTGCAGCTTCAACAGACAACGCTAATGGCTATGAAGATATGGATATGTTGGACAGTTCCGTTCAGGAAGATATCGACAGCCCGTCGGTAACAAATGAAGCCCCTGCAGTGGATCTGGATATGACAGAACTAACTCCTATGCCGTCAGATACTTCAGAAACAATATTTGCGCCACCAACTACTGCTGAAAGCGACAGAAGAGTCTGCAGCATAAAAAATTGAATGAAGAGGTGACACGAACTGGTTTCAAAAAGAGACTGACAACTCAAGCCAAAATAGGGCAAGAGTTAGTAAATATAGAGAAAGAAAAGTTGAAAATGAAACAAAGTAAGTCTCACGATGAAATGAGCAAAAATGACGAAGATGTGGGTTTTTTTTAACTCTTTATTTCCACATGTAAAGACGCTGGACCCGAGGAAAAAACTTATGTTCAGGATGCAGGTTCAGCAGCTGTTGTTTGACATGGCATATTCGCCGGCGGGGGCGGGTCCTGAACCATGGCGTCACTCGCGTCAACACGGATACCAAGAATACGACAGCGGTAGCAGCCATGCCTTCAACTCTTCCCGAACACCTACGCCACAATCATCCACCAACCCATCACCTACTCCACAAAATACCAACAATCCAGATGATGATTATGATTATTCTATGTATAACTTCACTCCATTGTAAATACACTATTAATAACTTTTGGTTACCATTAAAACAATGTTAGTTTATACATGTATTGTTAAAATACTGTAATTCTTCTTACCTTATGGTTATTACAAGCTGCTCTTCAGCGCTGATCGGGTTCGTATGGAAGTTACAGTAGTTCTTACAACTTTCCAGCTTTGGAGATAGAGTATTGTAAATGTATGAAAAGGTTTCAGGGGACATCCTCATATACTCATGAAATTTGTCCGGGTAAGTCTTAAGTTGTTGAAACAAATGGTGGTATTCTCCTAGTATAGGCCTGGCTTGGTTAATTGGATGCACACTATACTCACGATTACTTAATGTACCCGTCAACCACCATTTACACGCAGCCGACATATCGTCACTGCTGTCTTCACTGCTGTCACTCAACATCTTGTCTGCTTGGAGGACAAGAGATGACTGAGACTGAAGCCGTGAAGCGTGGGAGCGGGAAGTAGCGCGGTACACCTCCTCACCGTGCGATGTTCCCTCTCCCGCCACCGCTCTCCTCTCCCGCTCACGCTCCCGCTTCTAAAACCCGCTCCACTGTGCGGCTACCCTAATTCTTGCCTGAGATAACAGTTTTTTGAATAATTCCAGTTGATCATAGTAAATTCTATACCGAGTTACTGATAGAGTATCATAGCTATGTGTTTCAATGTCATGAGGTTAAACTGCATTTATTAAGGCAGAAAATAATAGAACCATAAATATAAGTTCATACATTACTCGTAGACTGTATGTAATATGTTTGTGTGCATCCGAAGTAACCCTCTGTGAATGCCTGATAGTGTTTTGAAGTATAATCGCCCGATATTTGAACTTGTTGGATAACACCAATTTTTCATGCACGTTTACTTTTTTTAGGCAAAGACCGGGTTTTGCTAACCCAAATACCCATGGTCTTAGGAGATGTCTGCAGAAATCAAAAGATTATGGAGGAGCTCAAACCATCAGAAAACCTTAGTGGTGGAAGCTTGTCGAGGAAGCAAGCTTAGAGATTATGCCAGAAAAATTTGAACATTTGCCAATGTCAACAACCAAAGAGTTGGATGACCTAGAGATAGCTCTTGGTGGAGAGAAACCAAATTTGTAAGTGAAGTTTTCTTGACATTTTCACTTTTACTTGTCTAGGTACAGCATCCTAGACATTCTGGCTGGAAAGAGTTGTTTACCATAAGTGTGTGGGAGTATAGTACACAAGAAAAAACTTGTGTCTAATGTGTGCTAATGTCTCAACACTGGTCGGACGACATTAGCGAGGAGGAACTGAGCAGAATATTGGAATCAGTTCCTGCGGATGATGTCTACAAGAAGATGTTGGAGGAGTCCATTATTAATGAGAAGGAGCTGCATCAAGCAAATGATTATGCTGTGAGCATAAATGGGATGGTGGACGAGGCGCTAGAGGCCTGGCCCGACATACTGCCAGGAAGTGAGGCGGAGATGAAATACAACCTCCAGCGTCTGGAGGAGATACAGAACATGGAGGAAGATGCGCCTCTAGACATTTTGGAGGACAATAAACATCTTTTGGACTCCGTCTCTGATATGCTGGAGACAATCTTTCAGGCGAAACAGTAAATACATGGAAATAAAAATCAGTTGAAATAAAAAACGCACAATTTGCAATAGATCCCATTTAATATCCACTTTACATTTTAATCATTTAGAAATAGAACCAAAGGTCAACCCAAATACCGATGGTCTTAGGAGATGTCTGCAGAAATCAAAAGATTATTATGGCAGAAAAAGCCTTAGTGGTGGAAGCTTGTCGAGGAAGGAGCAAGCTTAGAGATTATGTCAGAAAAATTTGAACATTTGCCAATGTCAACAACCGAAGAGTTTGATGACCTAGAGATTGTGAGATTTGATGAGGTGGAGAGAAAACCAAATTTGTAAGTGAAGTTTTTCTTGGCATTTTCACTTTTACTTGTCTAGGTACAGCATCCTAGACATTCTGTCTGGGGAAAGAAGTTATTTACCATAAGTGTGTGGGAGTATAGTGCACAAGAAAAAAACTTGCCACATGATTAAGATTGACCTCCGCAGCGGCTTCCACCAGGTACCTGTAAACCTCCGGCACTACCGCTTCAACGGCATCCACTACAGGGGGAGGAAGTATGCCCTAACCAGACTTCCCATGGGCCATGCTCTAGCGCCGGGGGTGTCCAGCGCTTCGCGGAGGGAGTACTGCGGGCTGTCAAGAGGAGAGCCATCGTCAACTTTTGCGCCTACCTAGACGACTGGCTGCTGTGGGGAGCTGAAGAGGAGTTGCGTCACGCAGTCGAAGTGGTACGAGAACTGGGCATCACGATCAACGAACAGAAGTCGACGCTGGGGCCGACGCAGTCCCTCAACTACTTGGGATTCAAAATAGACTCCGGGAACCTGACCATCAAACTGCTGCTGAGTACTTATGATCGGCTGAGGCATCTGCTCAAGTTCACCAGGAACGGCTCAGAGAAGGACAGGGAGAGGATCCATGGCTTCGCTTCATGGATACTCTACAACCTTCGTCTCCCCTCCTTCCTGGGCCGGGACATCCTCCTGGGGGACTCCACGTGGATTACTGCTACTATGTTGGACCTCAGAGTGTTGGAGCCCAAGGAACTCGCGGACCCGCCGCTCACGATGAACCTCTACACAGACGCCACCCCCCACTCGATCGCGGCCATCATCCCTGCACTAGACTTATCGTACGCCCAGGCATTCCAGCAGCCCGAAGAGATTAACAGGGCGGAGATGGTGGCAGCGATAAGGGGACTCCAGTGGGCGGCGGAGACGGTTCGTGAAACGCAGCTCGTTCTCCACGTAGACAACGCGGCGGTTTTCTCATCACTCAGGAGTGGTACCGGCAGGACGTTTCGCCACCATGACATCAGACGCCTGTTCCTGTCGATGCTGCATAGTCTCCAAGGACCTTCAGAATGGAAACCGTCGCGGGGCCCTACAACCCGGCAGATGCCCCATCCAGAGCCATACTCAACACTCTCCATCAGGCTGCGAGGGACCCGGAAGACTTCGTGCAGGTGGAGGAAGGAGTCTACAGGGCGGTGAGAAGGGCGGCAGCACCACCAGATGACGAGGACCCAAGAGAAATGCCACTGCTTTAAGAATTGTAACTTGTTTTTTATCTTGTACAAAACTTTTATTTTGACTTCTTCTGTTTTCTGACCGTTTGTAAATTGAAAAGTTAGCTATTGGCTACATTGGATGAACTGTCTACAGACCACAGCTGTTTTTCTTTGTTTGTTGTTAGTTTACTTCTGTCAGAGGTATTATTAGCTGACAGCTGCTGTGTTTTGTCACTCTAATATTATGTTACATTTTGTTTTAACAAAATAATAATTTTCTATGTATCGTGTATGAGATTTTACAATTGTTGAAGATATTAGAGAAAGTTGGCCTACAAGTTCTAAGAAACGCAAGTCCTATGGAAGGTTGACAGATGTAGGGAAAAAATTGAGGTTAAGTAGCCATGAAACTGGTGAAGACTGTAAGTGCAAAAAACTTAAATGTTTTGAAAATGTCACTCCTGACATAAGAAAAGTGATAATATCTGATTACAACCAGTTTAAGACGTATGATGAACAGTCAGTGTATCTTTGTGGACTAATTACTTGTAAACAAGTTAGCCGACATAGGCCTAGGAAGACTGAAGAAGAGGCTAATTTGCATTCCTACTCATATCCTACTCATCTCAAAATTTAACATCAGTTTTGGATTTCCTCGTAGTGACACTTGTAGCTTTTGTGACAAAGTTATGGTCCAAATCGACGCACTAAACAGCCAAATAAAACAAACTAATCCAGATCTTGACAAGTACAAGCAGTTAAATGATGACTTGAAGTCCTTACATACTAAGAAGGAAGTACATTTACGGAGAGCCAAAACGTTTTACGACCGTAAAAGAGCTGCTAGGCTAGAAGCACAGCAAAATCCACAAATCGAGGCTATAGCAATGGATTTTGAGAAGAATCTTCCAGTTCCAAACATACAAACGAACGATGTTTATTACCGTCGTCAGCTATCATTTTACATGTTCAACATACATGTCCTATCGACCTCAGAAGCAATTTTTTATACATACCCGGAAGTTTGTGGGAAAAAAAGGATCAGATGATGTTTCGTCAGTGTTGTTTGATTTTATTTTCAATCAATTAGACCCTCAAGTAAAAGAGCTGACTATATTTTGTGACTCGTGTGGCGGTCAAAATAAGAATTTCACAATTTTCCGTCTGATTCATTACATTGTTCATTTCACAAAGAGACTGAAATCGATAAAAGTTGTATTTCCAGTTCGGGCCATTCTTACCTGGAGTGTGATAAGAACATGGGTTTGATAAACCAGAAATCTCGCGTTGAACTACCAAATGAATGGAACGTTGTAGTCGAAAATGCTAGATCTAAGCCTACACCATTCAATGTTATTTCATGTGAGGACCAAATGATTTTTAAGTCTTGGACCAAATTCCTTTCAGGCATCTATATTAAAAAATGTCCCTTTAAAAGCCGACCAATCAGAGAAATGTCTGTAGTTGACAACCATCCACGTATGATTCTACACCGATCATCATTTAATGGACCACAAACTGAAAGTGTTGTAATACAAGCCAAACGTAACCGTATCTCCTTACAAGAAGGTGTTTTTCAACTGCCGGGCCCATTGTACGACGGACAGCTTGCGATAAGTGAAGCAAAATTCAAAGATTTACAACATTTAAAAAATTTTGTTCATTGGAAGCCCAGGAGTACTTTAACAATCTTATTCACTTTGTAAGCTACCCACAGTGTTCACACTTTCAGGAAGGTTTTTGACATTTTACGTAATAGGCTACATTATGCTTTTTATCTTTCTTAAAAATATAAGATTAAAAAATATATGATGTTGTGTACACCAATGTATTTTAATATGATAAAATAAATTAAAGCACTTTATAGTAGCAATACTGTTTACTTTTATTGGACCCTCATCGTTTTTCACCAAATCTTTCTTTGGACCCTCATCTTTTTTTCCTAAAATAGTATGTTACAACTTTTTTAAATCAATAAATTATTTACAACAAATGTTATTTTGAATACATTTTTCAGTTGTACAAGTTGTTTTTGATGTGTTTAACAAAATAAAATCACACTTGAATTATAGGTTAATAGGCTAATTACAATAGGTCTTGAAAGTATAAATTTTAGTTTCCTCAATTTAGGCCTACGTGGACATTCATCTTTTTTCCCCTGGGCTCTTCAGATGTTATTTTGAAAGATGGGTTGACATCTGATCAGATTTTTACCACCAACGAGACAGGCCTTAACTTTCGAATGCTTCCTTCAAAACCCTGCGGCAAAGTCAGAAAAAACTGCTCCAGGTTTAAGAAAAGCAAAGAGAGTCACGATTAAAACCTGGGGGGTCAACCTGCAATGCATCTGGGTCTTTAAAGTTCAGACTGTTACTTATAGGAAAGTCCAAGAACCCTAGGGCGTTCAAAAACATAAACAAAGATAGCCTCCCAACAATGTACAGACACCAAAGAAGTGCTTCGATGGACCGCCGAATCTTCAGTGAATGGTTTTTTAGTGAATTTGTTCCTGTCACTGAGGTATTTCTAAAAAAAAACAACCTTCCAAGAAAAGCAATTTTGTTATTAGACAACGCACCATCTCACCCAGATGTTCAAGAACTGTGCAGTGGTGGAATTAAAGCGCTTTTCCTACCACCTAACGTGACGTCATTGATCCAGCCACTAGACCAAAATAAATAAATGGTTTATTGCGTTCAACATGTTAACATGTTATGCAAACGTCACTTTTGAAAAGCTAAAATTGAAGAAACGACTAAAAGGTCCACAAAAGTAGATTTAAGCATTTTAGTTTAAGATAAGGAACAAATATTGTTAGATATTAAGCTGAGGGATAATTTGAGATAGTTGTACAGTCTATATGTGTATAACATATTTAAATTATGATATTGTTACTATTGATATTATAACATAGAATGCGATTGAAATAATTAGTTAGTTAAGAACTAAGATGAATGCATTTTTGCAGACTGTTACACTGTTGGCTTTGACCTGGTTAATAACCGTGCGAGCCAAAAGATACTACATTGACAAGCTAGATGACAGGCCTGGGTTATACTTTGTAAAACAATACCCATTCTTATTGGCTACATAATCTTGGACAATCGCAGTAGATACTAACTTGAGAGAATTAGAAGAAAAACTCACTTAACTAGAAAATATCTGGGAAACAACAATTCGATTGAAAAATTAAAGTGTTGAAGCAGATTGGGCTGATGCTCAGTTTCTAGAAACGCCAGGCCTTATGAAACACATACATCTCAGAGTACAGCGACTTTACGAGATATTAGGCACAGGATCAGGACCTGCGAGGAGAAGAAGAGGATTATTTAACACTGTGGGATTTGGACAAAAGACATTGTTTGGGACCATAGAGCATGATGACGCAGAATATTTCAATGAAAAACTTAGCACTTTAGATTTAAATCAAGAGTATGTCAGTTAGAACAAGATCAGCTTACTTTAGTCATAATTTGTCATATGTAAAGCATACAATTAACCCTTCCAGGTTAATTAATACCTACTTTAGATTTTTAACTGTAAAATAAACCATTTTGATTTAAAAATGGTTTTTTTACACCAAATGTCATTTTTTGTAACTAGAAAAGTAAAACAAATTAGCATTGATTTCTAATAAAAACCTTTTTCTAGAGTTCATACCAATGCAGTTCATAAACTCAAAATCGCCCGTACCTCGGAAAGGGTTAAGGATTTAAAAACTAACTATTAATAAAACGCACCATTATTTAGCAGAATTGTTAGAACTAGAAAAATCCAGATTTGATAGGTTTGAGTAGCAGATTAATTTAAGATACAGAATGGTACGCGCATTACAAATAATCCACTTAACGTGTAGAGATGTTGATAGGATAGTTACCGAGCTGTATTTAAGTATTGATTTTATGAGACAGGGAAAACTAAACTCATTGTTTATAGCACCAGAAGATTTAATTAAGTATTTGAAAGACATAAGTAAGCAATTAAGAAATTGCTTCTACACCACGACGTTTCTACACCAGAACGTTAAGCGTGATGACTAACGTTATGACTTAAGACTAAGATGGTTTGAGTCTGTGTTTATTGTTTGTTTTAATTTAGGTTAGGGTAATTTTAATGTTGAAATGTTTATGTTCTTACTTCATTAGTTACATATTCATTAAAAGTTTGATTCTCCTTTCTTAAAATAAATTTTTTATTGTGTTTGTTTCATGATCTTGTAAATATGTTCTTGTTTTTATGTTATATGTTTTTGTCTTCAGTGGCCCGTGAGAGGGGTCTCTCAAATGCAGGAAATATAGTGAATGAAAGGAGAGAAAGATTATTGACCAAACATGTTGAAGAACTGGTGATTCTACACCAGAACGTTAAGCGTGATGACTAACGTTATGACTTAAGACTAAGATGGTTTGAGTCTGTGTTTATTGTTTGTTTTAATTTAGGTTAGGGTAATTTTAATGTCGGAATGTTTATGTTCTTACTTCATTAGTTACATATTCATTAAAAGTTTGTTTCTCCTTTCTTAAAAAAAATTGTTTTGTTTGTTTCATGATCTTGTAAATATGTTCTTGTTTTTGTCTTCAGTGGCCCGTGAGAGGGGTCTCTCAAATGCAGGAAACATAGTGAATGAAAGGAGAGAAAGATTATTGACCAAACATGTTGAAGAACTGGTGATTCTACACCAGAACGTTAAGCGTGATGACTAACGTTATGACTTAAGACTAAGATGGTTTGAGTCTGTGTTTATTGTTTGTTTTAATTTAGGTTAGGGTAATTTTAATGTCGAATGTTTATGTTCTTACTTCATTAGTTACATATTCATTAAAAGTTTGTTTCTCCTTTCTTAAAAAAAATTTTTGTTTTGTTTGTTTCATGATCTTGTAAATATGTTCTTTTTTTTATGTTATATGTTTTTGTCTTCATTGGCCCGTGAGAGGATTTTCTCAAAGGCAAGAAACATAGTGAATGAAAGGAAAGAAAGACTATTGACAAAACATGTTGAAGAACTGGTGTTTCTACACCAGAACCTTAAGCGTGATGACTTAAGACTATGATGGTTTGAGTCTGTGTTTATTGTTTGTTTTTTAATTGTGGTTAGGGTAATTTTAATGTCGAAATGTTTATGTTCTTACTTCATTAGTTACATATTCATTAAAAGTTGGTTTCTCCTTTCTTAAAATAAATTTTTTGTTGTGTTTGTTTCATGATCTTGTAAATATGTTCTTGTTTTTATTTTATATGTTTTTGTCTACACAAAAATATTTGTATAATGATCAAATAAATTGAATTTAAATAACAAAGTTAATGAGATATTTTAATAGCAAATAAATGGAATATTTAAGTAAAGATATTTTCTACTTTTATTTGTTTGATTACCTATAAACACCATTGAATATATCGATGGCCTAGAATAAAAACCTCGTATCACAAAAAAAGTCTGAAATCACATTTTAATGCTATTAGAGGGATCACCTTGTATGTCACTATTCAGAAGAAGAGAAAAAAAATTAATCTCACTCCTGCTGGCCTTCAAATGCAGATGGTAAAATAGTGTATGACATTGAAAAGGCAAATAAAACCACGATGTTTGTGTAAAATAACAAAAAGAAACAAGTTTAAGTGTCCAATGATAACAGAAGGAAGAACATTTTTGAATACTTTTGGAAATTGGATTGGGGACAAAGAAAGATTGAAGTGGGCCATCTTGTCGATGGGACCCATGTCCATCAGAGAACAGTACCCAGTACCGAATCAAGAAGAAGCAATTCCTTGCAATACCATCTGAAACAGAATAACAACGGAGAGAGGATTCGTGTTTGTAAGAAAATGTTCCTAAGCTCAATTGGTCTAGGTGAATGGACGGTTAGGAATTGGGTGTTGGAAAAAGATCGAAATGAAAATGTTGAGAGGAGGAATGATGAAGAACGAAATGAAACCGATGAAAGTACGTCGAAAAAGACAAGGCAGCAAGAGCGCAACGATTCTGTGCGAGAATACATAAAACAATTCTTGGATCTCCTCCCGAAACTAGAATCACATTTTTGTCGTAAGAATACAGTACCTAGAACCGTTCTGGCAATCCAAGGCACAGTTGTTCCGACAACGAATCATACTGCAAATCAAAGAATCAAGACAATTTACTGGCATCCTCTTTTACGTTTCATGAAGTATTTGAGGATATCAATTTGGGACTTTTTTCTCCTAAGAAAGACCAATGTGATTTATGCTGTGCGTTCAGACAAGGAAATGTTTCTGAAGATTAATACAAAATTCACATAACACGAAAAGATGAAGCCAAGGAAGAAAAGTCGAAAGACAAAGAAGAAAGTAGTGAAGACACTGCAGTGTACACGATGGATGTTCAAGCAGTATTGTTATGCCCTTACCTTAAAGCTTCTGCGCTCTATTACAGAAGAAAACTAAAATTGCACAACTTCACGTTGTACAACCTAAAGACAGGGGAGGGTTACTGTTACCTATGGGATGAAAGCGAAGGTGGTGTAAACGCTGATGAATTTGCAACCATTGTCACCAATTTTATTTCAACTGAAATCAATGTCAATGTTATCAAACACATAATCATTTATGGCGACGGCTGTACTAAACAAAATAGAAATGCCATTATGGCGAATGCCTTGCTTATGATAGCCAATGAGTCCGGGGTGAAAATTACACAAAAGTACTTGGAAAAAGGCCACACCCAAATGGAGTGCGACAGTATCCATAGCAACATTGAAAAACAAATTAAAAACAGGGAAATCTATTCTCCAGCAGGGTATGTTGAGATAATCAAAACAGCAAGAGTTAATCCAAAACCATACAAAGTGTTCCAGTTGGACTATGCATTTTTCAAAAAGTTCAATGAAGTCCAGTTCATTTCATCAATTAGGCCAGGTACTAAGACAGGCGATCCTTGTGTTACAGACCTGAGATGTATTCAATACACACGGACAGCAAAATTCAAGTAAAACTTAAAGAACAACTTTTTGACCTCCAGAGGAGAATCAGAAAGGTTTCCTCTAAAATTGAAGACCTTCCTCAGTTATACAACGAACGACTACCCATTGAAGGCATCAAGTTTCAACACCTTCAAGAGCTCAAACACGTGATTCCAAAAGACGCCCATGCGTTTTATGACAACTTGTCCCACAAGTAATCAATTAATTTTCAGTAACTTACTTTTGGCTGATGTAATCAGTGTACTTTTTATTTTTTCAAAGAAGGTTTGATTAAAATTTTTGAGTTACGAAAGATATGTTTTAATAAGAAACAAATGTTTTATTAAGTTTTGTTTGTATTTTAAATGAGTATCCATTTTATTTGATACGTAACAATGTACAGAAATTTTAAATACAACAATACCACAGCTTGAGAAATTAATCAGCTGATATAACACAGCAGATAAATATTGCAAAGTGCTCAATAACATAACCACGACAACTGGTTTTCTCTCCCAACTCTGTTTTATAACAGCTACAAACAATTATTGTTATATTCTTATTTATGTTTGTTTTATGTCATTTTATGAGTTTTTACCAAGAAGAACTATTTTATTATAATTGTGGCTCTTAAATTAGGTACCAAGCAAGTCAAACGACCGTATAAACTACTAAAATACAGGCAAAATCAAGGTTAAAATTGGTTTTTTGTTATAGCTCTTAAACGAATTAAGATACAAAGTTATGTTTTATACAAAAAATGTTTATATTTAAATTATCTTTACAATGATATGCAATATGCTATATCTTACCATTTAATATTTTTGACTTATTCATGATAATAGCAACTTCAATGTTTACATAGATTATGAGGTTAGAAATGTTTTGAAAACATGCTTGTACTACACACCATTAAAAAGCTCGTCAAATTCTGAGAAATAATACGTAAATTCCATATTTTTAATTGAACTTATAGTTTAACTACAGGGCGTCCCGTAAAGGCTTACGCGACTCATGTTCATAGCTCTAGCTTTGTAATGGCGCAACATATCAAAAAAATTGTTTCGCCAAAATGTCGAGAATTGTCTTCTGATTAAAACTATGTACAATATGACCCACCTTTGTATTTAAAAATCTCAAATTTGACCCCGTGAGTTTCAGTATTGACACATCCTGTATACTGAGAATCTTAAAAATATTTTTCCTGAAATCTCCATGTATGACTTTCAGATAGAAAAGTTTGTTTCATCTTTCTAGCTCTAATAGTACTCCTGTAATCCGTTTAGGACACCTTATCGTGGCCACCCAGTAGATGCTGCTAGCTAAACATAACTGTTTGTTAGAATGACTGGTTATGAGAACTGTAAACATAGGAGGTTTCCAGTGACTATCACCCGGCCATGGTCCGACGATAGAAAGATTACTTCGGCACCCCTAGCTTAGCGCAGGGTACCAGTCTCGATAGGCTGCTGACGCGTATTGTAGTACGTAGAGAATGAGTTGTGAATTAATTAGATTCTGATCAGTTTGATAATAAGCAGAACATTTTATAATATTTAGTGTTTTTGTGAGACCTTAAATTCAGATTTTAAATTGTTACTTATTCACTGCGATGAGTGTTGATGTTATAATTTAATCCAGTAATATACTATATATATATAACTAAACTGTGCATTTCATTGGGTTCCTACCCTTAAGAGGAAGACTCCACCAGCAGCTTTCAACAACCAAAATCCCCAACCCACCACTCGACCCTGCCCAGGTAACACTTGCAAGGCTAAGTATGCTTTTCAAAGCCATTCCTTAGGCTTTCCCACATGTCGAACTCTGTGGCCTTGTAGGTATTCTAGATGACTGTCCGCAACTTTTAAAACGATTTTCCTTTTACAAGCCTGTCTTCTTTAGTTTTCCGGGCATTTCTCTTCGTGATGGCGTCCTGTTCCATAGCGTCCACGGTAACCTCATCGGTAACCTAAACAAAAAAGATGATATTAAGAGCAAAGTAGTTTTCAAATTCACGTGCCAACTAGAAAGTTGGTCACCGACGGCAAGAGGCACAGAAACTGGCCTTGGGACTTCCCAGAATAACCCCCACAGCCTGGCACGAGCATATCTCCAACCTACTTTCATCCCCCAGTGCTCAATGTACCATAGGCGGCCACCAGACAAAGAACCTGAGTGCGTAACCGCGTTCCGAGACTTTCTTCGGTTTTATAAGAGATATAAAACAATTTAAGGAAGGGTTAATAAAGCGGCAAAATGTAAATTTTCCAATCACATGCTACAAAGTTCTAAATGTGTGAGTACGACCGCTTGGAAGCTGGTATATGGACTGAAAAATAATCATATTGTACCTTTAATTGAAATTTAAAAAGGAGGAGTTTTGGTTAATGACCCTGAGATGGTTGCTCAAGAATTCAACACATAGTTTTCAAATGTTGCAAATCATGTTATCATTCAGGATCAAATAATTAATTTTGCTAATCATAGTAAAATCTTAGGATCAATATTCTTAAAACCAGTTATTCCGCAGGAAATTATAGACGTATTTTTTAAAAACTAGTAAAAAAAGGTCAAAATATATAAATGGGATTTCTTAATGGTTATTAAAAAAATGTTTCATGCACATTGTTAATCCATTGATATCTTTTGAAGATGGAGTTTTTCCTGACTTATGTAAGCAAGCTAAGTTGTTCCGGTTCACAAACAAAGGCTCAACAAGACATATGGGAAATAACAGACACATTGCACTGTTACCAATATTAGGTTAAGTATTAAAGGGCTCGTATCTTTTCTAGATCAAAATGCTATCCTCTTAAGTACATAGTATGGGTTTTGACAAGGCAAAAGTACTTCAGATGCAATGAACGCTTTCATGGAATTCGTTGTTAAAAGCCTTAAAATCAAATGAAAACGATGAGTATTTTTTAGATGGGTCAAAAGCATTTGATACTTTTTTGCAAATGATTTTGGGATTAGAGGACTGTCCCTTAAATGGATTGAAAGCTATTGGTCTAACAGGGTTACAAATTGTTTTAATCAATAGTACAACGTCAAACCCTCTACATATAAAATTAGGTGTTTCTCAAGGATCAATTCTAGGACCCATACTATTCAATTTGTTTATAAAAATTGTAAATATGGCCTTCATATTTCGATAAGTTCAGTATGCTGATGATACGACGTTGAGTTTTGGCTGCATATCAATCAAAAGTCTTGAAATTTCTATCTTTGAAAAAGTAAATGCATGTGTCCAATATTTTGAAACCCTTAATCTAAAAACCAATCTGGACAAGAAAACATGCATGAATTTTAATTCAACCCATAATAGTGGTGCATCAGCAGCAGTAGGGGATCCACTGCTAAAAAAAGTGGATCACACTAAGTTTTTAGCACAGATAAAATTTTTTTAGCTAGCACTTGTTTTCAGGTAAGAAATTTGTATTCGTTGTCTAGAAATAGGCATCGTTGTCAACCCCCTTCAGGGCTGTAAATCGACCCTGGCCAGTCCGCATCACTGAGACAATCCTATTAGCACGCTTGCATGAACACCCTAGTTCTAAATTTGATTTAAACCCGTTAATCACATATCAATTTATTCATACGCTCTTGTAATTTAAAATGATTTTCCAATAATTTCTGTTTTCGTCCCGTAACAATCGAAAAAATTTAAACCGGCGCTATACAGTTTAAATTAGCTAGTTTGTTAATGCAACACAGGTCATAGCAGTGGTCATCAACCCTATGAACAGCAAGTCCAAGAAGGACCGATGTTCAACCAGTAAGTCAGGCATGGCAAACTTATAGGTTAGGTTTCACTTTTTTTAGTTTCAAGTTTTGTCACCTCCATGTTGGACTTATGACATGGAGGTGACATGAAATACATGGAGGTGACAAAACTAAGTTTATTTCTGATTTTAAATTACAACTAATGAATTTATACTGTTAAAAGGTTTTTGTTTTAATTTTGTTAGTCTTAGTAAGTAAATTTTGAATACCCAAGTAAAATATTGCAAAGGCATTTAGTTTTATTTAGCAGAGCAAGGTATTACAATAAAACAAAAGCTGTTAACATTTAATTATGTACAGTGAAGTTATGTTATATGTTATGTTTTTATGGCACAGATGATAAGGGATAGTTCAAAATAACTATCTCCTTATCTTTTTTCAGTTGATTAAAATCATGGTGAAAAAGAAAACAAGTATAGAAGATGGAAGAGCTAAAAGAAGATTATCTGAACAAAATAGAAGAGACCGTATTAAAAATGATCCGGCTCTATATGAAGAGTTTAAAAGACGATACGTATCATAAAAGGAAAGACATAGGCCAAATCAAATCTCTATCAGATTTAACTTAAAGGGAAAAGAGAGCTCAACGTAAGAAATAGGTTGAAAAGACAAGGAAGTCTAGAGAAAAAAAGAAACATGCTGAAGAACTTTGCAATGCTATTATTTCTCCTCCTGAGAGTGATGAAGAGCCCCAGGGGGATCGACCTCCTCCTAGGGAGGCCTGTATAGGAAGAGCTGGAAGCAGCAGAGTAATGTCTGGGAAAAAGGTAGCTAAACAGAATAAATCTAAAGCTTATCGAGAAATCAAGCGGCTTAAGATAGAACTTGAAAAATCCAAGAAGGAAACGCACAGAATTAAAAAAAGCAAATAGAAGTATAAAAAGAGATTTGTGCGTCTCCAAGAAAAGACCAAAAAACACAAACAGTCCGGGCCAAAAACTTAAACATATTTTGCAAGGTGAGCAAGTTTCTCCCAAGGTCAAAAAAGCGCTTGAATTTGGGGTTGCTCTAACAAGTCAGATTGAGCAAAATTACAAAACAAATGAAAACTCAAGAAAAGCTAAAAAAGCGTTTGGTTTGGTGCTAGCTGGGAAAATTGTAAAAAGTATAGAATAATGAACAAACTACCAATTCAGTCCTACACAAAACATTTGAATAAAATAACCTGTGTCGGCAAAATAAGTGACATAATTAATGAAACCCTAACTTATAAAACAAAAAACCGCATTAAAGTAAAAGATGATGGTATCCAGTTTTTCCAACAAGATGATGTCAGTTGTCTAGAGCCAGGTATTAAAGACTGCAAAACAAAAAATAAAGTGAAGAAGCAAAAGCGGACACTAATTGGAGATCTTATCAACTTGCATAAGAAGTTAGAAGTAGAATTTAACTACAACGTTCCATACTCAACATTTTGTTCATTTAGACCTTTTTGGGTAGTGAAACCTTCTGTAAATAAGAGAGACACATGTGCATGTGAAAAACATGAGAACATGGAGCTCATTTTTGAGAAACTAAAAAGACTTAATGTTGTAAAAGGTTGTAAAGATTTAGATAGCTTAGTAAAATCACTTTGCTGTCTTGAGGATCTTAAAGAAGAGTGTTGGGAAAGAACTTGTTCTAAATGCTGTAATACAAGCTTGGATATCCAAGAGTTTCAAAATGAAAAAACCTTTATTAATCAGTGGACCAAGAAAGAAGTAAAATTTACTGTAAAAGGAGTAGGAAAATCAACGAGAAAAGTTGTGAAAGAAAAATAGAAATAGATCTCAAAGATCTTGTGGACAAATTTCATGATATGCTCCCTGGTTTTATGAAGCATATTTGCAACATTGTACACCAATACAGATCTATTTCAAAATTAAAGAAATCCCTGGAATCTGATGAAATCCTAATTCATGTTGACTTCAGTCAAAACTATGAGTGCAAGTACAATAGAGAAATACAAAGTATGCACTTTGGAGGTTCTCGAGAACAAGTTACAATGCACACTGGTGTTATGTACTTCAGAAAGGCTGAAAGTAGTGAAATAAGTATTCTGTCTTTCTGTTCCGTTTCTGAGTCATTGCGCCATGACGCCTGTGCCATTTGTGCTCTCTCAACAAGATTTTGTTCTTTGCTCATAGGGAAATTCCAAAAATAAATGTCATTCACTTCCTTAGTGATAGCCCTACAACGCAATACAGGAATAAAACCCTCTTTTCATTAATTCTCAAGCACTTATCTCAATTTTGCGCTTCTATAACGTGGAACTATTCTGAATGCGGTCATGGTAAAGGAGCCCCAGACGGCATCGGAGGCACACTTAAAAGAACTGCTAATAAGCTTGTGGCTGAAGGTACTGACATACCTACATTCCAAGTACTTCTTGACTGCCTGAAGACAAAATTCAAGGATAGAATAAAATTATTTCACGTAACATCAGCAGAGATAAGTGAAGTTGATGATATGGTAGATAAAAATATTCCGCAGTTCATTGGAACCATGAAAGTCCATTAGGCATTTTGGACTGATACTGACAAGGACAATCTTCAAATGCGTCGATTGAGCTGTTTGGCTGTAAGAGCAAAGACAAATGCAAACACTATCATCTTCGTAACTACAATCCAAAACATCAAGACCTATTCAAAACTTGTATCCTTTTACAAACAAATCTGTTTCCTAAAGTAAGTGGGCTGGGTGATACCTTAATCCTTTATCTCTGTGCCACAACTTAATAGAAGCTTATGATTTCAAAACCCATTGACGTAGTTCTTTTTCATACATATTTTCATTGGAATGTTTTCTTTTTATACTGTATAATTCACATCTTAATAATTGAGATTTACCTTAATTCAGTGTCACAGATAAGACATCAAAAACCAGAGTACGCTTTTCCGACATTCGTTCATCAGAAAGTGATGATGAAGACGACGTGTTGACCGTGGGCTCATGGGTCACTGTTATTTATGACAGCCAGTGGTATCCAGGTAATAAATTGTTTTAAGCTTATTTTTATTAAAAGTTGATTGGCTATTGAATGGCTTGAACTTTAGTTTGTCTTTAATTGAACAAGTCTTTATCTAATTATAATTGCAACAAGTAAAGAAACTACAGAAGGAGATAAAACTCTGTGTTGGATGGGTTCCTAACGACAAGTCATGTTTTTTATAGGAATTGTAGAGAAGAAAGCGGAGGAAATCACTGTTTCTTTCATGGCCAGAGCGGGTCAAAAATTCTTCTGGCCTTCATCACCGGACATTCAGCAGCTGAATCCAGCCCATATCATGTGCAGGATCAACAAGCCTCTACAACCAGTGTCTAATCGGCACTTTGCAATTGAAAATCTCCAAAAATATGATAAAATGTATAGAGAAATTAAAAGCATTTAAAACTTTTAATAAATCAAATTCTCAAATTAAAATGTATTTCATTTTACCCTTTTTCAGTCCCAAATTTATGGTTGGATCAAAACATATTTTGATTTTAAAAATGAAACACAGCTGAACCTTACAAAAATTTGCTATGATACCATTTCATATTGATTTAAAAATAACATGTGAACCATTTTAAAATTTTCAGTAGCTGTTTAAGTTTTATGAACTTAAAATAAAATATTTTAAAATGTTTATTTTTTCTTTTGGTTTACTGAATTTCCACTTAATTTGAGAATGACTCACTTATTCAGCAAAAAACAGCAATTTGTGTAATTTTCAATCTAACCACAATGGGTTAGTGTAAAGAACACTTCCAAAATACAGAATGAATATTTTTATATTACCTTCAATTTGTATATTTGAAAGCATTTCATAATGTGTTGGCAAATGTAATTTAGTCCAAGGTTATGACAATCATTGTCACAATACAAAATCAGATGTATTGTGCATACAAGAAATTCATAGATTGCAAATATTCAAAAACTTACCAATACAAGCAGGCATCAAATTTTTAAATAAACTTCCAAAAGAAATAAAAGACCTTTTCCCAGATTCATCTTTATTCAAAAAGATGTAGGAAAAATTGCAGATGTAGGTTGCAATTTGCTCCTTACTCAGTAGCATAATTTATGAAACAAATATGAAGTTTAATTTGATTTATTAACTTTTTCACCTATATAAATTAAAACTTTTATTGGGGTTTTGTACTTATTTTTGTAGTTCCCAATAATTTTAAGGGATAGTTGTTATACAAAACTTTTTATTTAAATGATAAATATTATTCTGCACTTCAGTGGATTCTGTTAAATGAGTATGATAAAAGGTGCCTCAAGTATCAATACTAGGCCCTTTGTTTCTTATATATATTAATGATTTGCCATGTAACTTAAACTCTATCTAAACGCTGATCATCTCAAAACTAAAATCATTTCTAATTAAACTAGCTGTTAATGACTAATATTATTTTCTCCGAAATCTGTCTACAAAATTAATTGTATTTGTTTAAACATTTTCATATGTTATATTACACATTTGTTGACATTGTAATGCATTAATTTGGTTGTTATTAAAAAGTTGATCTAATTTGACTGACCGCCTGAATTATTATTGAACAAATAATTGCAAATACTAGCTCTATATGGTCTTCCTGATCCCAACTCTTAACCCTCTCATCCCTTGAGAACGTATGGACTTCAGGAGGATCTTCAGACAGGCTGAAAGCCCATCGCAGACTGGGCCCATAAGTGAAATAAGTCAGTATACAAGTCTTGTCCTAGGGTAGCACGCTAAGCAACAAACAGAAATTAAAATATAAATCAAATGGTAATAAACTTAATTTAGTCACTTAACATGGAACCCTAGAATAGGCTGAGCTAGTTAACCCACCAAAGGCTCTTTGTCGGTGCTAGCCTTACCCTAACGACTATCAGTCGCTGTATTAATTTTAACGCTTGATTTAATAAACAGCTACTGAAGTCTCTCCTGTAAATGGCAGGTTTGATCGTTGTTTGGGTCTATTTGGATTGCTTGAGCATAATCGTAAACAGCCAGAAAGCGATGGGAGAACCAAAACTGTACTTCCGTAAGTTGGTAAAAATCTAGATTAACACTTGGTTTTTTAAGCACTTTTCCAAAAGTGAAACCCTCCTAAAAAGGCCAAAACATGTTTCCACTGTGGGAAAGTTGCGAAAACTTAAAACATGTTTTATAAGTATAACCATTGACTTTGAAATGTACAAAATCAATGGCAACCAACCCTAAAAATGAGCATAATGACCGACATGAGCATTTTATACTTAAACTAATTAATCATAAAAATGGTAAATTAATAAGTCAAAAAGGTTAAATATAAATATAAGAATTTTCCACTGTGGAAAGTTGATGTGAAACCGTTAAAACCATGTTTCTATGGGTAACCTAAAAATCATAATAGCAGATACGATATTTAAATTCGACCATAAAAACGGCAAATTAATGTCTGGGTAAGGTTAAATATAAATATAAGAAGATCAACAACCTTGTGGGAGACGCATCTAGCTGGATGGGTTAAACTAGTCGATCGCTGGTAGAAGCCCGCCACGCCAGGAAAAATTGATAGCGCTCTTTCGTCATCAGAATTTTGCTTAAAAAGCCCATTCAGCAAGGTCTAAAATTCAATGGAAATGGCCTTCCGGATGAGAACTGATGTTTGCCCAAACGCCAATTCCTTTCTAATATGGACGCTGTGTGATCCCAAAATGTAAGGAGTGGTTCACCTGAGATGAATAAAACCCTCATCATTCAAGCAGTTATAGGCCTTCCAGCAATCGATAAATGCGTGGTTCCTGGAAAAACCCACTCCTTGATGATGGAAAGGAGTTCCGGTATTTACAACGACTCCACAAGCACCAGAAAAGACGCTGCCTGGGCACCATGAGCACTTTGCTGAATCACTCTTGACCCGGTTGTACTTCCGCCCGTCCAAATTTGGCCTCATTGATCACCGGCCGATGCAGCGAACCACCGAGTTTCTCACTGCTTTCTTGATGTAATTTCAAAATTAGTACTTCCCGATAAAGCGGAACCAATCTACCACAGTTTGTTGTGATACCCGGCATTTAATTTAATGATTGGCGTGCGGTGGTTTCAAAACCACAACAAACAAACCACAATTTACATTATCTTAGCCGGAAATATTGGCCCTTCCCGAAAAAGTGTTGAGCAGCGAGGACCGCCAGTTGCATAAGGTTGGTGGTTGCTTCTGCGGTTACTAATTAATCTTTAGCCGCGAAACTGAATTTAAATTGATGTTCAACTGCTCCTCCCATACAAAGCGCAACTACATTGGGGATGACTCCGTGTAGCTTTTGAAAATCGAAGGCGTGTTATTAGATTCCACTTGATGATTTGGTAGAAAAATGTTACAGCCACCACAGAACACTAGTACTACTTTACCACCGCCACTGCTACATGCCACTACAGGCGTGCCTACTGTATCACTTTCCACTACTAGCACAAGTGCATTCGCTAATGACTTACAGCCACCACTGAAGCGACATGGTTGGATTGAAACAGACTACAAACAGCTGGCCGCTAAGATGCAACCGTTGAAAACTATTGGTCCTCCCTTCGTGGCTGTTACACTGGGAGGCTGCTGCCCATTCCAATAACATAAAAATAAAAAACTTAACTTCAACCGCGTAGCTTAATTGAAATTAACTAAAGCCAAACCTAACCCTAACCTAGCAACCTAACCTAACCTCCGCGATAATGCAAGATTCGGACTTTAAAGTAGAATTGAATTAAGGGAAATAACTGGCTAAATGTAACAGCCAAGTAAGGGTGGTAGCGGTGAAGGACCACTGACAGATGGTCACGGTTGCTTGCTGGCTGCTCTGGCGCGGCCTGTGGCGTAAAATAAGACTAACTTTAAAAGCCACTTTAACCACTTATAAATAAGTTCCGCTTTTAAAAACAATTTTTTTATATATTTAGGAAGAGCTTCTGATTCAGTTGTTAAATCACTTTGCTGTCTTGAGGATCTTAAAGAAGAGTGTTGGGAAAGAACTTGTTCTAAATGCTGTAATACAAGCTTGATATCCAAGAGTTTCAAAATGAAAAAACCTTTATTAATCAGTGGACCAAGAAAGAAGTAAAATTTACTGTAAAAGGAGTAGGAAAATCAACGAGAAAAGTTGTGAAAGAAAAATAGAAATAGATCTCAAAGATCTTGTGGACAAATTTCACGATATGCTCCCTGGTTTTATGAAGCATATTTGCAACATTGTACACCAATACAGATCTATTTCAAAATTAAAGAAATCCCTGGAATCTGATGAAATCTAATTCATGTTGACTTCAGTCAAAACTATGAGTGCAAGTACAAGAGAAATACAAAGTATGCACTTTGGAGGTTCTCGAGAACAAGTTACAATGCACACTGGTGTTATGTACTTCAGAAAGGCTGAAAGTAGTGAAATAAGTATTCTGTCTTTCTGTTCCGCTTGAGTCATTGACGCCTGTGCCATTTGTGCTCTCTCAACAAGATTTTGTTCTTTGCTCATAGGGAAATTCCAAAAAAATGTCATTCACTTCCTTAGTGATAGCCCTACAACGCAATACAGGAATAAAACCCTCTTTTCATTAATTCTCAAGCACTTATCTCAATTTTATGCTTCTATAACGTGGAACTATTCTGAATGCGGTCATGGTAAAGGAGCCCCAGACGGCATCGGAGGCACACTTAAAAGAACTGCTAATAAGCTTGTGGCTGAAGGTACTGACATACCTACATTCCAAGTACTTCTTGACTGCCTGAAGACAAAATTCAAGGATAGAATAAAATTATTTCAACATCAGCAGAGATAAGTGAAGTTGATGATATGGTAGATAAAAATATTCCGCAGTTCATTGGAACCATGAAAGTCCATTAGGCATTTTGGACTGATACTGACAAGGACAATCTTCAAATGCGTCGATTGAGCTGTTTGGCTGTAAGAGCAAAGACAAATGCAAACACTATCATCTTCGTAACTACAAAAAACATCAAGACCTATTCAAAACTTGTATCCTTTTACAAACAAATCTGTTTCCTAAAGTAAGTGGGCTGGGTGATACCTTAATCCTTTATCTCTGTGCCACAACTTAATAGAAGCTTATGATTTCAAAACCCATTGACGTAGTTCTTTTTCATACATATTTTCATTGGAATGTTTTCTTTTATACTGTATAATTCACATCTTAATAATTGAGATTTACCTTAATTCAGTGTCACAGATAAGACATCAAAACCAGAGTACGCTTTTCCGACATTTCGTTCATCAGAAAGTGATGATGAAGACGAAGTGTTGACCGTGGGCTCATGGGTCACTGTTATTTATGACAGCCAGTGGTATCCAGGTAATAAATTGTTTTAAGCTTATTTTATTAAAAGTTGATTGGCTATTGAATGGCTTGAACTTTAGTTTGTCTTTAATTGAACAAGTCTTTATCTAATTATAATTGCAACAAGTAAAGAAACTACAGAAGGAGATAAAACTCTGTGTTGGATGGGTTCCTAACGACAAGTCATTTTTTTTATAGGAATTGTAGAGAAGAAAGCGGAGGAAATCACTGTTTCTTTCATGGCCAGAGCGGTCAAAATTCTTCTGGCCTTCATCACGGACATTCAGCAGCTGAATCCAGCCCATATCATGTGCAGGATCAACAAGCCTCTACAACCAGTGTCTAGTCGGCACTTTGCAATTGAAAATCTCCAAAAATATGATAAAATGTATAGAGAAATTAAAAGCATTTAAAACTTTTAATAAATCAAATTCTCAAATTAAAATTTATTTTACCCTTTTTCAGTCCCAAATTTATGGTTGGATCAAAACATATTTTGATTTTAAAATGAAACACAGCTGAACCTTACAAAATTTGCTATGATACCATTTCATATTGATTTAAAATAACATGTGAACCATTTTAAAAATTTTCAGTAGCTGTTTAATTTTATGAACTTAAAATAAAATATTTTAAAATGTTTATTTTTCTTTTGGTTTACTGAATTTCCACTTAATTTGAGAATGACTCACTTATTCAGCAAAAAACAGCAATTTGTGTAATTTTCAATCTAACCACAATGGGTTAGTGTAAAGAACACTTCCAAAATACAGAATGAATATTTTTATATTACCTTCAATTTGTATATTTGAAAGCATTTCATAATGTGTTGGCAAATGTAATTTAGTCCAAGGTTATGACAATCATTGTCACAATACAAAATCAGATGTATTGTGCATACAAGAAATTCATAGATTGCAAATATTCAAAAACTTAACAATACAAGCAGGCATCAAATTTTTAAATAAACTTCCAAAAGAAATAAAAGACCTTTTCCCAGATTCATCTTTATTCAAAAAGATGTAGGAAAAATTGCAGATGTAGGTTGCAATTTGCTCCTTACTCAGTAGCATAATTTATGAAACAAATATGAATTTAATTTGATTTATTAACTTTTTCACCTATACAAATTAAAACTTTTATTGGGTTTTGTACTTATTTTTGTAGTTCCCAATAATTTTAAGGGATAGTTGTTATACAAAACTTTTTATTTAAATGATAAATATTATTCGTACCAGTGGATTCGTTAAATGAGTATGATAGCGGGGTGCCTCAAGTATCAATACTAGGGCCCCTTTTGTTTCTTATATATATTAATGATTTGCCATGTAACTTAAACTCTATCTAAACGCTGATCATCTCAAAACTAAAATCATTTCTAATTAAACTAGCTGTTAATGACTAATATTATTTTCTCCGAAATCTGTCTACAAAATTAATTGTATTTGTTTAAACATTTTCAAACCATATGTTATATTATTACGATTTGTTGACATTGTACGCATTAATTTGGTTGTTATTAAAAAAGTTGATCTAATTTGACTGACCGTCTGAATTATTATTGAACAAATAATTCGCAAATACTAGCTCTATATGGTCTTCCTGATCCCAACCGCCCCTTAACCCTCTCATCCCCTTGAGAACGGCGGGACTTCAGGAGGATCTTCAGACAGGCTGAAAGCCCATCGCAGACTGGGCCCATAAGTGAAATAAGTCAGTATACAAGTCTTGTCCTAGGGTAAAGTACGCAAGCAACAAACAGAAATTAAAATATAAATCAAATGGTAAATAAACTTAATTTAGTCTACTTACGCATGGAACCCTAGAATAGGCTGAGCTAGGTTTAACCCACCAAAGGCTCTTTGTCGGTGCTAGCCTTACCCTAACGACTATCAGTCGCTGTATTAATTTTAACGCTTGATTTAATAAACAGGCGCTTTACTGGTCTCTTCCTGTAAATGGCAGGTTTGATTCGTTGTTTGGGTCTATTTGGATTGCTTGAGCATAATCGTTAAACAGCCAGAAAGCGTACAGAACCCAACTTGTACTCTGCAAGTTTGACCAGGTCTGTCACTTGCTCAAACGCTATTTTGACAGCTGAGAAAATTCGGTACGATCTGAAACGGTGATTTCAGTTAAGGGGTTAAGCACTTATGAGCCTAATAGCAGTCGGGACCTAACCTAAAACTCGAACATCAACCACATGAATAACAACCTTCAAGGGCAGCTAAGTAGTAGAAATACTTGAATATCGGAAAATAAATTAATTCAATAACTGACCTTAATGGTTATGTGTCAGTAAACCTTTAACAGCAATGTGGTCCTAAGAAACAAGATGATCATACCTTCAACTCTGACTTGCAAACGAAAGCAGAGCGTTGTTAATGTCTATAGGCCTATTATTAATCCAGTAATAACTATTACAGATAAAGAGTACTTACCACAAGATAGCAAATTCAATTTAACAAATTGCGGAAAATAAACACCAATACTGCTTCGTTGTTGATGGTTTGACGCTGAACACAGAAACAGTGAAAAACTGAAATGTGATGCCATGCTACCTGCTAGACGCTAAAGAAATGACTCGTGGACGCCGTCGCCATAGCCCATAGAGCATTTTGGGTAATATTCGAGGGGAAGCGATTGGCGATTTGCGGTTTCATTCCGGGGAGAGCTGACGGAAGAGATTCTTTTTCTGTGACGTAGCTTTGACCAAACGAAAAACATCAGTTACGTCACGGTCTGCTTTCAATCATACAGTACCGTACGTAAGCTAGGTAGGCCCCGACCATACCCAAGAGATACAACACTGGTCGGTTTAGCGGCAAACACTATTTATCTTCCTACAATATTGGACAAATATCTAGCTAAAATAAATGTAGCGAATGAGTCAAGACGAGAAGTATTGACTATTTACGCTCTTCGAATCATATTGTTACAATGCGGGCGAGTCCGCGCGAGAGTTGTACCCTATTGTTTACTGGATCGTGGGTGTAATCCATAATATAATTATACAACCCTCTGTGTAACTCACTCACTCATTGTCTCACTGATACAGTGTATATACAAATGTTTACCCACTTCTAGATAAGCTAGAAACTTGACATTTGGTAAGTAGGTACCTTTCACTAATTCACCGACGAAAAATTGCCAAAAACCAAAATTTTAACCACCCGAAAAAAATAAAACCATAGTGGCGGAAACATGTTTTTCTAAAAAACGCCTAGTTTGTGAACAGTAAGTCCTATCTAATATCTGATTGAATTTTCATGGTCAGGTTTTAGACGTTCTACCGTTTTGGTTCTTTGACTTTTTGTCGTATCTAGCCTCCTTCACCCTCAAAAAGGGCAAAAGTTTCAAATTTTCTACATTTTTCCCGATTTTGCAAAAGTTTTTAATTATTTTTTCAGGTATTATAGGGGTTAGACACTTTAAACTTCATCTAAAGTATGAGTTAAACTCGCCCTTCAATAATATATTGCGAAACAAATTCCAAATTGTATACATTTGCTAAAGAACTGTTGTTAAGTTCGAATTTTTTGCTAGAATTAGGCGTGAAGTTAGCCCGACCTACATCTTGGTATTATTCCAGTATAGTGACTTGTCCTCTCATGAGCTAAAACTGATTTAGCACGACGTGGAGAAGGCCCTTATACATATAAAAAGTTGTTTTGATGCACGGAACTTATTTAAAAGTGGGAAGTGGCTAAAAGTGACTTTAAAGTGGGGACTATTTTACGACCGGCGTGAAGTTAGCCCGACCTCTTGGTATTATTCCAGTATAGTTACTTGTCTTCTCATGAGCTAAAACTGATTTAGCACGACGTGAAGATACATAAAAGTTGTCTGGAGACGCGGAACTTTTTAAAAGTGGCTAAAAGTGATTTTACAGTTAGGAAAATTAGCCCGACCTACATCTTTCTTACTGACACCAGCAATACTTCTTGAAATTTGGAATGTTGGTATCTTTATGCCGAGCGAAGCGAGGTCACTACATTCGAGCGAAGCTGAAGGGGGTCTGGGGGCCGCAGGCCTCAGCGAGCGCCGCAGGCTCGAGTTTATTGTACATACCTTCTTTTACAATAATACAGTACTCAAGAACACCGTCCACCACTGATTTTATGATCATCTCAACCAATCAAGAAATCAATATTTATTTGGCCATTGGACAATGTGCAATTGAAATAGGCCAAGTCAATAAGTGCAGTTTTAGTATTTACATTTTTAAATTAAAATAGCACACCATGCAGTACAAAATAAAAGAACACACCATGCATTAAGTTGGCACACCATGCAGATTAAACATACGTAAATAGGTACCTGGAATCTAATCTCCTGTTTTAATTAACATTAAACTTATTACTTTATGGTCAGCTTCTAAATATTCCCTAATGCTATAGAATAAGTTTAGCAAAAACCATTCTTTTAGACTTTTCTCAAACTTGGGTCTGCTTTGTGCTCTTATTGGTTCAGGTATTTTATTAAAGAACCTTATACCTGAAACAGAAACAGGAGAACAGTTCAAAGTCCTAGATAAACTACATTTAGGAAAATTTACATTTATGTTTGTTCTTGTATTGTAGTGATGAACCTAATGGTTTTGTTGCAGTTCATGCAGATTATAATCTTTGATAGCAAGAACACATTGTAGAGCATTAACATTAAAAACTGCCAATACTCTATTTTCTATGAAACTGATTATAATTCAGTTTTGGACGATGTTCTACAGTAATACCCACAAAGTATTTATACAGAGAAGGAACTCAATGGTATAATCTGCGTCTATAGCATAGAGTAACTAAAGATATAATTCTTCTATAAGGTCTATAGTTTTGAGCGATGGTCGCGCCACTGTGAACGTATCACGTCCCTAGCCAAAGCTCAAAACCGGGAATTTAAATGGTTTATGTTCGTTGTTTGCATGTTCAGTTCAACTGAAAACCTTTCACTTTTGCTTCGATTATACTTTCGGTGAATAAACACTGATAAATATAACCACAAAAGCATAGTAAAATAATTTGAGCTAAACAAAACAATGAAAACATACCAGTTTTTATACACTGTTATAGTTCATAAATGGCCCTATTATTGTTGTTACAACTTAAAATTTAAGTTACGCCCAATTGCCCAAATTAATTCTAAAAACTATGTTTGTTTAGTTAGGAGTGTTTTCAAGTAAAATTCCGTAATATAACTTAGGTTTTAAGCTATATTCTTTGTTCTTTCTTTCTTGTTTGTTTATTAAAGAAGAATATATCTGAAAATTATTATTCTTTTAGTGCATGAAAACACAGGTTTTGAAGCAAATACCAGGTATTATAACCTATGGGGACTATGGGGGACACCCCTCATCCTTGAGACGGCGTAGACAAGTATCACAGTAAGTAGGTACATTAAGTAAGGTCTGCAGACCCACAATTGTGTCAACAATTTATTGTTGGAATCTTCTTTGTAATTATACGAGTATTACAAGTGATTCCTCCTGGATTATAACACACCATCTGCCACTGGTGATAAGACTTTAACGTGATCAAAATTTTATAGCTTCCATCGCCAAGTCGAGATTCATTTTTCTGATTATCTTAATTAGATTCGGCTTATCACGCCTTAGAACTACATTGTGCAAAGAACTACATTTGTGTGATCGGTTTTTTTCTTCTAGCTCGTTTACAATTGGGCTTTACATAAAACTCCATACCAGGTTCTATGTTGTTTGTTTCTCCTATCACTGCCAGTGCTATTACTGGTCGCTGGTACCCAACTTAGAACTATTGACTAAATAAAGTCAATGTTATAACTCTCACGTTTGGCTTCACAACATTTGTCACATCAAAATTGCTTCCCAACTTTTCATGCAGCTAATGGCATAGACCGCACCCGTGACTGTCAAACATCAGTACATTTTGTTTTTGATTGGTCGTTTTCTCTTTTGGTTGAACAAGCTTTTATCGTAGACCTTAATAATGGAGAAATTTCTAAGGTAGCAGTGACCACCTTGGATGTTTAATTTACTTCTAATACTTAGTAGTCAGGATTAAATTATGTATTAAACGTTATTTTACAAACAATATGTGTTTGTTTACACGATTCTCTCTTACAACAAAGTGCAATATAATTAATAATATGCATTAGCTCTTTTTGAGGACACATAGCAACATTATTATTTACTAATATTAGTTAGTAAATACTAAGCGTCTTTCAATAATGTTGTAAAGGTAAATAAAGAAGATTTTAGTAGATGTACAGTTATACTATAAATAAATATTAGATGTACAGTTGACTGAGTTGAGCCCGATCCAGTTTAATAATATTCAGCTTATCGGCAAGTAACCACCCAATCACAGACTGCCGATAAGACAACCCCCCTCCCCACTAACACGTCTACCGAGGAAGACGAGGAGAGGCAGTCAACCCCATGCACAGGTACGGTTCGCTTCGTTTAGCTTCTGTTCCGTTTGGTGGGTATTAAATGATCAAAGTTCAAATGATCGAACGTGCTTTTTTTCGTCTGTTTTGCCGGTTCAAATGTTCGAAAACAGGCTGCGCTCAAATGGTCGAATATTTTGTTGTTGATGATCTGGTTTGTTTGACTAGGTTTCAAACGGTAACGATTATCCCGACGAAGTCATGTATCCCGAAATTCCACAAACGAAACTGTGTGTTTTATCCCCAGGTGGTTGTTTCTTTTTGGTTAGCTTGACCAGGGTTGGATCTGTAAAAAAGGGTGATACATAGGTACAATGATAACGTTTGATTAGATTTTGATATTATTTTCAACTTATCTGTGAATAATTAATTAGGTACACAATAAAGAGCTAAGGAAAGATGGGTAGTATCTTCTCGCTAGAGTGATTACAATATAATACTCGTTTATGCTACTATCCATCTGTCTACCCTACTTATTACCCTAACCGCTACTCGTCAGTTTGTCCACCCAATTCTCGTAATGTTCAACACGTCGAAGGTTAAATGACCGAAGTTTAAATTATCGAATTTCGAACTGTTAAACTTCGATCTGTTGAGCCCTCACCGTTCTGTTTCTACCTGCTTGTATGTTTGACCGTGTTCGTTACCATAAAATCTATAATTTTATTTCTAGTAACGGCAGTTTTAACATGGCGGCGAGGCCTTCTTGTTTTAATTTGGACAGTGAAAAGTAATCATTAAAATAATTGTGCGTACCTACTTAAAAGTAGTTTTTTGCGTACTATTTTACTTTGTTATAGATCTTATGATATTGATGTATGGGGAAACGGCTCTAAATTTGAGGGGGTTTTCATTTTACATAAGAAAAGAGCTGTTAGGATTATTTGTAATGAACCCCAAAGACATTCCTGTCGACCTCTTTTATCAAATTAAATATTTTAACCTTTCCGTCACTGTATGTGCTGACCTTCCTATTGATGTCCACTCCAACCTAGAGAAGTTCGTGCTCAACAGTGACGTACACAATTATAATACTAAAAATAAAGATTCTTTCGGATACATTTTTTACGATACAGCAGATCACAAAAGAACTGGGTTTATTTTTCAACAAAGATTTACAGTTTTATACCCTGTAACATTAAGATATTAAATTATTCTACATTTAAAGCTAAACTAAAGGATATTCCCATTACAGAATGTCTGTACAAACCTGATGACTTCTTTGAAATTAATTTTAATAAATATAAACCTTAATGTATACTTAGAATAAGTACCAAAACTACCGGCCTATTGTCATCCAACCTGCGCTGGGAAAGGTATTTGAATCCCTGGTGTTAGACCAACTTCGATTTAGGTGCAAGAGACTGTTGGAGAAATAGCAACACGGGTTTTCACCTGGCAGATCAGTCACTACAAACCTGATGGTTTACGAACACTTCATTTACACGGCCTTGGACGCTGGCATGCAGGTTGACAGTGTCTATATTGACTTCTCCAAAGCCTTTGACACTGTCAGCCACAGGCATCTAATTGCTAAACTGAAAGCTTACGGGATCTTAGGTGGACGGCTTTGTTGGTTCCAATCGTACCTGACTGAACGCAAACTAATTGTCAAGTCATCTGGAGCATTCTATCTCCCGTTTGAAGCCTGCACTTCTGGGGTTCCGCAGGGTTCGTGACCCATTCTTATTTATACTGTTTCTGGACGACATTGTTGAGCACTTAGGAACTTCATGTCTAATATTTGCTGACGATATAATTAAGTCTTCTCTGCCATATCCTAAAGATCTGACTGTGAGCGCTTTCAGAGCGTTTTGGGTTCAGTAATGCTCTGGTGTACTCGCAACTGCCTGGAGGTGAATGCTGGAAAATGCGATATGCTCTCCTTTCATCATTCATCCAGGATGATTCAGTACGACTACACCCTTGGGAACTAGACCTTGGCTCGAGTCCACTCCATCCAAGATTTAGGACACGATATCTTCTGACCTCTCTTCTGAATCCCACATAAATGATGTCACCATTCTGTCACCATCAAAGCTTCTCGCCTTCTCGGGTTGTTGGTCAAATCATCGAGAGTTGGTTTGAGTGTAGGTGCTCTAAGACAAGTTTATCCGGCTCTCATAAGACCTGTTCTCGAGTGCAACAGTGTTTTATGGTCTCCTTATCAAGTGGGACACGTTCAGCGGCTGGAGAAGATACAAACTAGGTTCTTGAGGATCATCGGTGTCACCCGGTGTTTCGACTTCTACTCTGTACCTACTGATCTCTTGGAGGAGTGCTTGGACTTGGTGCCCCTGATCACGAGGAGACAAACTCACGATCTTGTATTTCTTCAGAAGATTCTTCGCGGAGATGTGGACTGCCCTGCACTGCTGAATCTCACCAACATACGTGTTCCTGGCCCTACTTGATCACTTGATCCTTTTCATCGCCAGGCTTACTCCATCAACTACGAGCAAAACAGCACTCTATCCATACTCGTGCATGTAGATATTGTAGTACACTCTGTAAACTTGTAACCTATTTGCTTGCTGTTATATAATATTCTATGTTATCGTCTATTTTCAAGTATGTATGCATACACTTGTATTATTGTTAAACTATTTTTCACTGTCAAATTATTTATTTCACTGTAAACTTTATTACTACGTTTGTTACAAATAATCTAGAGCCATACTATATGTTAAGCAAGTGTACCTACTGTAAATTGGCGTTTGCCGTTTATATATAAATAAATAAAAATAGAAAATTGCTAATTATAATTAGCTGATCATGCGTTGTGTTGTTAATTCATTGTTTTGTGTTGCGTAGTTCAACAAACATGTCTATACATGTAAAATAAGGACTTGACGATTGTTAATGCATTGTAAAATGTTTATGACAATAAATATTTTGATTTCTGATTTTTTATATACGATCCTGTTTTCATAGGACTTTGACTGGCGTTGCCCATAGAGTTGCACCGTTACGGACAGGCTTATCGAAACACGACCACACATTTTTACTTTTCGTGTTGAAAACTTTGTCGGAGTTTGTCGAAAGTGGAAGATGTTACTTTTAATGAAGAAATTGTTATTTCTGAGCATCAATAATTATTCAAGAAGACTAATTCACTGGAGGTAAGTATTATATAAGTGTATGATTTATTTGGATGAAATAAATATCAAGATAGCTAAAACCATGATTGGTAAGTTGACAGACTCATCATTTGAAGATTTTTCAGAACGTGTAGACAATTTTTCAATGTAAATGTTATTGATACAGAAGAAAATAAAAGGAAAGCTTATTTTATTTCGATCATGGGACCGAAAATGTACTCAACTCAACTTACTTGTACCTAAGGTGTAGTACCTAAAAAGGTTAGTTTTAACCTTCCAGAGGTCGCATCACGGAGGTTACCTCCGGGTGTATCTGTGTTCTTTAATCAAATCGCCTAAACAAGAGCCAAAAACCTGTGAATCCGTGTACCCTTCGGCTTTCTTTCTTAGAACAGGATAAAATATAATTTAGCCACTTACAGCTTCGATTTAGTTAGTTATTAACTGTTTATATTATATTAACTGTTTATATTATGGAGGTAACTTCCATGATGCTTCAAGTTATTTGAGCAACCCGAGTTAACCTCCTGCAGCGACCTCTTGTAGCGGTGAATTCATCGTGATCATTCTTTATAGTTTTATAGTTTCCGAGTTTCATTTCACCAATTGCTTTTAATTATAAAAATGATGATACAAATGCCATATTGTAAGAACAAAGATGGCCTTTTTCACCAAGGTCTTAACTCACCTGGAAGTAACCTCCAGGTGCTCTCACGCTTTAAAATCCATGCGCCCTCTGGAAGGTTAATGATACGGTACTGTTCTAAAAGTACACTACTGTATGTGCCTAAAAAGAATATTACTTAGGGCCGGTTTCCTCAATGTCAGTTAACTGAGATCGGCAGTTTATCTCGAGGAGGTGTTTCTCCAAAATTTGTACCATCAATTTAGCCGGAACAAACGAACTGGCCCCAGCAGCTGGTACAAATTTATACCAGTCGAAATACACAAAAACCTAATTTGGAAATCAAAGACTAGCCTACGCACCAAAATATTAATTTTACTAATAAAGTAGGTATAAGTAAACTTAATATTATTAATATTTAGCCTATTACTTTATAAATAGTCGTATATTTTATTTTTCATATGCACAATCAGTTGAACTGTTGGAAGAGGATTACGAGAATCAGAGAAAGAGTTAATCATTTCGTGAGATGGGAAGAAGCAAGAGTTTTTGAAAGATTTCGAATGAGGAAAGAAACTGCAAGTTTATTGCTCAATTTGATAAGTGATTCTTTGAGATCCACAAGTAACAAAAATCAAGCCTTGCGGATACATTTTAGTGCGCATTGAGGTAAATAACAATGGCTATAATTTATGCCTCCAGTTCTTTTTTTTTTATCAACGTAGGGGAGTTAAGCAGATTGCACAAGTCCTACGTTAGCAAAATCGTTAAGCAAGTGTCTGATGCGCTAGCCCGTTTGTGTGCACATAGAAATTGCGATCAAACAAATAGGCCTATCTTCTTTACATTGGGAGACAGTAAAGATAACCTCAACTCTGATCGAATGTTTTTTGTTTCTACTTAAATCAAACAGAAAACAGACAAACAGGTTAGCCGACTCATTGATGCGAGGTTTAATCTATGCTGTACCTGCCAAAAAGTTGGGGAACACCTCAGAGTTTAAGTTGGAGGTATAAATTTGTACCCGGCACAAAGTAAACTGAGACAAAGAGAATTTTGGGGAAACCGGCCCTTTTGAAAGATTTATGTTTATCAAAAGAAAAAAAAAAGAAAATGAAACGATAATTGATTATGGTATTCTGTTGAACAAATTAGCTGCTAGTTGCAATTTTGGTAGATTTCTGGGGGAAGCCTTGAGATATAGGTTTTTATGTGGCCTAAAGAGTTCACATATTCAGAATAAATTATTGGCTGAAGGAGATAGTCTAACTTTTGAAAAAGCTTTAGAAGCTGCTTTGCTGTTTGAAAGGGCAGAGAATAATTTGAGATCTTTACATACGGATACTTACAAAGGGGAGATTAACTTTGCAAAGGAAAAAAGTCTTATATAAATCAAAAAGGGTTCTCTTCAGGTAAGAGTAGGCCTAATGGGAAACATCAAAATCCTAGAGCCGGTTACAGGTGTGGAAAAGAACATGGTTGTAGGAATTGTTCTTACAAAAATTACTCATGTAACTTATGTTAATCAAAGGGTCGTTTAGCTGCTGTTTGCAGGAAAAATAAAACCAAGTCTAGGTTAAATTTCTGTGATGAAGATAGTGATGACGAGTGTCATCATAACCAAAGAGGAGATACCAGTATAGAAGGGTATACTATGGGAGATTGGAGCTTAAATACAATAGCTTACGCAAATGGTGAAAATAAAATTATGCCTAGACAATTTGTGGAAATTTTTCAGTATATGAAGTGCCAATAGAAATGATATATGATACTGGCGCTGTTTCAGTGTTACGCCAGATACTGTGAATTATAAAAATTTCAGAATACATTTCCCAAGTTGGAAAAATCCATTATAAGTATAAAAACATATACTACTGAAGAGAAAATTCACATTTTGGGTGTGTTTCAGGCAAATGTGACAACAAGTGATGGTCAAAAGGAGTTACTTCCGCTTGTGGTGATACAGAGCGTAACACTGGACCAGCCGATACTGATGGGGAGAAACTAGTTGGAGAAAATAAACTGGACTGGACCCGAATAGCACAGGTTGACGCAACTATCAACAAAATGGTCCATTACCATACGTTGGAGTCTAGGTGATAAGTCTGATATCGGTTTGTTGAGAAGGCCTAAGAGTGGCTTGTGATCAGTTTCAATAGTAAACTCAATTCCAAACAGGTAGTAATGAAATTTTGTACAGCCATTTACAACAGCCAAAAACTCTTTTTCAATCTGGCTGTATCTCTGTTGGGTATCCGTCAAAGCGGAGGAGCTGTAACCGATGGGGTGTCCATCTTGCATGAGAACTGCTCCAAAACCAAATTTGCTAGCATCAACTGATAACAATCAACTTTAAATGTCATCGAAATATGAGAGTACTGGTATTTTAGTGATTTCTATCTTGAGCTTTTGAAAACAAGCTTCCTCAGTTTCAGTCCACACAAACTCTTTACTCTTACTAAGTAATAATCTTAAAATTCCTGTTTTTCAGACAAATTGTTTATAAACCTACCAACGTGGGTAATCATCCCCAAGAACCGCTGTAGATCTGATTTGTCTTTAGGGCTAGGATGGTCATGGATCGCTCGGAACTTAAATTTCATTACTGGTACGCCCTCAGAACTCAATTTGTGACCCAAGTATAAAACCTTTTCTACACAAATTTGGCTTTTTTCTTGACTTAGTTTTAAACCGTTGTGTTTAGCTTTGTTCAAAAACTGCTTCAGCCTCTCGTTATGTTCTTCCTTTGAGTCTCCAAAAAATCATCAATATAAGACACGACTCCTTCTAACCCAGATATTACATGATCTATTGCTTTCTGAAAAACTTCAGGTGCACTATTTAGGCCACATGGAAGCCTAAGGTAGCGGAAACGTCCAAAAGGAGTGGCTATTGTACACAAGTTTGAGCTAGTCTCTCTGATAATGGAATCTGTAGGAAAGCAGAAGATGCATCAAGGACGCTAAAGTACTTAGCTCCTTTCAGCTGTGAGAATATTTCTTGAAAAGTTGGCATTTTGTAGTGTTCTCTTTAAATATATTTATTTAGTGTCCTCGGGTCTATGCAAATCCTTATTTTGTTATTTGGTTTCTTTGCTATGACTGTAGGGTGAACCCAATCTGTTAGTTCTGTAACTTCTTCTAAGATCTACAGCTCTAGCAGAGGCTATACTTGGGACAAAATCTTCAACCAGTTTTATATCATACTTGAAAGGGAGCTTGCCCAGTTCATTTGTAAAGACTTCGGAAAATTCAACAAGACACCACCCTGTTGACTACAGGGAGCGATTTGCTCCAGCTGAAGACCGAGGCTGACAACATCCTTGAGTGGGCCAAGGAGTGGTTTGCGGCAAACAGGCTCAAATTAAACGAAGAAAAGACACAGTCGCTGATGTGCACACTGAAGAAAAATTTAGAGGAGGAGGATCCTGCAGTCAAACTTCTCGGCTTCTGGATTGACCGGTTAAGTTGGTCGTACCACGCCTCCCAGGTATGTGTCAAACTGTCACCAGTATTACATCTCTTCAGAAAACTAAGATCTGTCCTACCTAAACAATACTTGAAGACTCTATACCATGCACTGTTCCACAGTCATGTTATGTATGGATTGGTAGCGTAGCCACCAATCGCACCCAGGATGTTTTGGTTTTACAAAGGCTGCTGTGAGAATTATATCCCACTCCAAATACCTCGACCATTGCAGGCCTCTTTTCAAAGAGATGGAAATTCTCACGGTCAATATGTGTACAGCATCTTAAGTTTGCTCAGGGACAACATCGACAACTTTACCAAAGGGATGAGCTACACAGTCATGGGACACGCCATGCCAGGGACTTTGATTTTCACACACTAAGCCTAAACCTTAAGTCTTATCCCTGTTCATAAGATTTATAACTCACTGCCAACGGAAGTGAAAACTTAGATGCGGCGATGTTTAAACGGAAACTTAAGGTTTACCTATTAAAAGACTCCTCTTTAAAAGAACTAGAGGAGGAGCCACTGTTTGGAGTCTGCTAACCTTTTAGATGTATATAGTGTAAATAAACAATTTTAAATCATCGCAGTCTATCCAAGTTTTCGGTCAACCACGAGGATTCAAGTATCAAGTAAGACAGTCAACAAGACATCGGCCAGTGTCTATTTTAAAAATTTCTGTGATTTTTATGCAGCTTTTTGTGAATTTTTTCACAGAATGTATATTCAAAATAAATTTTACTTCTAAATCAGTTTGCTCAGTATTTGTCGGTTTTTCTTCTGCATTAATCACATTTAATTTGGAACCTCTACAGGCTCTTGCAAAATGCTTCATTTTGTGACATTTCAAAACTCAGTTAGTACAATATATTTTAAAACTCTTTACATTGTTAAAGTTGTAAGATATTTCATCAACTTCTATCGGGCCAGTATTTGTTTGGTTGGATTCACTAGATTGTTGATATCTTTCATTGCCTGAATTTGTTTGCAACTTTGTACCGAAGCCCCTACAGTATTCTAACACAAGCTTCAAATCAGAGTCCATCATCAATAATCTTAGCAGTTTCATCTTTGATTCCGATTATCAGTAAATCTCTCACTAAACCCTCCTTCTGATCTCCAAACTGACATTTTTGTGCTTGGGCTTTCAATTTAATAACAAATGTACCAACCTGCTCATCTTTAGCCTGTCTGAGATTGAAAAATTTGTACCTGTCAACCACAATATTTGTTTTAGGCTTAAAGTAGTCATCGATACATTTAACAACTTTGTCTAGATCATCTTGTTCATGGCTTTCTAAATTCAAATTCAAAACATCCTTTATTCAATAAATGTACATATTGCACAATGAATAGTGTCTTAAGTAATAAACAGTAAAATTAAACAAAATTGTATAAATTGTTTACAGTCAGAGCAATATTGATACAAATTTAAGTTTCTTTACCTAATTTTACTTGTATGATTTAATGTTTAAAAGTAAATCAAACAACAATTATACAACATAACAAAAACAATATCACTGTACAATATAATTATCATAACACAAAACATAATCATGATTTTTTTTAACTTATATAACTATATATAACTAAATGTAAAAACTTATTTAGTTGATTTATTTATTCAAAACATTTAACATTAAAACACATAAAAAACGATGGTAGAACAATTAAAATAAAGAAAACAATTTACAGACAAAACCCAAAAATAAAAGTTTTTTTTAACTTATTAAACAATTAAAACAGCTATACAACTATTAAAACAGCTATACAACTATTAAGTATTTATCAACAAAATACTTATACCCCAGTTAATTGAATTTGCTTTCCCAAAATTCGTCCATAGAATAAGGAGCTAGTTTGACGAATAGAATAGAATAGAATATGTTTTATTTTTGAAGTGTATGTATACAATAATAGTTCAAAAGAGTATATACATAAAAAATATAATAGAGTGTAGAGATATTTAACATAACAAGTCACTTCCGAAGTCGAATGTTCGGTAATATCACACACAAAATAACAAAAATTAACTTACTCTAAAAATAGTTACCTCTTACTTTCATTAACACACAAACCTTCAAAAATAATTAGGGCCTCCTTAGGCAGGGCCTGTTGAGAGGTTCCTTCAAATAAAATTATTCAAACTAAAGCTCAAAGAAAATATATACAAGTAATTTATATTAAGTAAACAAAAATGCTCCTTCTTCTCAATTTCACTCTAAAAATTTAACTTTGTATGCAACATTAAAATACAACTTAAAATACAACTTGTAGTTAGTTCTAATCTAACCATCTTTTTAAATTAAAAATAAACCAAAAATAAAATTTAAATCTAATTAATGAAATAGTTATTGTTCTATGCAAAAAAGGAAATCAATGTCTTCAAAACTTAAAAGCCATTCTTTTGAATATTTAGAGAATAGCTTAATATTATTACAACTACTTAAATATTCAGGTATTTGATTGTAAATTCTTGGACCAGAAAACAATAGCTATTCAGAAAGAAAGTTGAATTGGTTTTGGAACTTGTATTCGCTCTTGTTTTCTTAATTTTCTTTATAACTATTTTTAGCACGGTAAATTTCACTAATAATATAAAAAATCTTTAAAACTTTATGTACAAACATGTGTTTAATGGGAAGAATGTTCAAACTTAGAAATAGATTAAAGGATCGTTCCATCTTTCCCTTTCTTTTATTAAACGTATAAATTTTTTCTGTTGTGTTTGAATTGGTTTTAAATGTGTTTCATATGTGCTAGCCCAACAAAACAAACCATAATTTAGTCTACTATTAACCAATAATAAAGCATTTTAAAACCTCTTCAGGGCACATGGCTTGTAGAAAATAAAATAGCCTTGCTTAATTTTTTTCTTTAACATTTCAATATGTTAAAACACGATCAAATGTTTTAAATCTTTTAAATTTTATTGGATTTTCTTCACTTAAAAGTTTTCTGGGAAGGTGATAGAGCAATTTAGTTCCCACGTAGGTTGTTTTTTGGTATAAAATTCTAAGTTGTGCCGTTTTACTTGTCTGTTTACTCGAGTGTTATGATTATGTCTACTATTCTCTATGGAAGGATTTGCAAATGTTTTTGTATAGGTTGCAGAATGTACAATCCAAAAACCGTTGGTATCGCTAACTCAAAAAACAGATGTTTAACTGACTGATCTCTTTTTAAACCATACATTATCTTAAATGCTCTTTTTTGCTGCAGTAATATCCTATCAAGATTTTTTTAGTTGTAGATCCATAGACACTTATACCATAGGCTAGATGAGAATGAACCATAGCATATTATATTGTTTTAAGAGTGTCTAAATTACAAACTTTGGACATTTGTCTTAAGGCATAAATTCCTGAAGACATTTTTTTAATGACATGATCAATGTGTCCATCCCAGCTAAGATTTTTATCAATTTTTAGGCCAAGAAACTGTGTATGCTCTACTTGATCTAGCATTGTATCGTCTAAAAATATTGTTGGTTGTATATCTAATTTATTTTGCTTTGTGCCAAAAGAAATAAAATTTGTTTTATTTGAATTTATAAGGAGATTCTTACTGTCGAAAAATTCTTTAATTACAGAAAGGCATATAAAAGATGATTCTTTGATAATATCTTTTGACTTCCCAGATATAGTCAAATTAGAGTCATCAGCATACAAGCAGACAGTACTATTACCTGGGTTCAGTTCGAGACCTTTTATGTAGCAAAGAAACAAAAGTGGACCCAGAATAGATCCTTGGGGACACCATATGGGATGGTCAATCTTTACAATTAAACTTTCAGTATATACCAACATATTATTTCAACATACGTCTTAGATAGGATTTAAACCAGTTAAGTTCCTTGCCAGTAACACCCAAGGATAACAAAGTACTTAACAGCTCTTTATGGGAAACACTATCAAATGCCCTACTGAGGTCCAAGAAAATGCCCAAACTTTTCCCTTTATCAACTGCATTGATTATGGAACTAATAAATTCAATTCCCGCCGTAATTGTTGATTTACCTGCCTAAACCCATGTTGCTCCTTGTCAAATAATTTATTTTCGTTTAAGTAATTGACTAATTGAATATATACAATCTTTTCATATAGTTTTGAAAAAATGGGAAGCAATGAGACTGGACGATAGCATGAAGAATCTTTTAATTCTCCTTTTTTAAAAATGGGAATAACTTTTGCTATCCAGTTCCTCAGGAAAATAACTGGAAATTAAGGAAGAGTTTATTAAATGCGTAAGAGGTTTAATTATTGAGGGTAGAACCTGTTTTACTAAATTCATTGAAATATCATCATAACCACTGGAAAGTTTGCCTTCAAAAGTACTAATAACTTTGTCTAAATCTTGTTCTGTTATTGACTGAAACCTAAAAATAGTTACTACAATGGTACTCTTTTACTGTCTTTATTACTTTTTCCTATTTTTGGGATCACTGTTTGCTCTACTACTGTTACAAAAAGTCATTAAACACTAACTTGTACAGGATCTGTCATCAATTGTCTATTAAAGTCAATACTTGAATAAGAGTTTCTGTTCAAAGGCTTTTTGATTTGGGATTTTATTAAATTCCATAAGACTTTTGAGGAATTTCCTGATTTTTTAATTTTACTATCAAAATAGTCTTTTTTAGTCCTATCCATACAAAGTTTTAAATCTGTCTTTAATTGCTTGATTGTTGTCTTTAAGTCTTCATCTCTACCCTGTCTATACCTAACTTCTAAATTGTGGATTTTATTTTTCCTAAACCTTATTTCATCTGTTAACCATTGGTTAGTATCACCTTCCCGGATTGAAGTCATAGTTTTTGGAAAACAAATATTTAAGTTGAAACAAAATATTCCTAAAAATATATTATATTTAAGATTTACTGGAGCCTGATAAACATCAAACCAACATTCCTTCATTAAGTTGTTAACGAAAAGATCTCTGTTATTTTGTGTAAATTTTCTACAGAATTTTTTAGTAATTTTATTGCCTGTATTTTTTAAGCCAATTATTTCAAACAGTTGGGCATCATGATCAGATATATGAGTTATTAACCCTGTTACCTTACACTTCTTATCCTCAATGTTGCTTATTATGTTATCTATGGCACTTTCTGAACCTTGACCGACTCTGGTGGGAAAGTCAACTCTATAAGTTAGATTGTACATTTTAAAATACTAACAAATTTGGTATACAACCTATCTTTTAATACTTTTATATTGTAATCTCCAGTTAAAACAATATATTTATTTTATTGCTTAAAATATTACATACAGTTTCAAATTTTGTTAAAACTCATCTACTAAATTCTGTAGGTGATCTATAAATACATCCTAAAATAAAAGTAAAATCAGATATTGAAACTTGGACAGACAACTCAAATTCTTTGTCTGTTAATAATGTTTGAATAGCGGTAGCATGATTCTTTATTTTTAACATTTTTGTTGGTTAGAATCATTACATCACCCCAAAAAGTTAGACCTTGTGTAATGAGAGCTTAGTTTATAGTCTGGAATATGTAATAGTGTAAGCTCAGACTCTGTCATTTTATGCCTGACAAGGTCAAAATATCAGGCTTTATCTTAATTAGGTTTAATTTTAATAACTCTAATTTTGAACTTAAATGTTGAACATTTTGGTGGAAGATTGAACATTTATTTAAATTGAGTGCTATCTGAGTTTTGTTCATTCCTATTTACAGTGGTGGAAACATGGTTAAATCCTCTAAAAAAGAACAATTGTTAGTGTCAAGGTGAGGTGGTTGGTTTGTCGGTATGGTTTGTTGATCATGTGGGTGTGGTGATGTTGTTGGACTTGAGATTCGGGTGGAAGAGGAACTCACCGACACGGTTGGTGTGGGTGGACCTGGCTTTTGAGGTGAAACTAGTGGTGCTTAGGGGGTAGAGGAGGTGGGGTAGGCCAAAGTTGATGTGTTCACTGTTGTTTTAGAATTTAGTCTTATTGAAGCATGTAGGGCAATCACTGTACTCAGGACATCTTTACCTTGCTTGTTGAGGTGTAAACCATGCTTGGTAAAATGTTCTCTTGTTAATAAATTGTTAATGCAATGCAGTAGACAAAGATACTTTGATTCAGGTTTATTACGCTCAAATTCAAAGCATACTCTGCTATGGAGTTGTACTGTGGGGAAATAGTAACCAAAATGAAAGAATATTTGTTATCCAAAAAAGAGCCATCCGGATTATCTCTAATGTACCAAGTAAAACACACTGCAAAAATTATTCATTAAGTTACGCTACTATCCTTTCCATCTCTCTATGTACTGCACTTACTTTAGTATGCTAAATTAAATAATACAAGATTTAATACCAATAGTGATTATCATTCCTATGATACAAGGAATAAAAACAATTTAAGAGTCCAACAATACCATTATGCAAGTTCTCAGAAAAATTGGAGATACATTGCTACAAAATTATATAATTTTATGCCTACTAAACTTAAACAGTTAGAGATTAATGCATTCAAACAGCAGTTGAAAGACATACTAATCAAGGAATGTTTGTACAAAGTTAATGATTTCTTTGATATTGACTTTAAATGTTATCCCATGTAAAATAAGTGATATTAATTGTGGTGCTGTTAAGTTGTGTTTTGTATGATTAGTGTTAAACTTAACTCATAATAAGTTAACATAATGTATGTATGTAATCTTAGTATAATTAACCTGACGTTGTCAATGCATTCTTGTAAGTGTTTTACGACAATAAAATTCTTGATTCTTGATTCTTGATAATAGGTATGAAGGAGATTTTGTGTTTCTCAGCCACTTTCCAGATGTTTTTGTTTAGATTGTTAATTCTCTGATTTAGATGAGGTTGGTCATAGCGGTGTGGTATAGTGGTGAGCACAACATTTGTGTGATTCATCTCTGTTAGAAGTGTATTCAAAAGTTGTTCAACTCTTTTTTCTTCATTATTGATACTGTTTGTTCCACCTAACAAGACGACTACATCATTTTCTGAGTAATTTTGGTTTAACACTACGTCTTGAGTTTTCTTGTAGACATGTGATAGTGATGCTCCAGGGTCAACATTTCCGCTGACACATGTTTCTTTATAGCCAAATATCTTTTGAATGTTAGAAGCACAATATCGTGCATGACTGTCTCCAAAAATTGTTACTTTTTTTCTTGTTTTTTGAGCTGCACAATCCTTTACTATGTCTTTGTGATGTGCTTTTGAGCGAAACAGTGCATTAATTCTCTGAGAAAAATGACTCATGTTAGTTGTTGGTGAAACATTTTCAGTGCACTCCAGTAACGAGTCATAACGATTTCTGGTTTCAACTACGGACAAAGTTGAAGCCGGACTTTTAAATATTCTCTTATTCTTTATAAATGTAGTAGACCAATCACTCTGCTTAGAAGATGTGTTTAGGTTTGTTTTCAAACCGTCTACCTCATTAATTAGTTTCTCATTGTTGTTTTTGAAAATTTCCATTGTTGTTTTTATACTTTCTATTTCTAAGTTTGCTTTTTTCAGCTCTTGTACTAATATCTGAGTTTGAAAATCTGAAGGAGATTTTGTGATTTGCTGTATTTCCTGTTCAGCTTGAACAATGATTTGTTCTTTCATGGCCTTTTCAGAATCCAAACATTTAAGAAGAGAATTTATCTCAGCTATTAGTTCATTTTCTTTCTCAGCATGCGTTTTAGTTAAATGTGTTATTTCATCCTGTAACTCTATAATTTTATCATCAAGTTCACTCTCATGATATGTTTTATCGGTAATTGAGTTGTGTAGAGCTTGTTTTAAGTCATCATACTCTTTTAATATGACACTACCGATTTCTGTAGCAAGCGATAGGTCCCTAGGAATTTCATCGACAGATTCTCGACCACTCAAGCTATCATCATCTGATATTTCCAAGGGAGCTTTGGGACCGACTATACTCAAGGAAGTTAAACAGCTTTCACATTTCCAGGACTGAAGTTCCTCTCTGCTAAGATTTTTAATACCCTTATATTTTATTCGAAGACATTTTAAATGGCTCCAACTTTTACAAGAACCATTACAGTATATTGTCCCGGATGTAGCTGCTTTATTACAACTATTGCAGATATCTTTTAGCTGACCATTCTTATCCTTGTTATTTTATAAACAAAAAATAACTACAAAATATTATAAAACAAATTTTAGGTCACAATATACTTTGAACATCTATTGGTATACTGAAGGCTACTTAGCTCAGAAAAGCAACTACTCAGTTCATTGCCTTGTTACCAAGTAAAAATCTTCCAAATTAAATCTTTTTTTCTATTTATTTTATTAAATTTGTATTTGATGAATATATTTTAAAGTTGGGTACAGAATTAATCAAACAGTAGTTAGTCAATATCAGGCTGACAAAGAAATCAGCTGTCAAAGGACAGTAGTGGACAGAGCTTGTTTACTCAGTGTTGACAAAGGTCACAAAACGTACAAAAACAGAAGGAAGGAGGGTGCTTATAAGATGACGATTTGTAAATATTTAACTGCAAATGAAAGCAAGTTCAGTGAATACTTTAGGGTTAGTAGAAAACTCTTTCGAGAAATCCTAGTCTGCATAAGTGACGATGTGACCAAGAAACCATACAACAGAGTCTCAAGGCCAATGTCAGCTACAGAGAAGCTGTGTTTAACTTTAAGGTAAGAGAAATGTATGACAATTTTTTTAGATGGTTTCAAGCAGTTTTAATAGCCTATATATTATTACTATAATTATAACAAGAATACGGTGAAAAATGCATTATAGGTTACACACACTTACATAAAAAAACGCACTGATCCCAATAAAAGGTGGTATTTAAAACATCTTTAAAAATGAATGTCCGATAGAGACTGCTGATTAGATTTCTGAGTCAGAGGCACTTGAGACACTGAGAAGAGCATCGATGGATGAGCTACCTGAACTGCTAGGTGCTAGTTGGCGTACCTTGATGTTTCCTGGCAAATTACGGGTCTCCACAGTTAAAGGTGTGGGTAGCGCTGGAGTAGTAGGCCTACTGGTGTCCACAAACGGAGGCAGCACAGCTGATGGAGTTTGCTGCACTGTTTGGAGAGCTCGATACTCAAGCTCGCCAACAATTTGGCAAACTTTCGTTCTAGCCTCTACGATTAGGTTATGTGGTAAGGTTTTGACTACCTGTGCCATACTCAGAAAAAACATATCTACAGGGTGGTCTGTTTTTGGGGTAGTAGATTTGCTCATTTGGGCTTCGACAAACCCTTGCAAAATCTTGTTACGTTCATCCCTTCCGGCTTTAACTTCAGCAATCAATCTATCCTTCACACAAATCTTTTTCTTCTTCATCCGAGGCTGTATCTTTTCTGGTTCTTCCTTGTAGTTCTGTACGTTTAAGTGGGTAATTTCTGTTTCATCTTCTTCTTCGTTATTACTCATGCCCTGCAGCAGCAGACTAGGGGACATCGCCTCTTCCTCATTCTCCAGGTCGATGTTCTGTGTCGCCAGCTCTTGTTCATCGTTGGTTGACGGCATGCTAGTCTTGACACTACAAAGAGGAATAACAGATGTTAGTGAAATAGTGTTGTGATCTAGTTTTATATAACAATCATAAACATTAATATAGTATTTTTTTCTATAAAGGATTTGTTATGAGTTAATAAAAAACTGAATATGCCATAGAATAAACATATAAATCCGTATATTTTATGTTCATATAAATCATATGTTATTTGATAATTTCTGCATTCAACCTTTGTAGAAGCCCTATATGGACTCAAATTTTATTAACTTACCATCTTTCTTTAAACGTGCCGTTAAAAATCCCAACGCCTTGTTATTATATTTAGACTTCTGTACAGCTGGAGATCCTGTTGTTTTATATTTTAACCTCAGCACGTTTCTTCTGTGCGTGTCCTGATTGTCTTCCATCTCGATTGAACACTGAGACACTACAAATAAAATTCAAACATGTAGCTATAAATAAAAATGTATTACAGCTAAACGTGTTTTTTTGCAGATACATGGCTACAGGTGAAAGTCTGCGTTTCCTGGGTTTGTAATTTCGAATCCACCATTCTTGGGTGAGCAATATTTTGAGACGCTTCGGTCTATTGCCATAAGAATGCTAAGCATTGGAATTCCGCCACCAACTAAGGAATCACGGATGTGGCAAGTGGCTTTGGAAAAGATGGAATTATCCGAACTGCTGTGGTGCTGTAGACGGCAAACACGTACGAATCAAGTGTCCAGTACGGTCTGGTTCAACATTTTTTAACTATAAAGACTATTTTTCAATTGTACTTTTGCACTAGTGGATGATAAATATATGGTTGACGTGGGAGTTATGGTAAAGAAGGAGACGCGTATTTTCCTAAATTCTTTTGGCAAAGCTATTGCAGACAACCAATTCCCGATTCCCGATCCAGCTCCATTACCTAGAACCAATATCGAAACACCTCATGTCATAATTGGGGATGATGCATTCAAACTAACACCCAGTTTTATGCGTCCCTATCCCAGACAAACTGCGATGAAGCCAAAGCTATCTACAATTAGCAGAGCACGTCGGACGACTGAAAATTTTGGAATAATAAGTCAATGCTTTCGAGTGTTTTAACCCCAAAACACGACAAATTTACCAGGTTGTTTCACAAAACGTTTTCAGTTTCATTACATTAAATTTTTCTTCCTTCAGCTACAGAAATCAAAATATCATCTGCTCTTTGATCTTCTTCGTACTTTTGTAAATCTTGAAGAATATCGGTGTCATCAGCCTCCTCAGCAGTTTTTTGAAAAGGGTTCTTTCTTCTTCAAACTAGCAAGATCCATTTCTTCTGCAGATTTTTTCCTTTTTCCAACCTTCACCTGAAGAACTTGCGGTGCTTTTAGATCTTCCTCCGTTATGCTTTGACCAGCTGGCACCTTCAAGGCTTTTCGCTTCCTTTTCGTTCCCGCCTCTGTCCATTCTTTGCGTCTCTCCTCAAGTGATTTCAAAATAGTATCTTTAATGGGCTTCAATAGCTTCAGGGTCCGTTTTAGTGTTAGGTAGCCTTCCTTGTTAACAGCTCATCCACACTCAATGGATAAATTCCACACTTTTTAAATCCCGACACCAAATTGTCTCGTCCTGTTGGTTGAAGTTTGGTCAAAAGTGTTTTCAAGAGGTTAGGAAACTCATTTTTGTCCAGGTTTCCTTTGGAAATGTCTGTTTCTATATTCCATAAGGGATATGTACACACCTTTGGAGTTCTCATGGGCTTTTCTTAACATACCCTTAGCAATTGAAACTGATTTTTCAGCAAGCCCGTTAGATTTTGGGTACAATGGGTACCAAACCTTGCAAAAAGTTGTTTGAGCTGAATTATTACATCATTTGCTGTTTTACCTGACAGAGTGGAACACTCTAGCCATCTACTGTAATAGTCTGCAACAACCAAGTAGTCATAAGGACCAAACTGTAAGATATCAGTAGCTAATTTTTGCCAGGGTCTACCAGGGGTTGGATGACTCAACATTGGTTCTTTAACGTTACTTACCTAAACTTTTCACAAGTTTTACACTTCAGGACATATTCATAGATTTGATTTGACATTCCAGGCCAATAAACTACTTTCTAGCCCTAGTTTTACATTTTCAATGCCCTGGCTTTCATGGATTAGACCTAGCATGTAACTTCTAAGAGAAGTTGGAACAATAAGCTTATCATCTAGGAATACCAAATTTTCCTCTACTGTAATTTTCTCTTGTGACTTGAAGTACTGTCTTGCATTAGGGGGACATTTGTTTTATACATGGGGCCACCCACTGACAAACAACTGTCTACTATGGGGTGCACGAGTTCTAATCCCAACTTCGTTGCGACAGAGATCCTTGAAACTACTTCATGAAGGACACCAAGGTATTGTGCGTACAAAGGCGTTAGCACGAAGCTATTTTTGGTGGCCTAAATTGGACCAAGACATTGAGAAAATGGCACAGACCTGTAAACTCTGCCAGCAGAGTCGCCACAATCCTCCAAAAGCTCATCCAATACCCTGGGAGAGAACCAAGCAGCTCTGGTCTCGACTTCACATTGATTTTGCCGGCCCTTACCAGGGTAAAACCTTTCTCATTGTTGTAGACTCTTACAGCAAATGGCTGGAAGTACCTACAACACCGTCAACCGACTCAAAGTCAGCCATTGACACTCTTCGTTCTCTTTTGTTACACAGTCTTCCTGATGCTATACTCGTAGTTTCAGACAATGGTTCAGGATTCAGTTCTCAAGAATTTACTTCATTCATGGAGAACAATGTTATACGCCACATCAAACTTGAACTATATCACCCTTCTTCAAACGGTCAGGCAGAGAGAATGGTTCAAACTAAGATGATGCTTACGCCGGATCGTAACAGGAGACTGGAAGTTAAGACTTGCTCGATTCCTCATATCTTCTCATGTGACTCCACACTGCACTACCAACATGTCCCCAAGTGAGCTCTATGGCCGAAGAATTAGAACAGTCTTAGACAGAGTCCATCCAGATAACTTATTTGGGGAGAACGATAAGAAAATGTCCAGATTATGAAAATGCCACAACTCCACTACGAACTTTCCAAGAGGGCGACCTCTACGCCAAAGGCTATCAACAAAGAGGACCGAGATCAAAAAAAAAATAAAGACTGTCACAGAGCCGTTAAGTTATCTCTTGGAGATTGTGGATGGGTTGGACATCAAGAGACATATCGACCAGCTTCGACCTCGAGTATCTTTCAATCAGCAACAACCATCCGCAAACCAGAGCCCTAACATTGTTCAGCAGGGTAGTACTGTAGTATGTGGCGGCAGTATGGCTAACTTTCAATTTGGGATTTATAGATAACTTTCAATTTGGGATTTATAGCTAACCTTCAATTTGGGATTTATAGCTAAATTCGAATAAAGGATTATAGCGTACGCGTGACCTTTGGACTTGAGCGTCGGTTGGATATGGGGCGGTGCTGGATTATCAGGAGAAGTAAATAAGTGTTTACGATATTGTCTGACCAATAAGATTTGGGTACAAGAGGGCTGTGCGCTGTTAGGTGTGTAGAATATGTACAAGTGATGGAAAGGTGATTTAAACTAATAAAAGAGGATGGCGAAGTGTTCGATGTGAGCCTTGAAGTTAGGTGGAGGTTAGCCTCAGTTGAATTTAAATGCAGCATAAAGTAGTCCGAGGTCGCAGGCCGAAGTGTAGGAAAAATACAAGTGGAAAATTTATATTTCAGTTCAGAGAGAGATGGTTGTGTGTCACGCCGCAATATCTGGCTTTGAGGTAGATATGGTAATCAGGACAGTCGAAGGGGCTAGTATGAATCAACCAGATAAGAGTGATAAATAGGAGAATGAAAAATTAGGAAGTCAGTTGAAGTTAGTGATTGCTTGGTGCGAAGTAATTAGGACAGTGACTGTGATAATGTAAGTTAAGTGAAGTTTAAACCTTGGACATTGGATGTTCGGTGCGAAGTGTAAATAAGTGTTTACGATATTGGCTGACCAATAAGATCGGGTAAAAAGATGGTGTGGCCTATGGATCTTGGAAAATCTATAATTTAAAGTTGCAGACGGGGGCGAGGAGACGAACATCAGTTCAAGGTATTCAAGATTGACCCTTCGAGATTGCGATATAGCTTTAATTGTGTGTCCCTCGGATTGATCGAGTGCAATGAAGAGTACAATGATGAGGTGCGGTGGGATACCTCATTTCAAAGTGTACATTAGGAATGTTGAGAGGAGAAACAAAGTGGAAGTTATACTGGACCTCGGAAAGAAACTGGATTCTATAGTTTTGAACAAAGCTAGTGACAGTGGCAAATTTACGGCTAGAGTGTGGAGTTCGCGTCAAATAGAACATGTGCTCAATCGCTGGGGGTCTGTGATGGATTACGACTTCAAAGATGAGGGCTACTGGAGTGACCCGGAAAGCATGGACGAAGAGGAACACTACGTTCCATTGGACAATTTATAGTAAGTATAGTCTAAATATTAATATTAAAATATTGTTCAAATCAATTAATAGAAATTGTTTTTAAATAGTCGAAGTTCCAGAAAAGAAAAAGAATTAATACAGGGTCCTCGAACAAGGTGTACGGGATTTGAAAGTGAAATAAAAATGTTAATATAATTGGTAGAATTTGGATTTTTACATAAAGAGACACGGCGAATCTTAGATTTTTTAAATGTATTTTAAAAAGTTTCAATGTGAGCTCCCCCAAGCACAACAGACATCTAGCCGATAGTCAACCTCCTGCCAGGTGTTTTGGAGCATTTAAGGAGTCACCGTTGAAATGACTACGTTGATTCTTCTTCTCAGGTGCTGTAGATCACGTATTTTCTCAGCATAAACTAAGTTTTAAATTTAACCCCAAAAGAAGAAATCGAAAAAGTCAAATCAGGTAAGTGGCCACAAAACAGACCATTCCTCCCAATCCAACGATTAGGAAGTCTGTTGTTGAGAGCTTCTTGGACGATTAGACTGTAGTGACATGGAGTCCATCCTGCTGGAAAATGGCATTAACGCCCTTTCCTTTCAGTTTCTTCAACTTGAGGAAACAGATAATGATTTAGTGATATGAAGAAGAATCAACGTAGCTATTTCAACGGTGACTACTGAAATGCTTCAAAACACCCGGGAGGTTGACTATCAGCTAGATTGTCGTGCAACGGCCCCCAAAACGGCTCACATTGAAACTTTTTCAATTACTTAAACAATTTAAGATATGCCGTGTCTTTTGATGTAAAAATACAAATTCTTATATTTAACATTTTGATCATGACGAAGACTTGAAGTAAATATAGGGAAATTAAAAGTATTGCCTTAAAATTGCCCAATTATTTTGAATGTACCTCTCCATCTTCACATTTTGATCAGTAAATCATTTAACATTCAAAGATTAAAAATTCCACTATTAAAAATGGACACTTTTGCCATTCAAAGTGTAATCAAAGTATACAAGAAAAATTCAAAGTAAAGATCCATTAAAACCTTTCAAGTGTGACCTTTGGCCTGTGCTGGATTATCAGGGGAAGTAAATAAGTGTTTACGATATTGTCTGACCAATAAGATTTGGGTACAAGAGGGCTGTGCGCTTGCGCGGGTTGGCCAGAGTGATTGTACGATAGGGTACGCATGTTAGGTGTGTAGAATATGTACAAGTGATGGAATGGTTATTTAAACTAATAAAAGAGGATGGCGAAGTGTTCGATGTGAGCCTTGAAGTTAGGTAAAGGATTGCCTCAGTTGAATTTAAATGCAGCATAAAGTAGTCCGAGGTCGCAGGCCGAAGTGTAGGAAAAATACAAGTGGAAAATTTATATTTCAGTTCAGAGAGAGATGATTGTGTATCACGCCGCAATATCTGGCTTTGGGGTAGATATGGTAATCAGGACAGTCGAAGGGGCTAGTGTGAATCAACCAGATAAGAGTGATAAATAGGAGAATGAAAAATTAGGAAGTCAGTTGAGGTTAGCGAGTGATTGCTTGGTGCGAAGTAATTAGGACAGTGACTGTGATAGTGTAAGTTAAGTGAAGTTTAAATCCTTAAGGACATTGGATGTTCGGTGCGAAGTGTAAATAAGTGTTTACGATATTGGCTGACCAATAAGATTCGAGTAAAAAGATGGTGTGGCCTATGGATATCGGAAAATCTATAATTTAAAGTTGCAGTCTAGCCTCCAAGTTCGCGAGGAAGGTTTCATTCCGAAGTAGTTTGATAAATTGGTACAAATATGCAATTTTACATTTTCAATCTCCCGAGACGGGGGCGAGGAGTCGAACATCAGTTCAAGGTATTCAAGATTGACCCTTCGAGGTTGCGATATCGCTTTAATTGTGTGTCCCTTGGATTAATCGAGTGCAATGAAGAGTACAATGATGTGCGGTGGGATACCTCATTTCAAAGTGTACATTAGGAATGTTGAGAGGAGAAACAAAGTGGAAGTTATACTGGACCTCGGAAAGAAACTGGATTCTATAGTTTTGAACAAAGCTAGTGACAGTGGCAAATTTACGGCTAGAGTGCGGAGTTCGCGTCAAATAGAACATGTGCTCAATCGCTGGGGGTCTGTGATGGTTTACGACTTCAAAGATGAGGGCTACTGGAGTGACCCGGAAAGCATGGACGAAGAGGAACACTACGTTCCATTGGACAATTTATAGTAAGTATAGTCTAAATATTAATATTAAAATATTGTTCAAATCAATTAATAGAAATTGTTTTTAAATAGTCGAAGTTCCAGAAAAGAAAAAATTAATACAGGGTCCTCGAACAAGGTGTACTTGAAAGTGATGTTAATATAATTGGTAGAATTTGGATTTTTACATAAAAGACACGGCGAATCTTAGATTTTTTAAATGTATTTTAAAAAGTTTCAATGTGAGCTCCCCCAAGCACAACAGACATCTAGCCGATAGTCAACCTCCTGCCAGGTGTTTTGGAGCATTTAAGGAGTCACCGTTGAAATGACTACGTTGATTCTTCTTCTCAGGTGCTGTAGATCACGTATTTTCTCAGCATAAACTAAGTTTTAAATTTAACCCCCAAAGAAGAAATAGAAAAAGTCAAATCAGGTAAGTGGCCACAAAACAGGACCATTCCTCCCAATCCAACGATTAGGAAGTCTGTTGTTGAGAGCTTCTTGGACGATTAGACTGTAGTGACATGGAGCTCCATCCTGCTGGAAAATGGCATTAACGCCCTTTCCCCTTTCAGTTTCTTCAACTTGAGGAAACAGATAATGATTTAGTGATATGAAGAAGAATCAACGTAGCTATTTCAACGGTGACTACTGAAATGCTTCAAAACACCTGGCGGGAGGTTGACTATCAGCTAGATTGTCGTGCAACGGCCCCCAAAACGGCTCACATTGAAACTTTTTCAATTACTTAAACAATTTAAGATATGCCGTGTCTTTTGATGTAAAAATCAAAATTCTACCAATTATATTAACATTTATATTTCACTTTCAAATCCCGTACACCTTTTTCGATGACTTACGTTGAAGTTATGTAGATTTCAAGACTTGAAGTAAATATAGGGAAATTAAAAGTATTGCCTTAAAATTGCCCAATTATTTTGAATGTACCTCTCCATCTTCACTTTTTGATAAGTAAATCATGTAACATTCAAAGATTAAAAATTCCACAATTAAAAATGGACCCTTTGCCATTCAAAGTGTAATCAAAGTATACAAGAAAAATTCAAAGTAAAGATCCATTAAAACCTTTTAAGTATAATTACAAGAGAAGTTTACCAGATCTATCTTTGAAAGTTAAATTATTTACAATTTGTATCGAAAAAGTAGCTTCAATGGAAATTTTATTTCCTTATTGCGCTCTAATTGAAAATTTAAATTACACCATTTAGGTTGAGAAATGTAATCGTCAAATACTCACAGATACGTAAGAGTAACTGTGAGTTTCAAAACATATTCACATTTATTCTCGAATAGTAACTTTGGTTAAGACAACCCTAATATTTAGAGCGGGTTACATGTCTTTAAAATTCAAGAATAAAAGAATATGTCTGCGATATGATACTTCTCTATTCAATCCCTTAAATTAAAGTAGTAAGTAGTCAAGGGTAAAAATTACTCTGGTGTAGGAATAATAATACAATTTATTTACCAATCTTAGAAACTAACATAGAGGTGATAAATTACAGCATCACAAAATATACAATAAGTAAAAATAAAATTAAAGAATTACAACATGTACGAGTATAACTAATACAATTGGGTTTCGGTGCTGAAGTTAATATAAAACGTTTGCATTTTGAAATGGTTCTTAAAGAGTTTCGTACAAAATAAACCCAGACTGTGACATACAAAGTATTCCTTGGGATTGAGTCCGTTTAGAGATTGAACGTCAAGGTCCTGGAAGATATTTTTACAAGTTTGGATACTTCATTATCGTCTGTTTTAGTTGCATTTGTTACCTTGGCAGTTAGATGGTCGTAGAGAAGGTTAGTGAGAAGTTCAAAAGTGGCAGCTGCCCTCTGAGATGAGGAGGTGGTATCGGTGAATACCTGGGTGATACAACGTTTGGCTGCACAAAGTCCTGTCTATGTTGCCTGTTGAAGTGCAATGGTGTCCGGTGAATAGCTCTCTGAGTCGGCTGAAGTATTTCTTAGCAGAACTAGCGTCCCCTTCCCGTATATGGTTTGAAAAGACACAGGAATGTCCCCCATTTTAAACCCCTTCAGTCTCGAGGTCGCTTGGCGATTTTTTCAAAGTAGCGGTTGATCATGTGTTCACGTTGCATCAGGTCACGCCACTCATCAAAGCTGAGAGAAATCCCGTGATGTCCAGAAGTGCTTCGTCTCAAAAGATGTAGTTCAGGGTTAAAATTCTTTTCCGAATGTGATACACCGATGACTGCTTCCTTCGAATGACTTGAGTTCAAAGAGATGACTGTGTTCAAGATCAAAGAGTCCATGTGTCGATATGGTAGCCTCGTCGTCCTGACATCTATCTCCACTGGAGATTGGCTGAGCAGACTCTTGGGGAGGAGTAGTAGTCTTCTTGTTTGATATCACTAAAGAGGGGGCTCGGGGCAATAGGGGAATCTTTTCGGAACACTCAGGAATTCCTGAAATTATCACTTTTGCAACTTGTGTTGCCAATGTAAACCTTCCAGGGAAGGGAAATCGTCAACGGAAGATCCACTCCTAACCTCATCTCCTTCTTCCATTATACTATATCACACAATAACTTTAAACACTGATGTCTCTAAGTGTAGTAACAGACAGACAGCGTAGCGCATTCCAATACACACAGAGAGAGCGCAGCGCATTGTAGGTTATGTCATGAAGTTCATCACAGTAGTATAGAGGATGGCTCTGTCGAAAGCGGCTCGTATTAGTCTTTGCGAAAATACCTTTAGGTTACAGTTTTTGCTCAATAGAAGAAGTGTAAAGGCAGGGACAAACATGGTGAATATCAACACCTATTTCCGGTCCTCAGGAATCACGAGTCTCGTTTCATGGATTACACGAGAATGTCGACGACGACGTTTGATTATATACTCAGTTTGGTGAAGGACGATTTAGAGAAGAAGACAAAGAATTGGAGGAGACCTATTGGTGCAGAAGAGAGACTAGTTGTAACTCTGAAGTAAGCTATAATATTTAAGCATTATATATATCTAGGCCTACTAATATTTTTTGAATAATTCAATTTCGCTAATGTGATAAGAAATTGGTACTTTACTTATGGGACACTCTATATTATAATAATACTAAGACGGTTATGGAATACTTATTGTAATATTATTATATAACCGTGTTTACCAGTTAGTATTATTTGTTAATCATTGAAAAGGTAAAAAAATAATAAACACTATTTCAACACTATTTTTGTATTGTATAAAACAGGTTACAGGTATGCAATGTACATGTTCACAACCACATCGTTTACATGTTATGACCGTTTGGTGGATGATTGTATTCATCGTAGTTGAAAGTTGAAAATATTGACGAGCCTGATCCGCCTCGCCTGATGGACATCTTGATTCGTCAATAAACACTTGGGTCAATTTATTTCTTACTTGTAGCTTTTGAATAGATGGCAATGCCTTCAGATGAGGCAATAAACCCATGAGAAAATGGTAATCTTCACACTTTTCGATTTCGTCCTCTTTCAATATTTTGATTTTCTCTTTTTCAATTTCAATAATTTTTTCGGCTATTGCCTCTTGAGGCGCCAATTTTCTTTTACTAGGGGCTGACACTTTTGCTGGCGCGTCTGATGTACACGACTGCTATAGGTCTGTAGTCGATAGGTTATCCATCTCGTCCATCAGATCATTGGTGTACTTATCCAATATAGATTGACTTTCTAAAACTTGATTGTCGTCCAATTCTTCAACTCGGGTTAAATTTCCGGACAAACGGCTTGGTTCGACTTCAGAACGTAAAAAGTATAGCAAATCGAAAAAAGGCCATTTCGATGATTTTGATCCTCAAGCGTCACCGGATCTGGAAGTGGCCATTTTTTTGAACTCTCGCCTGTAGTTGTCTTTCAAGTACTTCCATTTGCCACGAGCAGTGGGTATTTCTTCCTTGCGAGAAGCCATTTCAAACTGACGTCCAGTTTCTGGATCAAGTTTTTTTCAAAGCAACATGAACAAATAAAAGTCTAGAAGATCTGGTATGTCTAGTTGTTTGAGAGCAGCTACAGATTCCATTAAGGTTTCTAAGAACAAATTTAAAGATTTTTCTGACTCCTGATGGATCGACTTGAAGTCTACAATCTTTGATAGGTAAGCAGAAGCAAGTTGTCTCTTGTCGTCATAGCGTTTGACTAAGGATTCAAACAAAGTCTTGTAGTTTTCAGCAGTTAGTAACACGCCAGTACATAGAGATTTAGCGGAACCTTGTAGGTATGACACTAGGTAGGTAATTCTTTCAAGATCAGAAAGGTAAGTATTTTTATGTATTAGTGTTGTAAACATTTGATAAAAGACAGGCCATTTTTCAGGGGATCCATCAAATTCACTTATTTCAAGTTTAGGCAAGCGGGGCATTGAACATTGATTAGGAACTAATTCAGGTTCAGATTTTTGTTTTGATTTCATCTTACTTTCTATTTTACACAAATCAGATTTAATAATATTAAATACATATTATAAATAATATTAAATACAAAGCAATTATACAATTTAAAAAAGGTAGGTTTTACAAAAAGCAGGGGTAACATGAAGCGGTTGGTACAAACATAAACAATGGAGTGAGAAAAATACAATGTTGTTGTGAAAATGAATAAACAATGAAAACATATGTTTTGAATTAATAAACACAACAAATACAGAGCAGCCACACAGATAATCTTAACCTAAAATTAAATGTGTTTCTTTTGACTTCATACTAAACACCAACACTTAGTTGGCGTCACCATTTAATTGGGTCCCAAAAATAAATTTAGTATCCTATACTATTATTTACGAGCTGTTGTCAGGGCTGGGCCTGGTCTGAGTTAGGTTGAGGGAGCTAGTTTTGCCCTCGCCACAGTTGATATGTTAGGCCTGTTACTGTTAAAAGAGTAACAAGGGGCGACATGCGCATCCACTTTACTGAACTATAGGATCTACAGGCACAATACAAGGTAATCAATAATCAACAGTCAGTAATTTATTTTCTAAACATCATTAAAACTTAAAATTATCCAAGTGTTTAACTAGATAATGGAAATACGTATATACATTATTTTCATTATAATTAAATAATGACAAAAATTGACAGCAAGGCATTGTACTCCTTTCAAAAGCTAATTTATAAGTAAAATAAAATGTATAACTTACAGTATCCTGGTCCTATCTGTGTACACTGAACGGCTTCCAGATCTGTTGATTCAAGTTAGGCTTTACAGGATCTTTAATCAAAGAAGTTAGGTTGCTTCCAGCTCCATTTGTCCACCAGAATTAGTTGGAGCCCTTCAACCACTGAGCGGGGACCGCTTCCACCTATTTGTCATCAGGAGATTCTACTACAACCCAAATTGTCCTAACCCACTGTCCTAAAAGAAAATGGTATTTATACAAATATTCCCAGTGTAAAAGAAAGGAAAACATGTTCAGACAGCGGGGAGAAAAATACAAAAGGAAGAAGTATATTGTTAAAGATTATTTATTTGACACTTTTCATGTATGGATGTACACTTTGTGAATATAAAAATATTTGAATTTTGATATAAAGAAATATTAAATTTGGTTGATGGTCACAGAACGGTACTGAGGATTTTTGCAACGTCTTACTAAAGGTCCATCGGAGTCTGGTTGTTTCAAGATACAGTTTTTAGCAACTGCTTTCTTATTTTTGTTTCTGAACTCTGATAATTCTAAATGTAATTTTTCTTCAAGCCGTCTAGCGATTTGCTACAGTTTGGTTTCCTCAGAAGTTTCTTGATATGTTATATCAAGTTTTCAAATGCAAATTTACTACATTGATTTAGAGCACCAAAAACACTGACATCATCGGCAAGATGGAGGAGATTCTGAATATTACGTGACATATTTTCAATGTGTATGGCAGTTGGAAAAATGATTCTACAAAATATTTCAACAACCGTCTTGCTTCATTCTGCTTCTTGACAATCTTGGGTTAAGCAAAACTATCATAGCGACATGAAGTGTAATAAAATTTATGTAGAAGTCTTTCTTAAGAAATGTTTTTAAAATTAGAGGTCCTGTGTACAATAAAACTGGCAATTCAGTAACATTCCATCTTGGTGTATATCACCGTAGTTGGCGAGCAAGATCTGAAGGAATAAATCTTTTCACATTTTTTAAGGCTCGATTAATTGATTTTATTATTCTTGGACATATTCGAACGTTTAAATTTCATTTTTAGTCTACAGCGGTAAGGTTTTCTTTACCACACCTAAACATACCAAGTGCATTTAATCTAATGAAAAATCATTTCCTCAATAAAAGTACTCATTGGAAAATAAATGAATAGTTTCAAAATATGTGAATATTGTTTAAATTATTCAAAATTATTAAACTTGCATTATAACAGTATTAACTGTGTCTACAGAAAACTATTGTTTCAAGTTTTTTTAAGGTACGATTGGTTTTGTAAAAAGTAGAGATATCCATAGGAGAACTCCATCATTAACTAATTTAATTAACTTACAAATTTTAACTACGATTTTTTAACTAGGTCAACTAATAAACTTTATAAATAATTTGCGTTAATTGAATTTAATTTGTAAAAATATTCAATAAATAAAACAATATTTACATTTGAAAATTTCCGTTTATCTTCCAAAGCAGAGGACATAACATGTTATTTATTTGTTTGTGCAAGAGCTTTACAAAATGACGACCTTCGACACGGTAGCATAACCGGAAAGACTTATCATTGATTGTAGAGATGTCCAATCGAATTGAACCCTCCTGAATCAAAGTAATCTAGTCAGTTCCATTGTTGTTGCGTTAGCGGACTGGAGGAACGCATGGCAGGCATAGGTTGGTAAGACAGACATCACAATTATTTCGTTGTTTCTCATTCGATTTTTCAAAGTTTAGAAACATACATTTTTAGAAAAGGAAAAAAGTGTACTACGATTATAACTGTTCTTTATAGTTTGTCGTAAAAGTACTAGTTTTTAAGTTATTCGATTGTGGAAATTTTAAACGGCCGCTATTTTGAAGATTGAAATTTAAATGAAATTATTTTTTTTCCTAATTGGAAAATATTATTTTAAATTTTTGACCAAAGTTTAGTGAAAATCGGTGCCTTAGTTTTATTGTCATAATTATTTTAGTAAAAAAACATATCCACACAGACAGCCGGACAACGAAGCGCCGGAGACCCCTGTTTATATGGTTAAATATTATTGTTTTGACCAAAGGAACATGTCTACAAAGTATGTCCAGAGAGTTCACCGACACCCCGTAGACACAAATCTGCATGGGATCTTTTATTTCTAACTGAAGTAGACATGCAGACTCGTCTTGCCGCGTACACACATCTCGTGTCTGAAGAAAATCCTGCATGTTCCTTGATGTATAATCGAGTGTATAATACAAACGCTTTAGAAGGAACATCACACACAAATCCATCTTTGATTCGAATTGAGAGATTTCTGGAGGCTGTTTATTACACTCATCTTTAATGACATATTCATAGAGAAAATAGTACATGGCGTTAGTACAGTAGACTTAAGACTAGTATTCGAAGCTATACAAAAGAGAGAAAACAAAGGTTGTTTACAATGTATATTGAGTTTTTCAGCACAGAAGAAATTAGATACCTAATTAAGCTGAATTATTATTTTTGTGCGAATTCAGCTTCAAGCCCCGTAAACACCAACGGGGTCGCAGTTGCGGTTGAGATTTAGTTCCTAGCAATTTACCAGCGGTCAACACGCGGGACGATCGTTGGCGGAAGGGAATGAGGTGGGTCACACAGCGAGAGTCAGTACAGCGTAGTGCATCGTAGGTACACGATTGTTTTACTCAGGTTTTGTGTCACTAACTATCTCTATATTACCTTTACTGTAGTACGTTACTTACCGTGTCTTCATCAGACGAAGAAGAGGCTGTCTGTTGCATTAGCAGAAGACGAGCAATCAAAGAAAATTTTGCATGACAAAGACTTTAATTTGGGAGTACCATACCTCATGCCCCAGCTGAGAAAAACGATAAAAGATTTTACTTGTAACTTAAGAATGCCCCAAAAATGTTTTGATGAGTTGCTTAGTTATATTTGTGTTCCATAAAAAAAAAAATACTAACTACAGGGAATCGATTAGTGCTGAAGAGTGACAAGCAATTACCTTTAGGTAAGACTTATTTCTATCCCTTAGTATATAAAATTTGTACTCCATGTAACAATGGTGAAAGTGTGGATTTTAATGGAAGAAACAGGTTTTAATGGTTTACATAAAACTCTTACTTTATAATTCAATAAAAAAGGTTACATTATAATTATTTCTACGAGTACGAGTATGTTATATATGTTAATCATAAATCAGGTATTACAACGATCAAACTACAAATTTGTTAGTGTGGTATAAACTGCTAAGTTATTGTCTTCAATATCTGTATCAGATGCAAAATTTGGTTCCAACCCTCCCCAGGTTCCCATCGAAGAAGTACTAGGTGTTCCTTGGGGTTGACATTTCTTCTTGATCTGGTCCATTTCACCTTGATTATCTTAGCAATTTTAAGTTTTATTGCTGCCTGTCTTGAACGTGAGAAAGTTTTAATTGTTTTGAATAGCTCAGCATCAAATGATGCATCGCATCCAAAGGGCTTTGTTTTTCCTTCCAAGTATTGAACAACTTTTTCAACATTGTCGTATCTGTTTTCTTTTTCGATATTTGTTCACTTGAAACAGCTGTATTTGTATGGAACTACGTATGAGGATGCGTGAAAGTGTCGGATAATTCTCGGTCGATCTGTCGCCGTGGTCGGTAGACACGTTGAATGAACTAACATTTGATATTATTTTGGCCGTGACGAAAAGGTTTAAACCTTTCCAGCTCTTAGCCCAAGGCCATTGTTTGTAGTTCTTGTTAGCTTGTCCAGTCGAGAGTTTGTTGGCTCTGATGTGTTTCACGTGAATCACGCAAGTTTTTCCATTTCTTCTTCAATTCGTTGCCTAAAATAAATGTTGGTATTAGATACGAAACGTAAAATGTAAATTGAAGTTTAGAGACTCTTAGTAAGACAATATTTATATTACAAATTAATTTAGTTTATTAACTAATATACGAGTATTACACTTCTTAATTTACATATTTGTTACAGGTTTTGGCACACGGGATTCGTTTAAAACTATTGGTCATGAGTTGGGTTTTCAACCGTAGGTGTCATTGTTCAACAAGTGTGTAAAGCAATTATACAACTATTACAATCGATTTACTTGCTGAACCTACAAATGGTATAAGGGAAAATCAGCTGCAGGATTCTTTGAAAAATGGCAATTTCCAAAATGTGTGGAAGTATTGACGGCAAGCACGTTAATTGAGTGTCCGCTATTGAGTGTCCAACCAACTCCGGTTCAACGTACTTTTGTTATAAATGCAAGTTCCAGTAGTTCTACTAAGTTGATGCAGATTATAAGTTTATTTGCATAGACGTGGGGTTATGGAAAACAGTAATGGAGGCATATTTGAAGAATCTGATATGGGAAAAAATTCAAAACGGACCAACTAAACCTTCTAACAGATGTTCAACCACTTCCCGGTAAAGAGATTGAGACTGTTTAATAGATGACGAAGCATATTTTGCTTTGAAATGCAACCTCACGAAACCCTTCCCTCAAAGGAAAGCCTGTCTAGATTGACGAAAGAGACGGTACAACTACAGACTGTGCAGAGCGCGTGGTGCAGTAGAAAATACTTTTGGGATACTCGCACAAAAGTGGAGACTCCACAACAGACCTTTGAAGGTGAATTTGGAATTAGCAAAAGTGACCAATGTGGCAACTTGCGTATTACATAATTTCCTTCGATCCAAGGACTTAGATAAGGACTATTTCGACTGTATTCAGGAAGAACTTAAAGACTCACACGATGGAGCCTTATTTCGATTTAGCCCCAACTTTAAAAGCAGTTCTCGTTATGCAATAATTGCCCGAGAGAGATTTGTAGATTTTTTAACAACTGAACTCAACCAAGTGGATTTCGGATTTTATTGAAATATAAAACTGTTTGGAATATTTACTAATATTGTGATAACGTCGTCATAACAGATTTAATAAATTAGTTTTCATAGTTTGACTTAATAAAAGAACTGTAATTAAAAAAAGCGTATTACAACTTTAATCTACCTTGCTTTATTCAATAAAAACAAAAGATTGTTAATTAATGGTTACAGAGATTGTAAGGAGTTTAGATTGAAAAATCAGCTTACTGTACTGAATTACGTTGCAATCGTACCGATACTTTCCTTTACATAGGTTTTCTGTTTAGACTCTCTTTTCGGGTATGGCAATACCTTTTTGGATAACGTAGCTTTTTCCTACTTCCCTAAACTTTGCTTTGAACTTTCGAGGACCCAAATAGACACCAGAGTTGGGAATAACGATTAAAAAAATTAACGATTAATTTTAATCGTTAACTTTTGTAAACTTTTAACTTTAATAAGTTACTTTTGAGACACTTAACTTTTAATCGTTAACATTTTCACTAACGATTAAAAGTAACGGAAGTTAGTTTTTCAACAAAGTACGCCGGAATTTATTTTATTCCCCTGTCCAGGTCAAGCTGAACATAGTACCGGGGCACGATTTCTATTTCTGCCTCACTCTTTTCTTTGTCTGATTACCGCGGTTTGTACAGATTACCGTTACAAAATGGCGACGGTAGGGGAGTGGAACAGGTCGAGTGGACAAAATCACAAAAGGCACCATCCGACGGAAATCCCCAAAGCAGGTACCCCACCGGCCGCCAGCAGGTGTTGCCACTTGTCTGTTTGTATTGTGCTCAACACATGCTCTGCGGTATACGACAAGCAAGTGTGCAAGTGGTAGAGGTGGTTCAAAAACTGTTAAACTTAGTTAAATAGTATTGTAAATAGTGTTAGGCAGTGTACTGTAATATTAAAACGTGTGTGTAGTGTGTAGTACCACAGATAATTCTTTTCTTTTCGTTATCCACTTGGATTTTTTCTCCAACAAATGGAGTCGCAGTGGGCCGGAATTAGCCATATGTTTAAATATTTGCAAGTTGACTTTGAATTGTTCGTTCCAGTGTTTGATTTGTTTACCAAAAAACAAAACTGTCAAAGCGTCAACAACATCAGCGTCGAATCTGAGGACCCATGTGAAGGTAAGATCCTTTTTTCAAACCTACCTCTTCAAACAACCCCTTGGCTTTAGCCTATTTGTCTTATGTTCCAAGTTCCAACATAAGTTCTGCCTATTTCTACAGTTAAAAAGTTACATTTATATTTGGTTGCCATGCCTAAACCCAGGTGTCACGATGAAAACTTCTAATTAAAGTGTGTGGGTTTTGTTGTGAGACTTTTGCCTAGGCCTAGATGACACCTAAGACCTAACCAAACCAAAATAAGTGTTCACCAGGTTTAGACTGAAAGTGGTGTACGACTGATTGGCTGTACCTAGTTATAGTTCTCAAGGTTCATTATTGAGTTTATTTATTTTAGAATTTGTAACTAACTATAATGCTTATGATACAAACGGCAATCCAATGTAAAGTGTACAAGCCAGTTGGTTTGCTCTTATTAGCGGGTTAAGGTAAGAGTTTACCTTTTTAATCCCAATTTCAAAACTTTCAAATCAAAAGAATAAATCTGGTTTGATAAGTTTTAGATTTACAAATTATAACTAAATATAATTATAAATAAGAAATATTTATAAATTAAAACAAATTAATAGAGAGTTATAAATATTCGCATAAATTTGACAAGTAAGCCTATTACAGTAGTTTAGTCATTGTTTTCTTTGAATATTTCTTTTTATGAGTAGTAAGTTAGCACATGAAGGGCTAAACCTACCGGCCTAGTGTTGAGAATCAGCCCGATAGGTAGCAGCACTTCTATGGCGAAAGGTATTGCCCAGTTTTCTTGGGTGGTTTAAATTTTTTTTCAATTTAAATAAGGATTGTTACTAAGGCAAGGTATAGAGTTCACGCAATGGCTCTGTTTTTTTATATACTGATTTTGAGCAGCAAAAATTGGTTTTAAAACAAAAATTTACAAATCCTTGGTAGTTATTTTAAAGAATTTATTTTTAAATGAATTTTGCAATTTTCAGATTTTAAATTGATTAAGCCATACTAATCCCGTTATGTTTAGCCTTAAAGCGTGCCTCCCAAGTAGCCTAATTTCAATCACCCTGTTTTGATAGTATGTAATTTATTTCAATGGGTAGGCTACAGACGTTCTGTACATTTTCAGAACTCTCCCCCATCCAAGCTGACAGAGTTCAATCAATGCATGGAGAGAAGAGGAAGGAAACGAAAAAATACAGAGGAGAGTAATGAAGGATCACCGTCAAAACAGCTCAGTTTTCGGCTGCCTTTTCAGGAAAGATGAAGAGAAATGCGAGTGATCAGCACGATGCTGTGCTTCAATTTCACTGCATCTCCCTTTTCCATTGTTGATCATAAATATTTTAAAAATTTGTTGAAAGTATGTGGAGGAAGTGCTCCGCCTCAAAGAAAGTTATTAATGGCCAAACCGAAGTCCTCATTTATTGAGATGAAAATAACGAAGAGCACTTTGAAAGATGTCTCTGCTGTTTGTACTATAGCTGACAGCTGGACAGCCTTCAAACGGTAAGCAACCTTATACACCTATTCGGAAGTCTGGATGGAAAAGTGTAATTTTGTAGTTTTCGTTAGGGGTTGCCTTGCTGACCCTATGATTTTAGATTAATAAATTTTTGCTTAGATTGGGGTATGAGAACTGACTCAAGGGATGTGAAAATTCATATAATACAATATCTACAGTGCAGCCGGTTTAGTGTCCTATTAAGTGGCCGGAAAAGTATGTTTTCTAATTAAAGTTTATTGACAAATAAACAAACACAAATCTTAAAGAAAATAATTCTATAGGTGTCCGAAGAGAACTTTTACTCAATTCATGGTATTATATTTTTACTTTTAGAAGACTTATTTCCTGTGGCTTAACAATGCCTGTGTATTTTTATAATTTGCTTGGGTATTAATGCATTTATCGACTTTTCAGGTTTTGTAATTTATTATTAAATTTCAAAAACATAATAAACTACAAAACCTTAAAAGTTTTGTTTTTTAAATTTACTTAAATTTCAATCAACATTTACAGGTCGTATTTGGGGATGACAGTTCACTGGGTGGACCCCACAACATTAGAGCGTCAATCAAAAGGGTTATGCTGCAGACGTATTTGTGGCCAGCACACATATGACGTTTTAGCAGATGCAATTGAAACGGTGCTTGAAGAGTTTCAAATAAAGAGCAAGACTGTGCTGATGGTGACCGATAATGGATCAAATTTTGTCAAAGCATTTCGGTAAGTTTGGCCTAAAAATCTAATAAGACAATAGTTTAATCAATATTTGGTTTTAGCTTCTAATAATTCGATACTTACTTTTGAGAAACTTGATACATTTGTTTGGTATTTTTGAGAAGACTATGAACTAGTCAGAAATGAAAGCATTTGTATAAATTTTTACAGATTATTCTCAAATTACTCAGATGATAATAATGAAATTGAAGAAAATCATGAAGCTGATCAAATAGAGTCATTTAAAGAAATAGCTCCTGTACTGGATGGCGTTGTAGAGCTTGGGCGTCTTCCACAACATCATCGATGTACAGCTCACACACTCAATTTGCTGGCTACCACTGATGCTAATGAAGCAACAAAAAACTTTGGCTATCGAAGAATTAGTAGGCAAGGTTTTGGTAAATGCCAGACACTGTTCAACAAACAAAACAAATCAACAAATTTTGGGCAGATTCCTTCTGGTTCCAGGCGCCACAAGGTAAATTTATAGTTGTGCAAGCATTCTTGTATTAGGTTACTTGTGTTTTTTCAATTACAAAGTTATAGCCTATAGCCTATATTACGGTTTTACATTCAAAATGAAGACTCATTGACAACTCAACAGTCAAAGCCATTTTTCAGTAGCTCATTAGATTCATTTTCTAATTTGTATATATTTCTGCAAACAGAACCAAATTGCAGCCCAGTCTTAAAAATTACCTATATTATTTAAAAATTAAGTCAGTTTATTTCTTTTGGTAAAAACATCGTTTTTAATGGTTTCTGCAACTTTCCCGAAGTTAAAACATCGTTTATTGACCTTTTTGGAAGGTTTACATTTGGAAAAGTGCTAAAAATCCATAAGTCACTCTTCTAGATTTTTACCATTAGTTTCAAAGGCATTGTTTCAAAACTATTTAATTGATTTAGCCTGTTTACCTGCAGACCCAGATTAACACACAGAATTAGGACTGATTCTTGGCAGACATGCATTCAATGAAATGCATGACTGTCAATGACTTATAGGCCACCCTGTAGTTATATCGTAGGGATCAAATCGAGAACAAAACACGTAGTAGTATAAAACAATGTCAGATTAGTTTTGTCTACTCAATACAATTTTTTTTGGAAAACATTGAACTCAATAAAATACACTTAAAATACTCTGTCTAGCACAAGCTTTACCTATATTTGACTTTGGTAGAGAATAATTAGAACAAAATAGAGCCCTTTCTTTGAAGGTGGACCAGAGATGGGAAATACTTATGAAAAGAATAAATATTATGGAAATAAGTTAGTTGCATACTAAGAAATTATAACATATTGGGAGTAAGAGAAAATGTAAGCAAGTGTTGGAATATTCAGGTAATTGAATATTTAAGTATTTTCACATAGTCTTTGGCAGGGTGTTAAGCATACGAAATTCAGGAAAAACCGGGAATTATACGAACATTTTCAATATACGGGTGGAGAAGCAGCGGCGGTGCGGCTGGTTTTGTTTTGGAGTACCCTGGTGTTCCTCGTCTTCTTCCTATGCTGCCAAGACCTCTTCACCTCCTAAGCACCTGGATGAAGAGGTCTTAGCAGCATAGGAAGAGCCTCAAGGGTCTCACTAGAATTAATCAACGTTCAGAAAACAAACGTTCTACATGTATAAATGACAACCTTGCATCAAGAGATTATTTCTATCATTGACATATTTACTCTTTTATACTGCTTGTGTATGTATGAATAACTGATCTTACATGTATATAAAGCAATTTAATAATGTATATACTAATAATTGTACTAATTTTCACAAATATTATAATTGTACAAATTAACTAATTTGTTCTAATTATTCTCACGAATTAAGTCAAATATAGGTAAAGCTTGTGCTAGACAGAGTATTTTTAAGTGTATTTTTGAGTTCAATGTTTTCCAAATAAAAAATTGTAATAGACAAATAATCTGACATTGTTTTATACTACTACGTCGTTTTGTTCTCGATTTGATCCTACGATATAACTGAATGCATGTCGGTCAACTGACTTATGGGCCACCCTGTATATTATAGTATTATACAGTAGTATAAAATAAAAGTTTCATGTCAACCTGTAAAATTGCTTATAAATAGTCAAAATTATTGTAACACGGCTTGTTTCCATGAAATCCGGATAAAAAGCAAAGTATGGCGTATTCAATAATTGAAATTTCTGTAGGGTTTTCCATCAGTAAATATTGGCCGGAGAAAAAAGTGTCAAATATAAAAAATTTTTCTTACCGTTAATTTAATATTTGGCACATTTTTCGATAAAATATATTTACTGAGATTTAGGCCGAAAACTAAAACAAGTACAAAATTTTCACTGTTTTTGCCAAAGAAAACAATGTTCCGCCAAAATATCTGTCAGCAAACCTCAAATTCGTGTTCAGCGACCTCGAAAACATAAAGATCAAAAAAACTAGGACTGTACCTAAACTTTCCTCTAACTTTGCTAATTTGACTAGCCTACTATAGTATAATAAAAGCAATATCACATTGAGCCAGGTTGTTGTTAATTGTTAGGTACATTTCAGGATATCAAAACGAATGGGGATTCTGCCGAGGCGGTAAGAGAGTCCATGAATCCATGGCCGACTTATCGGAGGTTTATGGAGGGGACGTCAACCGCATTGTTGTACTCATAGGTACAAACGATGTTTTAGAGATGGTTAACAGCTCCAATCAGTTGGTAAGTAGATGCTAAAATTAACTTATACAGGGAGCGATAGCGTCCTTTATCTGCTTAAAACATGAAACACGTTTAGAGCTGCCATTTTGTACAGGCACGTCGTAAACCTTTTTATGGTATCAATGAGTTTTGGGTTTTACCCATTTTTAAATCAAGTGTCACAAGGGAGTTCGTAATTAAAAGATTCAGGCGCCCCAGTTTTAAGTGGTGGTGGGTAACGAAAAGTACGTAAAAAGAAACTTCAGGACCCTATAAAACAACACTCCCTACTGGGCGTTTCCAAATCTTTTCCATTTAAAAGTTAAGGGGGGTGGGTAGAGATATAAAACTCACCATGTCTAATTATTCTGCACGGTACAATGATTGTGAGTTGTCACGTAGCTAATGGATTGAGCGGTTTTCAGTACACGGACCTGTATTCAATATGCGGAAGAAAATATCAACAAAACCATTTGTTGAGCTAATTGTTTCAACTACCACCAATGGCCCGATTCTAATAGTTACACAGTACTGTATTCGATTTTCTTAAAATATGAAAATAGGCATATCAGAAAGACCTTCTTCCGACTTTCTATTGTTCCCTCTAGCTTTGCGCTTTGGCTCGGTCCCTGACCCCCTGGCTGCCACGCGGCAGGGCTCCGTGAGTCATGTCCTTGAACCGTTACCTATTATGGCTACATAGAAGGTCGTGTGCTTAGTCACTCGCCTGCATACAATTGTGTGACAAAATAGAACCCACTAAAAGTTTACCATACGGACCGTCACCCTTTTAATATTATTTCGACGCTAATATTGAGAATAAACGTATCCATACAAATAACCTAATAACATCCCTCTGCGGTAGCCAGTTGGCTACCAATGTATTCAAGTAAACCGGGTTATAATTAATTCGATGAAACTGTAGCGTTACGCATCAACCAGATCTAGGATTTGGTCACGATATTTTACTCGTGTATAGCTATTGATATCACACGTAAATCAAGATATGGTGGTACCTATTCTCTGATTTACGCTAATGATAAAACGAAATGGCTATAGGTACAATCAAGTAGAAATACGTGTAGCCTAAATTCAAAAGAATTGATTAATAACTTTATGTGTAATTATTTACTTTTAGGCAAGAGAAAAAAGCAGGTTGAAAAATGAATTGCACAAGCTGCACTCAAAACTGAAACGCAAATGCTCCACGATCATCTGGATCACTCTTCCCCCTATACCTCGGTATAGAAACAAAGGGGAAGAAGTGCAGCATCGGTGTGCAGTTTTGCTGGAAGCTGCAAATGATACCATTAGATCATTTGCTGAGGGTTAGTATACTGTACATGACAAAATTAATTAGTTTTAGACCAGGTACTTCACTATAAACTATATCGAATAGAATATAGGCTAAGGTGTGACCGTTGAAAGTGGTCAAAATTAGGTAATGACGAAAATTAAAACTATCCAATAAAAGTTCAGCCTGTTTTTCTACTGCATACAATACAATTTTAGAATAATTATTTTTATTTAGAATTAGATACCACGCAAAGGGCGAGTTACAATATTCTTGAAATATAATAATTTGATTTTGAAGTACAGTACTTTGAAAATTGTTTTATTAGTCGACTAATGGTTTTGAGGGCTAATGTTTGTTTCAAGGTTCGCAATAATTTAATGATTATAACTTTTGTCATTACAGTTAATAACAGGTTGAATATATAAAACCAGATTTTTCATATTACAGGAAAGGTCTTTGTGGTGGACCTGTACGAAGGAATTTCGCGGCTGTCAGATCCATCGTTATTTTTTGAAAGGTAAGACGGTTCTCGTGATAATAGACTATACTGTTACAATTAAGTTTATTTGATATTATATGTTTTTACGAGGTTACGGAATGTGAGCAATGCTATTAGAAGTTGCAATGAAAATCAACATTTAGTAATAGGTCGTCGATTATTGTAATTAAAATATTATTTATATTCGATCGTGATCTGTAATGAACTATTTACCAAAGAAAATAGCTTTAATAGCCTAAATGTTGTTCACAGCACCATGGGGAGTGGAGAACGGGCCCGAGAGGACTACATCCACTTAAATAAAATAGGAATTGTAATCATGCAACAGATGGTCCAGAGCAAAATTGAAGAGAGTTTAAAGTTGACAGAGTAAAAATGTTTATCAGTAGTTAAAATCTACGCATCAACTCCCACCATCGTTTAGACATACCAGACCATCACCTGCGTGGTTCGGAAGTCACGTTAAGCCGTTGGTCCTTGTATTTCCATTGGTCATTGGGCTATTAATTAATGACCCATTCTAAGGAAGAGCCGGCTTTAGTTTGTAACACGACTACACCTCATAGCTCATTACTACCACTCATCCTTCACCACATATTTGCCTTAAAATACCCTTATGGGAGTGGTCAGCATCTCAAAAAGTGAAATAATAAGACCAATAAAAAACCCAACTGCATAACGTTATTATCTAGAAATCATACATTGGTTGCTGATGATGTTGATTATAACTTAATTGTACATTTTTCATATGCTATCAAACTACTGTAATTAGTTTTTATTCAAATTTCTTTTCAAAATTTATTTTTGTAAAAAAACGCAGAGGGGGTCCAGGGTAGGTCGTTTACAGGACGCTTAACCGAATATGGTTTTGTGGATGATTGTATCCAACTTATTTTGGATTTTAATGCGGGTGTGAGAAGACAGTTGAAAATAAAACAAATTAAAACTTCTCATAGTGGTCCCAACCCCACAGTACTAGATACTAGTATATCAACTTCTCCGAAGGATATTATCGGACAATTATGAGTAATGGATGAGAGTTCGATTATTTTATGCGCTAGACGTTAACTTAGGTTCATGTGGCACTGGTCAATATAGATTTTAAATACGTTAGTATAATATATTCTGAAAACTAAACACGGCGCGTACACGAAACATAACTACATCCGAGGTGTGCGGGTCTTGTGTTTCAATTTTGTAAGCACCATACTTAACATATAATATATAAAATAATAATATGATATAATATTATATCATATTTACTATATAGTTAAAGTAATGATAGAAGTGAGTTTTAAATACATCGTATGTTTTGGGGGGCGGTGGTTCTGGAAAAAAAAAGGGTGGACATGAATAACCGTTTGATTTAATTCTGCACTGTCTTGTAGGTACAGTAACAGCTTAATTAATTTCTGCACTTGCGTGTATACCTCGATCTGTCTTGAGTTAATTTTTTTCCGTTAATATATAGCCCTGAGTAACGATAGAAGTGAGTTTTAAACACATCTGTTGTTTTGGGGGGCTGGTGGTAACACATAATCATCAGTATTAACTACTACGTTTTAAGTAACAGCCTAATTAATTTCTGCACTTGCGTGTATACCTCGATCTGTCTTGAGTTAATTTTTTTCCGTTAATATATAGCCCTGAGTAACGATAGAAGTGAGTTTTAAACACATCTGTTGTTTTGAAAATAAGCCTTGTGGTAGTGACCAATCAACAAGATTGTTAGATGGCTGCCTTTTGGTAGAATCAGAGGATGACGCGCTGAATACTGAAGTGAAGAGTGTCGAAGGCGACCTCCTACTCGAAGTGTACCTTCTTCATCAATGAATGGATCTAGACGTTGAATTTCAGGTTTGCATGACGACTACGATTTGATATTATTTATTTCCTTCTTGAAGTTTTCAGATTGAACATGGTTGATCCAAACTTTGAGACTGTCATTTAGTTCTTCAGTTGTAAGGGGTCTGTGGACACGCTCATTTGCTTGGACTTTGCAGTTTTTGATAAAACGAAGACACCAAGCTGTGGTACGTTTCAGACGAGTAAAACATGAGAAGCTTTGGAGAAATTTATTCCTCTCAGTTTCCTGGTTTTGTTCTGTGGTAGCAAAGGAGACTCTGGTAGCAGGGTTTTGATGTGTACTTGGAGGCATTTCACTTCTTGTCCATTTATTTACACCATCAAAACAAAATCTACTTTAATCCATGTGCTTCCCACCAACCGATCTTTTGGGCACCCTCTCGTATTCTAGACATTATCTCCATTACTCATTCAGTCCATTTACTTTTTGGATTTAATTACTGGATAAAGAAAGCATATGTTTTAATTTAACCACTTTAGTTGTCCCGATTGCTAAGTTCAACGCTGCTGTGCCTTAATAAAAAAAACATTGACAGTAATATATAGGCAGCACTTTTTGATACAGCACAATTTTTTATACATTCTTTACACCGGTTACACTTACTGTGCTCTTAACCACTTTTTTATATTTTCTGATAACTCTTTAGGGCTACTAGGTACAATATTAAGACCAGGCCGACACGCAGCTAAGCGCGCTGGCTTCAGTGAATCGAATTACCTTTGCAATAATTTGTTTCTCTAATTGGCTCTGCTCACAGCCTGAGCTTGGCCTCCTTGTATGATCACCTGCTGCGGACAGTTTTAGACTTATGGGATTTTTACTTGACGTGTGAGATTCATGTGCAGCTTGTCTCTCCTGCCCTGCCAGCCCCTAGCTCCGCGGTGTGTCGAATCGCCCATCTCTCTCCGACTCTTTCTGATCAATGGCTCACTTAGTACCATTATATTGCGTTGTATTCTTGTTTGTTTTTTTTAGTACTGCTCTACTTTCAACAGATTTGCTTCAAAGGTAGACTACAATAATTAAAATTTTAAAATGGTTAATTAATAAAGAGATTTAACTTTTAAAATTATAGTATGAAATTTAAAACCACCATATGGCCGATTTAGCATTGTGTTTTTGGACAAAAATTACAGATAATTTATTATCCAGCATATTGGCATATTTGTACTAGGTTACTACTATAAATACTATAAAGTGTTCATTACAAAAACTAATATTCAATTTCAGTTTCTTTTCGTCTTACACGTACAAAATATCAATTTAAAACGCATTTTTAAACGATGTTCAAAATATTTGGAATACACGTTGTTTATACTTGTAATGAACAACTTATTTTGGTAAAAAACGGGCAGTTCAGCGAGTCAAATTATGTTAACTGTGTCGATACTTCATGTGGGAATTAATGGTAGAATTAGTTATGTGAGTCGGGTAAATAAAAATGGGTATTTACCCGAGGCCGGGGTAAATACCCGAAATGAGGGTATTTAAGAGAAATATTAACTTTGTTTGATGTTCTGACAAGTTCTCTGCAATCTATCCATTGAAAGAAGCCTAATGAAAGTAGTTTCAGCGGTATAATGTGGGTATGAGCCTGTCAAATTCCAGGAAATTGGTTTGGAAAATACCCAGTATACGGGTATTTATTAAAACTATTGCATATTAATGTGTTATTTACGGGGTTTTATTCAATCTACATCTTTAAAAAGCTAACTAGAGATAGTTTTCAATGTCTACTTCAAATGTAGGAAAATCATATCATAACTTATTCCTTAGAAAGCTAAAATAAGTGTAAAAATAGTGAGGCAATGAACATTTTACTAAATTAATAACTTTGCTTACACAATTTATTTAAGTAAAAAATAACTAGTGTTTTTACGTACAATAAATCAAACTCAGAGGGATCCCAGACCGGGCCTGGTTATTCCACAAACAATGCTTTAGGGAACTGGGGGACTGGGGATACTTGGAGACGCTGTCAGACCTCTACTGTCCTGTGTTGAACTAACTGTTGTGGTTTGGGCTGTAGTTGTGGAGGTTACGGGCTTGGTGATAGAAAAACTAGTAGATGCGGCCGACGAGCGAGGTATGTGTTTTAAACCATCTCGATTTCGTTTAAAATTTCTTTCTTTGCTGTCCTCAGAAAACGGTTCCATGTTCGCTGAAATGAAAATATCGATGGTTAAGAATAAAATACAAACTAAATGACAAGTAGTTTTTTGAAGTTACAATTATTCTCAGTCACAATTTCACAAGCATTGCTTTGTCACATTTCATACTTAAAAACTGTGAAATTAAAAATCATAAACACATCAATAACAAAGTTAAGAATTAATTTGAACCGAAATAAAAAAAAACACTTTGGTCTGATCCTTGAAGGGGAATTTTAGTGCCTTGATCACCACTTTTATTTGTTTTATATTGTCTGGCTTTGCACTAAAACAAAAATATATTCAGATAAAACAGACATTACGATTTTACAAAATGTTAACTTAAAACATCTCATTAACTAATTCACGCTACTGAAAAATGGTCCCTTGAATTTTACAAATTGAATTAGAAATAACTCAAATAAAAAATGAAGACAACTGTATTATATTTTATAGTATGACATAACGAAACTGTTTCCCTTACATAACCTATAGAAATTTTAGTCCTCTCTCGTTTTGTGACGCAAATTCATCTACAACAATTTCAGGATGACATGGGAGATTGTAGCTACGTTCTTATTTTATAGAAATCACTCCCAGATCTGTTTCTTTACAAGATGCTACCAAAACTGATTCTAAAATTTAAAGTTTAAAAAATCTTACATATTTAGATAGATGGTTTCCTACCCGTTATAGCCGCCCCTGAAACTTTGTTCATGAACGACACAAATGTAACATCAAATCACATATTTTTTCCTGGGGTGTCCCAGGAAGGAATGCACTTTTGTTTTGGAAATACCTCGCCATCCACCAGAGATAAGATAAAGGGGTTTGCGGGATTTCTTAGCCGTGCTTAGCCGAACAACGTCCTTTTTGTGTGTGCAAAATTTTAGTTAATTTGCCAGCCACCATGGGCCTTAGTTAATTCGCCAACATATTAGGCTTCATGACCTCAACTGAATGCCTTCAATTAACTCAATCAAGTGCTGGTTAAGCAAGTTTGAAGAAATAGACTCAGCCTTGAATCCTTGACCCTCTGTTGCTTCTAAGTAGGTATTCTTAACGGTGTTTACACTTTCGTGGAAGGCCTGTTTGCCACGCCTATGGACGGCCATGTTACTGCCCAACGGGCACAAGCAGCCGTGCAGTGTAAACAGTTTTCTGGTAGAAGCGTATTTATCTGCACCTATCTTGTGCCAACAAATCAATTATCATTGAAGGCAATTCGTTTTGCAGCTGTTGCTCGCATGTCTCGATTTCTGTAGTTTTCAATATTGATATCGAATAAACACGGTTCAACTTGATACAGTTCAAGCATTCTAATTTTTGGACTTTAGAATTTAAAAAATCGCGGTCAATTTTAAAAGTTGCTTTGTTTATACCAATTTAATTAAGCTTAATTTTTGTTTACCTTATGTCAATGTCATTGCTTTATTTGTTTTTGTCATGATTAACTACGACAACAAACAAGTCAAATATATGAGAATAAACCTTTAAAACGCAGAGCAGCTCACAGCACACTCGCAAACAAAACAATGGCTGCTCACCACGTCTAGCCCATAGGCCTGCAACTGGCATTATGCCAGAAGACGGCCTATCGACGGAAGAAAAAAAAATTCCGCTAAATTCGTACTGGCGGCTTATTTCGGGAAGAACGATTGGACTGGGGCAAACTACCACACCAATTGGTTGCTACTGGACGCTTATTTGAAATTTGGCGATGTTGAAGTATATGCCAAAGGCAATGAGCGAGGAGTTGCAGCAGAACTCGGGGAGGCTTTTGTTCCAGCCGCCTATGCGTTCTGGCAAGTAGACAATAATGCAGACGACCGCACGATAACTTATGACGACGACCAGATTACTCATTCAATGGCATCTGCGATTGAAGACTATGAGACCACCTTAGCTCAGTTAAATGCTCCGGATCAGGGAACACAAAAAGCCGGCTTGACCAAAGTGACCTACCTCGCTGACACCGTGATGAGGATGTATCAAAAAGACCCATCTACCGTCTGTAAACACATTGCTACCCGAGGGAAAGGAACATTGTCAACCTTGGCCAACTTTGAGTTTGCTGCCCACTTTACTCCTCCTCACCCCACGTTCATAAAGAGATTCACTGCCTACTACAAGGGAACAAAACTTGGGAAGGAAAAAATAGCTATCAATTTGATGGCTCTCTATCGACATCAAGAAGATTCGGCAACAAAGGCGTGGATGGCAGCGACATGTATGATGTCTCTGGGGGGCACCGGACTTGGACTCATTGAGTGGAGCACCAAGTTATGTTTAGCATTGAAGAAGAATGCTTCCGTCATTCTGCCATATTTAGCCTACGGAGAAATGGCAGATTCTATCCTGCTTCTCATAGACTGGGGGGAAAAGATGGCAGATGAAGTCACATGGCGATGGTGCCGTCTGTTGGAGGACTCAGCTCTCGCTCAGTACTCATTGGATAGAAATGCTAAGTTCTGCGCAGTCTCTGCCCTCATAGTTATGGATCTAGATGGAGATAAGGTTCAGGGATTTGCGCAGTTTGCCCGTAATAAAACAATAGTTACCTCAGCCCTGATCGATGCTCGAGAGATAAGAAATGCTATAGACGAAGACTCCAGAGCCGATCCGATCCATGACAAAGCAAGCAGAGTTATTGATAGAATCAATATCCAACGCGGGAGGGCGCTTGAAGAGGACATAAACTAGACATAGAAGACTACTGAATCGACGGAACCCTTCGATTTTTGGAAAGCCCACAAAGAATTGGCGCAGGGAAAAAGAAGGAAGAAACATGACAATGGAGATGCTTCCGAAGTGACCGTGTATTTGTCCAATCCTGTAAGCTCACTAAAATCTACTCCCTTGGAGGAGTGGGAAGAAATGAAGACTGTTTTCCCAGGACTCTCTAAACAGGCGCGTCAATATTTGTTAAATATAGCCACATCGGTTCCGTATGAACGCTTGTTCTCAAAAGCTGGAGCCACTGTGACTAGAAAGAAATAGGCTTTCTGCCAAATATTTGAACCAAATGACTTTTCTTGGCAGCATGACGGAAGAAGAGTGGTTCAAATAATGAATGCAAATGGACATCATTCGGTTAAACATTTTCTTTTCTAAAGGTTTTTGTGTGTCACAACGTTTCATAACAATACTTCATGGTTTTTATTTCTATCAATAGCAATTATTGTAATTTTCAACAACAACCTTTTTATTAATAGTGCAATTAGTAACTATGTGTTTATTTGAATACAATTTCTTTTGTAATTCAATGTTATTATTTGTTATTCCTAAATATTATCACTTTAAATTTATGGCAAAACAATTTCCACTAAATAATAAGTTTAATTTAAAAATTATCGATATCATTCGATATTTACAATATCGATGTTTCGTTTCGATAATATTGGTGTATTGATATTATGATTGGATATAGTGAATATAGTGGCATAGCAACCGAACATGTTTTGGTTTATACGAGCAGCTGTGGGAAACAGGCGTACAAGGTTGCCATGCCCGTTGCCCCCACTGTTTACACGAAGCGTGGCCACGCTTCTCAATGTTTTATATAAAACACGCCTGGTTATAGAGGCTGGCCCTACAACAGTGTAAACACCGCTTTAGAAGAGAAGCTAACACCGAGTGTGACTGAGATGCTGAGTCACAGCGGTCTTCCTCTGCCCACAAAACGTGCCTCTGCTTTAATTATATCAGTTCTAGTTTTCATCAAATTCTAAAGAAAGATCCCCATTACCACCCCTACAAACCCAATTGGTGCATGCTTTAAAAATAGCAGACTTTCCTAACTGACTAAATTTTCCCAATGGAATGCAGAGGAAAGTTATCTCTAGATTTGATGCCCGCCCTACCTCCAGAGTGGGTGGGTTCCAACTCCTCCACCAAAAAGTGAAAGTGATAGGGCATCCCAACTCCTCCACCGTAGAGAGAGGAAGAAAAAATTAAGAACCCTTTAGCACACCAGTTGACACGCAACCAACATATTAGCTTCAGTTGACATGTTTCATATTTTTCAGGTTTGTTCTAATTTAGTATGCACCGAGAGAAGAACGTCGCATCTACACACATAGTTCAGCGTTATATTTTTTGTTCGAAAAATAGTATATTTATATTTGTTGCAGGTATAAGAAAATCCAAAATCTAGGTTTGACCAAAATCTAGTGTTTACAAAAATAAAAGTCAAGAAGGGGAAGTACCTACGTGAAGAAGAATAGCGCCAAAGCAATTGGTTACACCGAATCTTCGGACTGCCGTATCTGAAGCCGGAAGATGTTCATGACGCCTATTGGGAGGATTTTATGACAGAACTACCTAACAATACCAAAATTGTGAAATTTAGTAATTATCTGGTTGAGAACTATTTGGAAAGTGATGCCTTATTCCCGGTGGAACTTTGGGCATCGTTTGAAAAGGACTGTGTAACTAATCAAATGTACATCAATAAAATTATTTAATAAACTAGTTGCCTTAATAAAATTCCTAACAACAGTAAATTCCAAATAAAAAAAATTTCTTTTACAGAATTGTTTTTATTCAATTAAAGAGTATTTAGAACATAAATTTGAGTGCCATAGATGTATAAATTGTAAATATGTTATATACGTGTGTGATAATGTACAATTTAATATGTATAATTTGTACCAATTGTAATATGTAGGCTATAATTTGACGACGCCTATGCAATCATGTACTGTATCTATGTACTGTATATTGTATTGTTTTATGGGAATACAGAGATTTTGATTTGATTTTGATGGGTAGTACTTTAGGACACCGCCCACAACTGAATTACCATTCATTGAAAAAATAAATCATTGAATAAATAAACGCGTGCATTGAATAAATTGACTCCAGGTAACGTGTGCAATAGAGGGTTAAAGGGCCTACTGAAATTTGTGTAGGAGTCTATCATTGTTTATACAGTCCTTAAAGGGGTTGAAAGAGTAAAGACTAAACATAATATTTGGTAACTATTGAGTAGCATTGACACCTGTATTTTAATAATTTAAATAATTTTGGTATTTTATCAAATTCTTTGGATAAGTAGGCTCAAGTATTTTCTTGTCTATCTATTTGAGTTATTTCATTCATTGTCAATCGGAGGTTTTAAGTTGAAATTATTGTCTATAGCCAATGTTAACTTAACCTGAGAGAAGATAATTTGCATATAAAATTTAAAAATTCATCAGAAAACCCGGAGGCTGCAACTTTATTATTATTTGAGCTACGGATGCTGGTCAAATTTGTTAGGATTTTTGGTATCGCAATATTTGGCCGAACTTAAAGCCTGTTTAACTTTTAATAGCAAATTAGGGAAAACAAAAAACCTAATAGCCATAAGCCGGTTCACACGTAGCAAGTGAGTGACAGTTGCCAATGTATGAGTAGACCTCCCAATGTTTACAGATCAAGTGAGCAACTGGCCAGACTACTTAACAACGGGTTTTAACTGACTTGCTGCGAGTGAGCTGCTAAAGGAAATCAATAGTTCAAAATTTTCACCAGCCAATTGAGATAATTTTGCCTAGTTTCAAAAGCTGAAATCAGTATTTTTCAATAAAAATGAATATTATACAGAAAAAACACCCTTGGTGAAATATTTTGTAATTGAAAATTTAAGTTACATGTTTTGTCTCTGAGGCCTTGATCACACTCTGGCTATCATTTGGTCAGTTGAATTAGTGTGATCAAGGCCTCAGAATATGAGCATTTATGAGTTGTCCTTTGTAATTTTTTAAGTTAAATTGTCAATTACTTGTTTACTATTATATTATAGGCTATAAATTACTTTAAATTTACTATTGTGTTTTGTATTATGTATGAGTTATATTTTATTTGCTAATGTAATATATTTGTAAGATATATTTTGTTTAATACATTTTTTTGTAATATGAGCATTTATGAGTAATTGTCTTTTGTAATTTTTTAAGTTAAATTGTCAATTACTTGTTTACTATTATATTGTATAGGCCAGTAAGTCATTTTAAATTTGTGTTCTGTAATATGTATATATATGAGTTATCTTTTATTTGCTAATGTAATATATTTGTAAGTTATGTTTTGTTTAATATTTTTTTAAATATGAGCATTTATGAGGTGTCCTTTGTCATTTCATTATTTTCACATGTGCTTAAGTAAATGTAAATATATTTGGCGAGGTGAATAAAAACGAGTAGGACGAGTATTTACTTACAAGTAAAGTATAACAAGTATTTATACCCCAAGTAAACAGATGTGAATAAAGTGTACTATTTACTCGTGACTGTTTACTTTCTAAATCGAGGGTATACTTGCAAGCATTTACTCGCGAGACAACCGAGTTACCTAAAACGCAAGTAATTACTTGCAGCGGCGTACAGCGAGTGCTAAAAACGTGGCATACATTTAAAATAAATAACCAAATACATTTTAATAAAATACATAACAAAAATATTAATAATACATAACTAAATTATAATAATAACAAATGAATTTTCCCGTATTCAAATAAATTTGGGATTTATTTGGAATATATTTGGGATAATTTGGGAAATACATACTAGGATAAATGCTAGGCTATAAGGAAACAATAATAACAAGCCAAGGAAAAAACGATCTTATGTCGTTGTTTTTTACGTTTACAGGTTTATTTTGGCAATACTGCTGTTAATCAGCTGTTTTTTAACTCCACATGATTCCAATTGTATTGTTGTTTATGTTTAATCTTTCACGGCCACACACTTTCCTGTTGTGACTCGATCTATTTTGGTGTTAGTTGTTACTCAGTAGTCAGTAGTTGTGCCTGTTTGTGTTTGTAATATTGCTGCTATGGATGAAAGCGATGAGATTGCTGGATGTGACAGTAGGGCTATTTTTGTAGCGTTATTGAAGGACTATACTGTGGTACTAAATAAATCAATGTTACCGAAAATTTCATCGGCTAAAGAGAAGGCATGGGCATGTTTAGCCGAACAGTATTCGAAAAACGTAGGGAAACCTTTTAGTATTCTACAGATGAAAAAACTGTTGAATAACATGAAAACCGCAGTAAAGAAGAAGAGCGATGTTAACGCAACTGGAAACAAACCAGTTAAATTGTTGTCATGGGAGTCTGATTTTCTAAAACTTGTCGAGTCAAAGGAGAACCCGGTTTATTGTAAAATCCCTGGGGCTTCATGCGTTGGTTTTGGAGCAAGTGTCACCTCGCCGTCGCCTGATCGTAATGAGGACAATAGTGAGGCCGAAGATGATCCCGACGACATGTTACCACACCAGCAGAGTGTTACTCCGAAGTTGAACAAAAAAAAGAAATTGAAACTCTCAGCTGAAACCGAAGAGACGTTAAATTTAACAACTGGTGAGCTGCAGCGTTTATTGTTACTGGAGCAAATAAAACTGACAAGACTCCAGGCTCAACGTGAACAAATTATGATACAAGAGATGAACCAAAGAGCAAAACAACACATGGAAATGGAGCGTGATGAACCTGAGGGCAACGTTGTTGTTGTAGAAGAAGACGTTTTGAAGGAGTTTTTGTTGTTGCAATAAATCATATCCTACTTCCTGTAATCCTTAATCCTTTTCCTAGTTTGTAAACAATAAAATGTAAATAATAAATAAGAATATGAATAAAAATTAAAAAAAAAGATATACAATTATTTTATTTTATTAATATATTTTTAATTCATATTCTAATTTTTTAAAACAAAAAAATGTAGTATGAATGATAATGGAATAATATGTTTTCAACAAAACAAATACATATTTACATGGAATATGTAGGCTATTACATTGAAAAGTGGAGGCTCAATAGAATACAATTTACTACAGATTACTACTAATTTCTCTTCGTTTTTGCTGTCCACGACGTCGAATTCTAACTTCATTCCGATCTAAATTATGCACAGGTACATCATCACCTCAGCAATAGCATTTTCGATTACATCTTCTAACCCCAAGCATCATTCAAATGTTTTGCAATATTGTGAAGCACTGAAAATGTTCCCAAATTAGTACTAAGCTGTGGGATACTATTTTCAATATTCAAACCTTATGGGTTAGACAATATTGGAAAACGACGTTTCAACTGGCCAAAGACACGTTCAATTATTACCCTTTCCTGAGCATGGGTTACATTGTATTTGCTGAGCATTTCTTGGTTCGTCAAATGGAGTAAGTAGCCAAGGAGTAATACTATATCCGCTATCACCAAGGAGGCTAACGTCACCATCATGTCTGCACCACGTCCAGAACACCACTCATTCGCCAAATCCTACTATCATGTACACTCCCTGGCGAGCAGTGGCTGTAATTTTTCATTAGCGTCACACGTCATCTGAACGTTGTAGTTTTGCCTTTCTGTTCACATATTCGTCACCAAATACCGAAGGTTTCATTATATGCACGTGAGTGCAATCTACAGCACCAATGGCAGTTGGAATGCGGAATTTTGAAGCCCAATCAGTCTTGGCTCGATCCATATCTTCTATAGAAGATGGAAATTTAATCCACTGGACTTGACCGCAACTATCTTATCTAATACACTGGCAAATATTTTACTTACAGTACTTCTTTCCACCCCGACATCGTTGGCAACACCACTTTGATATCCTGGATCACTCACATATCTGAGAAAATTTCCATTTTCTTCCGTGCCGTTAATCCTCCACCTCGAGCATCGGTGTTTTCGTCGAGGAAGTAGGTTGTAATAAATTCTACACTTTCGCTCTCGAACCTTAATAGTCTCTTAGATAGATCGGGACTTATATCTCGCCGGTCTCTGTAATGTTTTACCACGCAGGTTCATAAACGCAGCCATCTTGCAAGAAAGTATGACCCGCGAGTCTTGGGTTAGGTAAACTTGCAAATGTACAGTATTGCATTGCGCAATTTAAGGTTTTACTTGGGGTATACTAACCTCGCTAGTATTTACGCGGTATAAGTAAATACTTGTTTTATTCACTTCAGTTTTGGCGTTTACTTGTTGTACTAGTATTTACTCGTCCTACTGTTTTTATTCACCTCGCCCATTATCATAGTCTATTTCAAATACAATTTTCTAAATATTATGTGGTTCATGATTTTAGCCTTTTTTGTGCTTCATAATACATAATATGTATATTATGTATAATCATCAATTTTACTATCATAGTGCATAGTAAGCCCGAGAACAAACAACCTTCTTTTATTTGGAACGTATGAGACAAGCGTCAAGTTTTCATCACTAAATCCGAAATTACTGGTATTTATTTTCCGGTTTTTTGTAGTCACAAATTCTGGTGGTATTTCTCTTTTGTCTCTACGCATAGTGCCTACAATTGTAAGTTTATGGTCTTTCAGTAAATCAATTGCCAAAGGCCCACTGGTAAACCAGTTGTCAATTGTTACATTTCTATTCGTTCCAGAAATAGGCCGTACCATCCTCTTTACAAGATCTGGAACCGAATTACTTATCTGATAAGGACCATCTGGCTGGTTCCCTGCATAAATTTCCATATTTGCAGTGTAAAATGTGCGGGCATCACAGAGCATGAATACCTTGATTCCATATTTTCTGGTTTATTTTTCATATAAACCTAAACTGTTCGTACCCTGAAACCCAGGTGTTCATCCAATGTAGTATACTCACTTATTTTATATGCCTTTGACTGTTTGAAACTACTTTTTCAAAAAATTGTTCAGACATGGGTAATTTTGTCAACTCGTTTCCTGTTTGCTCGAGTGGAAACATCATCAAATCTCAGATTTTGTAAAAGAAAAATAGATTTTTTTTCGACATGGCAGACATTGCAACATCTAACCCTGTTCCATCCTTTGACCAAATGTCCTCAGTATTTTGGTGGGAGGATTTCATTGCTCCAAAAAATGTAAAGAAGACCAATCAAAGCTTTTATCTCGTCATAGGTAGTCTCAGTAGTATCTCTTTCTCTTGAATAATTGTCTCTCTTCTTCTGGATATATTTATTGGTACACAAAACAACGTGGTGAATCATGTCATTGTCAAACAACAAGTTCCAAGCTTCGATAGGCGTTGTTGCATTTTTAGCATTGCCTTTCACCCCTGGCAAATGAATGACAATATTTCTTCTGGGGGTACAAACATTTTGAGGCGGAGGTTTTTTTTTTCCCAGGTTCAATAACTCTGCCTTTTCTATCCTTTTTAGGTTTCCTAGAAAGAAACAAACTCTTTGGCTATAAGGCAACTCGTCTTCATCAGAACTAAACGGATCAAGGTTCAATTCATTTCTACATTGATCAACATTGTTCTAATTTTGATCCGTATGTTGTTCTATATCATTGTTTTGATCTGAAATATCAGTAAAATCATCAGAACTGGAATCTTCGGAAGGTCCAATATTACTTACATTTTCATGAAGGCTCACTTCTTCGACGTCACTATGTTCTGTATCACTATTGTGAAAATCTTCTTCTACATTATCAAGTTCTTCGTCTGATGAATCCCCTAAACTTCATTTTCAGTTTCTTCTAACAACCTATTAATGTAAAATGTGGGATCTCCTCCCATGGCAAAAAAACAAATAAACAACGTCTATATAACACCACGTAACACTTCACAAACAAATGTTTAAAACGCGATCACCCGCGCGGGTAAAAACTTTCCACGATTCTGGTAGTAGACCGATGCTCGTGGCAAGGACAGGTAGTGGAAGAGTCCACTTGAAGGTATGTAGGGGAGGAACAATGGAGGAGGTTGACGTGTCCATTACCTGACTTGAAATGTCTCCGGGAGACTATTTACCCGCGCGGGTGATCGCGGGTTAGTAACATTGTTTGAGCGTTTAAACCCCAATGTCCTGTGGAATGGACAAGAAAGAGCACGAAAAACAACACTAGTAACGCATTCTATTGGATTTTATCAAAACTACTTCGAATATCTCTAGCCAGCGCACAGTACGTGTCTGCCTTCTTGATCTGGGCCAATACATGGCAGAACATTTTTGCAATAAGTACCAACCTAACAATAATTTTTGACCTCAAGGTGTAGTTTGTGATCTCAAATACTCTGTGTATTTTTTTACAATTGGTATGACATAGATTTTGTAAATTAAGTGTCTAGATCTTTGTTTATGTTGTTGTCCTGTGCAGGACAAGGGCATACAATCACATTTGAGATCTAGTTTGACGCAGCTGATTGAGTAAACAGTATTTGTTGTTGTGTGTTTGCGTGGATGTAGATCGGTGTAAAATGAGTTCACGAAACATAAATTTGGAAGATGAGGACATTTTGACATTACAGACTATTTAAGTGACAGTGATAATGAGAAACTGATATTAGGCTTCCTAGTGATGACAATTTCAGGTTAGGAAGTTGAATGAAAAGAAAATAATGATTTTCCTAGGCTAGGCCTAAATGAAAACCAAGAAGAAGTTGATGCCACAGACTATGGACTAACATTTCTTCTGGAGCCTAGTAGTTCTGGTGAGTTATTCAACAATAATAGTGAAAATCAACAATGCCAAAATAATGTAGATTTACCTAGGCCAAACACTCCCCATACTCAACCAATAAACGAAAATGATATTGTAGTGAACTTAGACCCATTCCATTAGACATCACTGATGTCCAGTTAGATAACGTCCAATAAATAACTTAGATGCAGTTCCGAGATCGAGGTTGTGCCGCAAGGAAGCTGCCTGGGTCCAGTACTCTTCAACATATACACGTCAGATCTCTAGCTGCGTGAAGAACTGTGCTGTTCACCAGTACGCAGATGATTGCCAGCTGCACTTGTCCTACCACCTCAAGATGGCTGATGAGGCTATTTACCTAATCAATTCAGACTTGGTAAGCCTCTTAAGGTGGTCAACTGAGAATGGACTAAAATTGAATGCAGGCAAATGCATGTCCTTCATTTATTTCCACACAACAAAGAACAGACTCTCAGTGATGTCATGCTCGGGGGAATATGACTGTGCGACACCGTGAAAACCCTCGGTGTTGTGCTGGACAGCGGGCTTACATTTTCTGAGCATGTTACTGCACTGACCTGGTGAGGCTGAGGGTCTGTACAGGTTCAGAGTTTGCTTCCAGAACAAGTTAAGTTGCAACTCATGCAGTCACTAGTTCTTTCAGTAGTTTATTACTGTTACCCTGCCTTTGGCAATAGTATTTCGAAGTAGGACGCTATGAGAATACAAAGAGTTTGCGGCAGTTCGATTTGTGTTCTCCTTCAGGTCGTTTCGATCATGTGTCCTCTTATCGAAGTGACGCAGATTGCTTCAATGAAACTATATGCAGGGTGTTGACTATCTGCATGACGCACAAGCCCACACTCGGGGCGCAATACTTGTGCGAGCGACTTGTCCTGAGGGACATCTCCCAGCGGCACGCGCGACAGTCTGCTGCATTGCGCAGAGTACTGGAAGCTAGGTAGAAGTTTCTCTGGCGGCTGGGTTGCAACGACCTTCCCGAGTGCCTAAAATCTTCTATCAAGAAACGTTTAAAAATAGATTAAACATCATTTTAAAATATAGTCTAACATTTTTTGCTAGTCTGCGTACTTCTTGTTTCTTATTTATTCATGTAATAATTGTGTTATTTATTACTTGTAACTTTAAATTAAATTATGTTGTACACTGTAATATAGTTTTAAATGTAGTAATGTTAATTAAGACACGAGTTGTTCTGAAAGCAGTTGTAACTTAAGAAACAACTCTAATAAGACATTTTATTTATTTATTGAAAACGTTATTGGCAGGTTTAGCGCAGACTCAGTTTAAGAGTAGGCCTACAGCAATGAGAAAACTCATGATTTATTTGAAAATAATTTTCTCAGGTAGGCTACTAACAAGTAGGGAAGATATAAAATGGGCGTGTTGCTTGGCTTATATAGTGAAAATATCTGAAAATTGGTGACGCATCTGAGTGCAATGGTAGACGACCTATCTAACCAACTTTGGAACTTAATATCTTATTTTTTTGAAAGTACATAACAGATGAGCACTATCTTTGATGATCGAAAATACCAACTTTGGCATGCTTTACAAAAAGGCCTAATTTTGAACACTAACTTACTTAGAATGTAAAATATTTTTGGGCCTACAAATAACTATTGGGTACATTGAGGATTCTCCCGGTGCAGAATGGGAAAACATGCAAACTCCCAGTGTGTTTGCCATGAGTAGGAATAGGTTTATGTGTAAGACGTCTCCACAGCAAACAATCTGAGATTCCTGGTGATAATAATGATCGATTTATCAAGGTTCGCCCAATCTTCAATGCAGTAAACCGCTGTAAGCAACTAGTGTTTGTTCTAGCAGTTGATGAACAGGTTGTACCATTTACTGGAAGTTAAATGTGAAGCAGTATAAAGGGTAAACCAAGCACTATGGAATAAAGTTTATGCTTTATGTGGCAGGTCTGGCATTTCTGGCATGATTTTCTATACCAAGGACGAACAGAAATTGACCCAGGGCTTCTTGCCTGTTTGGCAGAACCTTAGCAGTTGTCATACGTTTAGCTACAAAAACCTTACAAAAATAACCATGGTCTTTGACAACATAATTTTTCAGCATAAGTATCTCTCACATAAGTATCTCTTTAAAAGTATCTCTCACATAATTATCTCTCATATAAGTATATCTCTCACTGGTATCTCTCACATAAGTATCTCTCTCACAAATCTCCAACAGAAGTATCTCTCACAAAAGTATCTCTTATACTTAAGTATATCTCTCCATAAAATTGTCTCACACAAGTATCTTATCACATAAGTATCTCTCACACAAGTATCTCTCACACAAGTATCTCTCACAAAAAATTATCTCTCACATAAAATATCTCTCACATAAGTATCCCTCACATAAGTATTTCTCATAAAGTATCTCTCACATAAGTACCTCCCACAAAGTATCTCAACACATGTATGCTTAACATCTCTCACACTAATGGCGTTTATCCAAGTGACTGGCAAAAGTCTGTAATATTACCTGCCTAAGATGCGAACCAACTACTGAGTGCAAACATTACAGACCAATAAATATATATTATGTATATATTGAAGAAAACAACGTATTGTATAAGTATCAAGCTGGTTATCGATCCATGTTTTCAACCCAAACTGCACTCGTAAGAATAACTGATGATATCAGATTGGCGATGGACGGAAGATGTGTTACGTTGTTAATGTTGTTAGATTTCAGCCGTGCATTTGATTGTGTTAACCATACCTGGTTAATTGCTATTCTTAAGTCTTACAATTTACGTTTGAATGTAGTAAAGTGGTTTAGTTCTTATCTGACAAATAGACTTCAACGAATCAGAACAGTTGGTGGCTTTGAATCTGAATGGATGCATAGCGCATTAGGTGTTCCACAGGGGTCGACACCGCTGATAACAGCTTTGCTATTTTCCTTGTATATTAATAGAATAAATAATTGTATTGGACATAGTAAATCAATATTATATGCAGATGACATGCAATTATACTTAAAATGTGATATTAATAAGTTAAATGACACTGTATCGTTGATGAATGATGATGTATCACGTTTATGTATGTGGTGTAAGGATCATGGCTTAAATTTAAATGCTTCCAAGTGTAAACCCATGTTGATAGCAACATCTAGAATTTTGCATAATATAAACTTAAACAATACTCCATCAACTGCAATAGATATAAAATTCTTGAGATATGAAAAATCTTTACTAATTTAGGATTTAGAATGAATACTAATTTATCTTGGATTGATCAGGTAAATTATGTACACAAAAGTATATCAATGTTTGTATCAATTTAAAAGACTATGTTTTAAACCCTCAATTAATGTAAAACAACATCTAGAATTTTGCATAATATAAACTTAAACAATACTCCATCAACTGCAATAGATATAAAATTCTTGAGATATGAAAAATCTTTTACTAATTTAGGATTTAGAATGAATACTAATTTATCTTGGATTGATCAGGTAAATTATGTACACAACAAAGTATATCAATGTTTGTATCAATTTAAAAGACTATGTTTTAAACCTCCAATTAATGTAAAGAAACACCTAGTAGTGTCTTAATATTTCCTTATTTCGACTATGCAAATGCTGCATACTGTGATCTAAATGATGAGTTGACACATAAATTACAGAAAGCTCAAAATGCTTGTATAAGGTATATTTTAAATCTTAGACTTGACGAACATGTAACACCATACTATGGATCTTTAAAATGGCTCAAGATAAAAGAAAGGAGAGTTAAGTGTACTATCTTTGATGTATAAAGTAGTAAAGTATAAAAGCCAGAATATCTGTGTGAAAAGTATGTGTATCTAAGTAATGTACGTTTAAGAAATACGAGATTCGGAGAAGAGATTTTAGGTTCCCTGTACATAGAGCTGTGACATACACCAAATCATTTCATGTTATGCCTGTTAGACTTATGAACTGTCTAGAACGGTCTATAAAGAGTGTAGATAAATATGAAGTATTCGTAAAAATGTTAAAGAGTTTTTGTTAAAAAGATATGAGTCTTAAGTTTGAATTAAATCTTTGTTATATGAGGTTACAGGTAATAAGTATTAACAAAAACAAAATTTTAAAATTAGTAATGATAAGTTTTTGTACTGGAATTGTATCAAGTTTATTTTTAGTAAGTTGTACCATTTGACTTCACATGATGGAGATTCGTTAGAAAATCAACAAGCGCCTTTATTAAACACTAGCTGACAATACCCGTGCTACGCTACGGGATTTAAATATTGAATTGTTGTAATTATATTTACCTAAATGTTAAAAAAATCGATGTATGTGTTGCTTTGGTAAATTGTTCCCCATAAGATCACCATTTTATACGTTTAATACGTAACCAGGCCAACACGCAGCTTAGCTCTAAAGCGCCGCTGGAATGAATAAAACAAATTTTCTTTGCAATTTGTTATCACTAATTTTAACTCTAGTTTACTCCGCTTACTACCTCGCTTCAGCCTTTGGCCTTAGTTTTTTACCACGGGAGATGGTTTGGCTACGCTCACACATGCTGGCTTCAGACTTCATAGGCAAGTTCTGAGCCCACTATTTTGGATGTTGTATATATTATTAAATATTCTATAGATGAAAACACAATGTGCAATGTATTTGAACTGAATCCATAAATACATTTTCAACGCAATCATTTCAGCTGATTTTGAGTTATAAGAGTTCCAAAATGGCATAACCGTTACAGACAGACAGGCAAGAATTTTATAACGTCAGTTTCGGTCTATACAAACCAAAAAAAGCTTTATAACAAAAACAAAGGATTCATTTAATGTATAACAAATGGAAACCAAATAAGTGTTAATCAGTGTTTGGCTACCTTGTGAGATTCATAGTTACTTCCACCGTTCCGGTGTTTTAGAGCCCGTTTTGGGTGTTTGCCATTTACTGAGGGTTTTATATGGACATCAAATGTAGCTATATGTTGCTAAAGAGTAAAGACACACTGCGTAATGGGCTTAACCTTTTAACGACGTTTCATTGCCATAGCTTGGGCCGATTTTGAGTTATATGCGGTCCAATATGCTTTAAAAACGTGTTCAGTGTTTACTTTGGCCCCTGCCATTTATTTTGCGGATATTGTATGGATATACAATATAGCTAAAGACGTATTGCATAATAAGCTAAACCCTTAAAAAAGGTTTCACCACCACAGCCTCAGCAAATTTTGAATTATAAGCAGTGCAATATGACTTAAAACGTTACAAAGAGACGGACAGGAATCTTTTGACGTCAGTTTCGGTCTTTGCAAAGTGTAGAAAAAACCAACAACCAAAAACCGATGCATTCATTGCAATGTACAGACAAAGGTCTTGTTATCTATTATCTATATTTATAAAGGCTTTGTCCTGACTGACTGACTGACTGACTGACTCACTCATCATCGCCGAGCCAAAACTACAAGGCCTAAAGAGTTGAAACTTTGCCCACCTATTTGTGGTAGCCCAAAACCACCCACTAAGAAACGGTTTTGTAAAATTTTGATTTTAAGGGTGGTTTTTGAGGGGATGAAATTAAGAAAAAATGGGTCGTGTACGTCTTTACTATTTGACCGCTAGCGCCTAAACGAGTGATCCGATCTTCAATTTGATGAAAATCGTTAGTGTGGCATAAAATTATCTACAAGTTTTATCTAGAACAATTTTTTGTATCTCTCCAAGTTTTCGAGTTATTGAGCAAAATGTAAAAAAACTGGTCACTTGGCCCAGTTTCTCCCGCGCCCCACCCCACCATATTGACCCACTCTTCTATCCAGTTGCTGCCTCTGTGTTGGTAAAATTTCAGATAACGATGTCCTGTTAATCTACTATTTAAGCATTGCAAAATACTTTATTTATTCAACGTTTATTCAGACTAAACCTGTACGTTGAAACAGTTAAATACTGTATTACTGTTCTAGAATGGTTATAGGTTTGAATTCTTCAATACTGCAACTGTACTGTACATCAATACGGTAAATTAAGAATTCTAAATATGTATCGAATGATTATTAGTGATTTTACACGTTGAGTTAAGTATAAGCATGGGTAAGGATGCTGGTGTCAAATTTTAAAGTCTAATGTTGAGTGTTTTATAAAATTGTCCATAAAATGACTATTAAAGTAAAACAGTTTTGGCAGAACAATTATATTGACGAGATACAGTATTTGCGAGTCAGCTTATTAGCAACAAAATAGTTAAATGTTAGTTTTAATTTTTAGAAATTTTCAAAGACATAATATATTTAGGAGGTCTAACCTTAGTTTTATGGAACAAAATATTAGCTTTAAAAATATACATTTTGCCTAACCAACCAAATCGATATAATAAAATAAGACTTTTGACTGTACAATGCAATGAATCTATCAGTTTTTGGTTGATATACATATCGGTTGGTGTTAATATACAGATTACTTTGCAAAGGCCGAAACTGGCATCAACAAAACTGTCTGTAACGTTTTTAAGGCATCTTGGACCGCTTATAACTCAAAATCGGCTGAAGCTATGGGGGTGAAACTTTGTTTAAGGGTTTAGCCCGTTACGAAGTGTGACTTTAGCTATATTTTGCATCCATACAACGTCCACAAAATAAATGGTGAGGGACCAAATGGGCTTTTAACACGTTTTTAAGGCGTATTGGACTGCTTATAACTGGAAATCGGCTGAAGCTATGGTAGAAACTTCGTTTAAGGGTTCAACCCATTACGCAGTGTGTCTTTAGCTATACTTTGTATCCATAGAACGTCCTCAAAATAAATGGCGAGGGACAAAGTGGGCTCTGAAAAGGTTTTTCCCCACCGGCTCTCTCGGTGTGTTTGGCAAATTAGCCCCACCCTTCCACTCACTCACGTGGTCGCGGTGGCGAGTCACGACTTGCGAGGCGTAACTGACGGAAAAAAATTATGTTTGTCTGTTTGTAACGTTTTTAAGGCATATTGGACTGCTTATAACTCAAAATTGGCTGAAGCTATGGCGGTTAAACTTTGTTTAAGGGTTTAGCCCATTACTCTAAGTGTCTTGACTTTAGCTATATTTCATATACATACAACATCTACAAAATAAATGGCAAGGAACCAAAGTGGACTCTGAAAATGTGTTAAGGCATTTTGGACCGCTTATAAGTCCAAATCGGCTAAAACTAATCACGCAGTGTGTCTTTAGCAACATTTGAAGTTCATATAACAAATTGCAAATAAAATAAATTGCATACAATCAAAGTGGGCTCTGAAAACAGCCGGAATGGCGCGGAAGTAACTATGACTCTCACAAGGTGATGGACAAGCAGATCGAGCCGCAGAGTAGAAGGAATGTCGTTGCCGTCTACCCCCCTCTGAACGATCAGGGTGTCCCGCCAAAAACCTCGGAGGAGACGAAGAAGACTGTCTGGGAGACTGTGAAGCCGAGGAGGGACAACCTGAACTTCAAAGCAGTCAGGAACATAAGTAAAGGAGGAGTTCTTTTGGTGACAGAGGATGAGGCCATGACGAACAGAATCATTGGAAACTCCAGGATGAAGAGTGCAGGGCTCACATCAGCCAGGCCCAACTCGGCGGACCTATTGATCATGATTTTCGACGTGCCAACCGACATGGACGAGGCAGGTTTCAAGGATTGTTTGTTCACGCAGAACAAAGAAGGCAGGCCAGCTAAGGAAGCAGTTGACGGAATGAAGATGATTAGGGAAATCAAAGGAAGAAGGAACGGGGAGAGGCACTGGATCTTCAAATGCAGTCCGTCGGTGAGGAACTGGTTGATGACGAGTGAGCGCTGTTATGTTGAATGGAGCTGCCTCAGAGTAAAGGATTATCTATCTGCAACCAGGTGCTTCAAATGCCAGGGATACGGTCATCCGTACAAGTTCTGCAGGAACCCACCGACTTGTGGCTTTTGTGGAAAGCATGACCATGAGTCAAAGGATTGCGGGGACAAGGATGGTGACCATCCCTTCTGTCCGGCATGTAAGAAATACGGGAAAGAGTTAGCTCACAAGGTTACGGATAGGCAGTGCCCAGTCTACATCAAGGCGACGGAGGACAGCTTAAGAAGATTCGATTATGGCGTCTAGCAACCTTCACCAAGAGTTGGCAGGCCTGGTATCGGATCAAACGGTCGCAAGCGGCGAGGTCTCTACCCACATCCTTGGGAACCCAGAGTCTGCAAGCTATGCACAAGCTGGTTCGAGAAACCTGGGGACCTACAGCGGCACCACGAGGCGGTACATTCAAATGTGGCAATAAAGTTCACTTGCCAAATGTGCGAGGCTGGTTTCAGGGGACCGCATGCGGTCGCCTGTCACTATGCCAAGTGCAGAGGGACCGTCAGAGCCAGAGGCGCTTTTGAATGTGAAGCCTGCGAAAGGCACTTTGCGACGATATCAGGCCTGTCTCAGCACAAGAGGCATGTTCACCTCGCTCTCAGGCTGGAGGAGAGAAGAAGAGCCGCCAATCCGCAGCCACCAAGAAGAAGGGGTGCCCCCCTTTCTGTGTGGACTGAGGCAGAGGAGCAGATTTTGTTCAACTTCTTCGAGACTTACGTGAGCGGCAGATACAGCGCACAGTTAAGAGGGGTGCTACCTGGAAAGACATCTAAACAGATCAGGGACAAGGTGGCTCTTCTTCGCTCCCGGGAGTTGATCCCGGCTGCTCCAGCAGCCGAGTGGGGTGCGGACGAGCCTTCAGCTAGTGAAGACGAAGATGAATTCCAAGGAAGTCCTTCCTCCTCCCCCTCCTCCTCGCCACCTCCTTCTGAGGAGGAGTGGATGGGGGTGCTGGATGGAGACTGGGATGTCCACTTCAGGGACCATTGGCTGGGCACTGAGGTTCTGCATCCTCTGGGGCAGCTCCTTAAGGAGGAATGGACGGCGAACAATGAGATCAGCCGAGAATGGATCGACGATTTCATCCAGCAACTGGTTAGCCATCTGTCAGATCTAGGACATCAAGCCAACAGGAGGGTCCCGAGGGCCCGGGGGAAGACCAACAAGAAAATGGTTTGCCAGCACACAGGAGCTGTTCAAGAAGCGTTCGGACAAGTTGGGCGAGCTAGTCAGGAAGAACCAGTTGGGCGAACTGCTCAAGCAGGCTGAGGTGTTGCCACCGAAAGAGTCGATTAAAGAAGTGTACGAGCTGCTATGGAGTGAGGAGGGTCAGTACATGGAAGGTAGAGACCAGCGGGCTGGAGTGATCGACTTCGAAGTGGTGACTGCGACCGAGGTCAGAAAAAGGCTGAAAAAGCTCAAGCCGAGAGGGGCCCCAGGGCCGGACGGCCTCAGGAAAGAAGACCTCGTCAACTGCAAGGGCCTTTGTGGAGTACTGGCTGGTTTGTTCAACTTGCTCTTGGTTAGGAATTACTACCCTGTGTGCTGGAAAACGAATAACACTTCAATGATCCCCAAGGAGGGCAAGGACCTCTCTGAGGCGGGTGGCTGGAGACCAATCACGATCGGCAACATTTTGGCTAGGGTCTTCAGCGGTGTCCTGGAAAGCAAGCTGAGGGCTAGCGTCACTCTGTCACCGAGGCAGAAGGGCTTTGTGGAGGGAAACGGCTGCTTCGCGAATGTTAGAATAGTGGATGAGACAATAAGGCTGGGAAAGAAGAGTCGGCTTGCGGCGGCGGTCCTCGACATCAGTAAGGCGTTTGACTGTGTCCCGCATCGCGCCATCTTGGATGGCCTCAAGGGGCAGGGATTTAGGCAGCGTATTGTGGACTACTTTGGCGAACTTTACTCCGATGCCAGGACCACGTTTAAGAACTGTGGTGGGTTCGAGGTGGTGTTGAGGAGGGGGGTAAAGCAGGGGAACCCCCTGTCGCCCCTCCTGTTCAACATCGTCATAGATCCGCTTGTGGAAAATCTCTGCTCCCTGGAAGGGGCCTTCGAGGTCAACGGTGTGGGGGCGGGAGCCCTGGCTTTCACTGACGATCTGGTCCTACTGTTCAAGGATGAGCACCATCTCCAGAGGGCGATGGATGTTACCATTGAGAGTCTGGGTCGGATCGACTTGAAGTTGTCTGCGTCCAAATGCGGTGTCTTTGGTATCAAGAAGTGGGGCAAATCTTGGTTGAACGAACCCCTCACCATCAGGGTTCAGGAGCAACTGCTTCACAACTATGAGCCGGAGGAAGACGTCAGGTATCTGGGAGCCTACTTCAGTGTTGCTAGAGGTGTGTCCAGCGAGGCCATGCACAAAGATATCATCGAGGCAGCGGGCCGTTGTTCCAGGCTGGCCCTGAAACCTAATCAAAAGTTAGAGCTCTTATGCAGATATGTGCTTCCTGGATACTACCACGTCCTCATCGCGGATCTCCCCTCGCTTAACAACTTCAGTCGGCTCGACCAGGAAATTAGGCTGATAGTCAAAAACTTTTACCACCTGCCGAAGGGAATTTCTGATGGACTGATATATGCAAGGAAGAGGGACGGGGGCCTGGGCCTTCCAAGGTTGGGTGATCTCATCACTGCGGCTGTCCTCAAGGCTGAGGCAGTTCAGGCTGCCAAAGGTGATCCGGTCTACGATGCCTTTTTTGCCGGTGGAAGACAGGAACGGATGGGAAGAGTTGCTCAGAGGGTGGGGCTGGCCTGGCCAGTCTCCCCCGAGGCGGTTGACCGGTGGAAAGTGGACAGGAAGAAGAAGACGCTCGATGACTGGTCATCGCAGGAAGTCCAAGGCATAGGACAGGACCTTCAACAATTGCCAGGAGTCCAACTGCTGGCTCGCGAGACCATTCCTGAGACCCGGAGAGGAGATTGACCTGTTAAGGATGAGGTCCAACGTCTTTCCAACCAGGACATACCTCCACCGGCAGAACGAAGAGGTCAGCGCAAATGCAGAAAATGTCATGAAAAGGATGAGTCCCTGGTACATGTCCTTGGGGAGTGTCCCTTCGGGAGGGGCGGTAGGATCAGCAGGCATAATGTGGTGGTAGAGAAGATTTGCGCCAAAGCGCGGGACAGTGGCTGGATCGTCGCGAAAAAGAACAGCTCTTTGAAACTGATACGGAGCCACTCAGGCCTGACCTGGTCATCAAGACACCAGGCAAGGCTTGGGTGGTCGACGTCACCGTGAAATTGAAAAGGATGACCACCTCAGCGCGGCCCACAGAGAAAAATGCAACAAGTACGCCAGGATCACCGATGCGGTCAAGGAGAGCATGGGAGTTGAAGAGGTCGCGGTGCTCCCGGTGGTCATAGGCGCTAGAGGTGGCATCACCAGCCAGACTAGGAGAAACCTCACGCTGCTGGGGAATGGGTGACAGGAAGACGCTGACTGACATCGTGCTGGACGTCGTGAGGGCTTCTGTCAGCATCGGCAGGAGCCACATTGACCAGTGATTAGCCTTAGGGCGACGGGAAGGAACCCGGCTCACCAGTGCTGTGAAGATTACTACTGGTACCGCGGGTCCGGGGTGCCCAGTGCCGGCTCTCCCAGTCGGTGCTCCCCGGAACTTGGTGTAGGTCTCGCGGGGCAGTGGTTGTCTCCAGGGCAACAGGAGCGCTAGATGAGAATAGGATTGACTTGAGGCCGTTCATAACGATCAACAGTGTCGAAGGGAGGGGATACTCAAACCCCACCCCTCTGTCCTTGCGGCGGGGGACGAATTACAAATCACGCCCGCTCAGGGGCATTGATGGCTTTCACATTCCAACAGCAGAATAGCAACACTTATAAGGAGAAGACGGTGAACCAACAGGCAAACTAAATGGTTTCAAGGATATATAGAAAACTGTTTTGTTTCCTTTAAATTGCAGCTTTAGTAAATATACACACAGCTATGTTAAGAAAACCCGAGGCGAAGCGCGGGTAATATCAACTATTTTCAGGGCAGTTTACAGGTTATAGGTTTGAATTATTCAATACTGCAACTGTACTGTACATCAATATAGTAAATTAAGAATTCTAAAGATATATCGAATGATTATTAGTAATTTCTACACGCAGAAATAAAAGTAAAAGCATGGGTAAGGATGCTGGTGTCAAATTTTAAAGTCTAATGCTTGAGTGTTTTATAAAATTGTCCATAAAATGACTATTCAAAACAGTTTTACGGCAGAACATTATTTGACGAGATACGAGTATTACCTTGCGAGTCAGCTTATAAGCAACAGCAAATAGTTAAAAGTTAGTTTTAATTTTTAGAAATTTTCAAAGACATAATATATTTAGGAGGTATAACCTTAGTTTTGTGGAACAAAATATTAGCTTTGAAAATATACATTTTGCGCCCAACCTAACCGCACAGCAATGTAACCATCTTGGTCGAATGCAGCATGTGCGGAAAAACCTTTAGGAGCTTTCACGCTGCACTCTGCCACTATTCCAAATGTCGGGGTGAAGCAGCAATAGCGGCCGCCCATGCCTGCGGGGAATGCGGAAGAAAGTTCTCCTCCGGCTCTGGATTGTCGCAGCACAAGAGGCATAAGCACCCCGAAGTTAGAATGGAGGAGAGGAGACTACTGGCCAATCAGCTACCTAAAAGAGGGCGTGGAGTGTGGGACCGCAGGATCTGGTCGTTCGAGGAGGAACAGATTCTCATAGAATTTCTCCGCGGGAAGGAGGGCGGTGTAAGATACACATCGGAGCTGGCCCAGGTTCTGCCCAACAAAACAGCTAAACAAATAAGAGACAAGAAGGTGGTACTACTCTCTAATGGAACGATTCCCCCTGCTCCGCCCGCCGATGCGTTGAATGACGTCGTGACCATTTCTGACGACGAAGAAATAGAAGGAGTGGAAGTCAACGACAGAGAGCTTCGCGTCGACGAACACGGGCAGGACAACACATGGGAGGAAGAAATAAGAGCGGACTGGTTGCTCAGGGAGAGAAGGCATGATTTGGCCAGGACCCTGGCTAGCCTGGAGAGAGAGAACTCTTCCTGACAGGAAAGGTTCTTGATAGTCTCCTCGAGGACATAACGCTCGGGCTTGAGACCGGGGCGGAGGATTAGGGGAAGGAAGGCGTGAGCCGGAGGAGGCGCCTAGGAATAAAGCTGGCAAAAGAAAAGATGCATACGCCACACAGGAACTATACAAGGCCAACCCTAGGCGCCTGGCGGGTTGGTCAGGAAGGACAACCTGAGCCAGCTGGGACAGGAACCCCTCGAGACCCGTGCGGGAGTTAAGAGATTTCTACACCAGCCTGTGGGTGAGCTCGGTGCTAGTGACGTTCAGGAGAGGTTGTCACGGAAGAAAAGTTATCTCGCCTATTACGCCCGCCGAAATAAGATCTCGGATCAAAAGGATGAAACCAAGGGGGGCCCCGGGCCCCGATGGTCTTAAAAGGGAAAACCTTGTGGGCGGGCTTGGATTGGCCGATCTGCTGTCAGGGTTCTTCAACGCTATCTTGGTCTCTGGACACTACCCTTCGGCTTGGAAAATAAACCACACCACGGTTATACCGAAGGAATGTAAGGACCTGTCCACCGCCAGCTGATGGAGGCCCATCACGGTGGGGAACATTTTAGCCCGTCTGTTTAGTGGAATCCTGGAGGGGAAACTCCGAACGGTAACAGTGATTAGCAAACAGCAGAAAGGGTTCATGGAGGGCAACGCCTGTTTTGCCAATACAACCATGCTTCATGATGCCTAGAAAGAGGGTAAGAAAAGCTCGATATGTGGCGCTATACTCGATATCTCAAAGGCCTTCGACGCCGTCCCCCACCGTGCTATCCTGACAGCAGTTCGGAACCAGGGAGTATCCAGGAAGGTGGTGGCCCTCCTGGAAGACATGTATAGGGGCAGCTGCACTCTATTGAAGAACGGGGGGAACGATTAGGCTCAGGAGGGGCGTCAAACAGGGAGATCCACTCTCCCCTTGCTTTTCAATTTAGTTATTGATCCCTTGCTGGCCGAGATCAGTCGGCTGCCGGGGGCGTTCGTTTCATGCGGGGCCCCTTGCCCGGTGCTGCCCTTTGCGGACGACCTGGTCTTGCTGTTTAAAAACGAGGATACCCTCCAGGCGGCCTTAAGCGTGGTGACCTGAGGGCTTGCCGACGTGGGGCTGGCGCTGTCTGCGGATAAATGCGCGGTGTTCGCCTTAAAGAGGCAGAGCAAGACCTGGATAAACTACAACATTTCAGTCGCTGCCAATGATGTCCCCATAAGAAATCTGGATTTTGCTGAGAAGGTCAAATACCTGGGCGTGGACTTCAGCATATCCGAGGGGTGGAGCAACATAGCGGGATCCATCGAATCAGCGGTGTCGAGGATCGTTCACCTAGCTCTTAAACCAAGGCAGAAGTTAGACCTACTGATCCGCTATGTGCTCCCCGAGTACTACCATATTTTGATTAGCGATCTGACCTCGGATAGTAATCTAGATCAAACTGATGCTATAATCCGACGTGCAGTTAAAGAGTTTTCACCTGCCGGAGTCCAGGAAGTGCCGGAGTCCACCTGGTATACTCCAGGAAGGTGGACGGCGGTCTGTGCCAAGATTAAGGATGTCATACGGGCCGCCCACCTTAAAAACTATACTAAGGTTTTGGAACTACAAGACGAAGCGTTCCTTGCGGTCTATCGCGCGGCCCGCTACGCCTCCTGCACTAAGACCGCCGAGGCAATGGGTCTGACATGGCCAGCGACTGTGGATGAAATAGAAGGCTGGAAGAGCCAGAGGAAGAAGAAAGAACATGAGACCTGGTCGGGCCAGTTAAGCCAGGGGAAGGGTACCAAGCTGTTCCGTAACAACAAAGTGGGTAACGACTGGCTAATCCATAAGCGCCTACATGCAGGGGAGGAGATTGACCTGCTAAAAATTAGGAACAATACCTTCCCTGTACGGGAAGTCCTCAAAAGAGCGACAACCGATGGAGGATTTGTCTCCACATGTAGAAGATGCAACCTTAAGGAGGAGACACTCGGCCACGTTATTGGCGAGTGCGCGGCGGGCTCAGGAGCGATAAGGCAGCGGCATGACGGCATTGTTGATATCCTACAAAAGAGCAGAAGAAGCAGGATGGCCCAACAGAGATGTAGGCGGGTGGCGATCCGCTCAGACCCGATCTGGTCATTGTAACACCGGATCGGGCTTGGGTCATCGACGTCACGACAGGGAACATCATCTGCAAGAGGCCTCCAGAGAAAAGAGCGAAAATATAGTAGGATCATCAACTCGGTCAAGCGCGTCTTCAACGTGGCCGACGCAGTCGTCATGCCGCTGGTGTTTGGCTCAGAGGGGCTTCCCAAAAGAAACAGAAAGGGGCCCAGCATCCTTGGTATCTCAACTACGCCTGACCACATAGCCATCGTCAGTGGAGTATTAGGGCGACCATCTATATCTGCCGCTCCCACATAAAGGGAAAAAAAAGAATACAAATAATAAAAGTAAAAAAAATTAAAAGAAAAAAAGGGACAAATAAATATACAGAAGATAAGAGAATACACATATATTCTAGGATCAGTCAGCAATGACAGACATCAAAAACTTATAAACTACTATTAAATAAGAAAAGAAAAAAAGGAGAAGAAAGCAAGATAAAACAGAACAAATACAACAAAGATAATTGAATAAAAAAAAAAACACAAAAAGACAGCACCCCGCATTGCGGGGGAATACGCTGCAAGAACGCTAAACCCAATAAGGGGCACTGTGGGCTATCACCCAACAAACAAATAGCCAACACTTATAAGGAGAAGACGGTGAACTAACAGGCAAACTAAATGGTTTTCTAAGGATATATAGGACACCTTTTTTGTTTCCTTTAAATTTGCAGTTTTAGTAAATATACACACAGCTATGTTAAGAAACTCCCGAGGCGAAGCGCGGGTACTATCAGCTAGTAGAACATAAATCTTTCATTTGCCTCAGCAGAAAAAACCATATAAGAACATATATTTTTACAAACGTGATCAATTTGGGAGTCCCAACATAAGGGTCTATAAATGGCCCTAAAAATTGGGTGTGGTCCACTTCTTTCAGCAGTTGATCCCCACTGGTACTGAATTTTGCCTAGCAAAACACCACGAAAAGAGGGACTCCACCGATACCCCGGAATGAAAGCCCTTAGTCTGCCATTGCATAACTACGTCCAGTATGTCTGCCGGGGAATGCCAACACAGTCGAGATGCCTTAAGGGCATGGAGGTATGGAGATATCCCAATCCACGCCTGATGAGAGTTCTCAACGGAGATGACATTCCTGATGCAATGGACAGAGAGCCTGCTCTGCCTGTTTTGCCAGGGCTTGATGCTGTATACTAGAAAGTAGAAAATAATTTTCCTCAATTCTTTAAACCAGCTAGTTTAAATTTGAATTTTGTTTCACTCAGTTGGCCAACCCGTTCTCGAGATATACATATGATACAGGTGGTCTGAGACAGTCTGTATAGTCAAACACTGGGTTTGTATGTCAAATACTAGGGAAAATAAAATGTGTAATACATTAAAAATATTTTTTGTGATGTAAATATTTAAATTAATTATTAATAGAAACTACATAGAAACAGTGATATTTTGCTATTTCAAGTAGGTATACTAGTAATACCTATCTCACAGTTAGTTTTAAAGTTTCAAGCTGTCTTAAACTGTCAAAGACTGAGCAGGTACCTACTTCATATTTTGTAAATGTATTGTGCTTTGTAATAGTGAATTCTTAATCGACGTTCTAATTTGTTGCAGCTTCTTCCTAGATGGCAGCTCAATTGATTAATGTAGCTGTCATTGGAGTCAGGAGTCAAGTATTCCACACAAACGATGGGCTCTATTACTATAGACACATGAACAAAAAAATAGAACCCAGCTGAGATGTGTGCGATACTATAAAGCTGTTCCGCAGCAGAATATCCATCCCCCTCGACCCCATCCACCAAACAGTGGCCAACATCAACTATAGTGGAAGGTAAAGCAATTTTAGTAGGCCTATATACGTGCTGGATGATTACTTACTTACTTTTCTTTGTTTGGTTGTAACGGTCAGATTGACGAACTAATCGGCAGTAAGATTGATCACCCTACTTAAACATCTCATTGTTGTGCTAGCCAACACTACCGAAATTATATTCAATCTGAAGCCCCGTACTAACCTTGACCCGTCGAACTGCACCCCTGTAATCATTGAGTATCTCCTCTTTGAAGGCGTAGCAAAAATCCTAAACGTCTCAATCTAGATAGCAGCTGTTATTAGCCAATGCTACAAGCCCGTCTCGGCGCGCATTCAACAACCGCCTCATCAGCTGATAAGCCACAGTCCAAATTGGCTACAATGGGCTGATCTAAGTCCATTAACCACCAGTTTGTAGAGTATTGGGTTAAGTTTGTAGGAGTTGAGTTACGTGACTGAACGGATCGACGCTGCTTCTCATACTGCTGGCCCTCTACACATTGTGGATTATTACGAGGTGAGATTTCCAAACAGTCATTTATATCAGGAGGAAATTTAATAACTTCAATTATACTTCACTTTGAATGCCGTCACACAGGAAACTATTAGTGCTTCACTTTTACATTGCGAAATTCAGTGTAAGATAAAGACATTCCTATTCATGCAAGGAAAGCATTGCACAAATAAACATTGAATTTGAATAAACCGTGATACATGGAGTTTTCTGTAAATAATTAAATAATGACACCTGTAAATATTATCTGTAATGTTAGACTTATTTTTCTTGTTAACAAATTACGTTGAACTCTTGTCAGATTTAAATTCCCAAATGAGTCTCATAGACCGTTTAATATAAAGTGCTCACAAGGGAATACCTTTTAATTAGTCTTTGAGTTAAATAATTATTCCAATTGTAGCTGGTACAACAGAATATTTAGCCTACTGTTTATTTACATAGATATTAGTTTATTTAATAATTTAAAACACAGGCTAAAGAAATATTTCAGATATCTGAAATAATATAGTAAAGATCTCCTTTATGTTATTTATTTATACAATGTGTTAAGCTAATTGCTAGATGAATTGATCATAATGGTTAATTGACAATAAGCCTGTTTCATGCAAACCACCAATATAAGCTATGCTTATTTTAAATTAATAATTATGGTTCTGACAATCAGAACACTAATAAAAGGGTGTATTTAAATGCAATGTATTAAATATGTTTCATCTTAAAAGGGCTTAAAATGTATAAGGTTTCTCGAACCAAACAAGTATGTGTTTACAAAGGTCAAAATGTATATGGCTTATTTTAAATCAGCTCATGTAAATAATATTAATAACTGTACATATTTAACTAAAGTAGTATACTAGTATTTGTTGCTCAACTAAATGTTTTGTTTTGACATGACAATATGAATGAGGTTCACGGCTTTTATAATATTGTAATAAATTGCATGAGTCTATCACAAACTGGATTATTACAGGGCTTTTGTTTTGGATATTCTATCTGACTTTGAGCCTGCTGTGCGACGCTTGCTGCCCTGATACCTTGCTGTTTGGCTGTTTGTGCTTACTACACTGACACCTTGCTGTTGGACGCATGCTACATGACTCACACACCACGTACTTCCGGATATCAGCTGGTGCACTGAGCCTATTCTTCCGCCTGCGGCTGACACACGGTATTGTGCCTGACCAAGGACACTTCTTCTCTTGGGTGAGCGTCTTATTAATTGTTACCTACATGGACATTAATCGAAGAGTGGTGTGCTGCCTATTATTTGGACGTCTACTTCTTTTGCATTAAAAATTGGAAACATCAGCTGAGATTGGACAATTACACGGGAGTTGCCTCAGTTATTAATTATCACAGTAATTAGTAGTCTTGTCTATTTTTGTACATAGTAGAGTTAAGCTTAATATTAGTCAGTCTTTAAGACATACTGGTGGCCACCTATATAGGGTAAAATATTTGTATTTAATTAAAAGTGTGCATGTAAGTGTATTAATTTTCTTGGTCTGTATTGCGCCTATAATCTATTACTTTGGGCTTGTCATTGAGCATAGTGATTAAATATTATTGTTCATTGAGATTGTGTTGAATTGCTCGACCCCCTCCTCCCTGAGCAACCGGGCCGGCCAGAAAAGGTCACATGGTGTTCGTTGGTGACAATTAGGTAATTTCTGAGTTTGAAATTATATTGTTGAGTTTTCCATCGTTAGTGAACATGAATAACACAACATTTTGGGTTTAGCAAACTGAGTTTGTGTTCATGTGAACACTAACCTAAAACATAGGCCTAGCACAAAACATTACACAATGAACTAGCCTAGTACCAAAGAGCACTAAATAATTTACCTGGAGTCAAATGTAGTTTTAGCATGTCGACTGCAGTTACAGGTTTAACCTAATTTTATGAAACAGACACTTATTATCCATAACACTAAACCAAACTACTACAAGAGTTCATTTCGTCTGCACCATCTCAAGCTTCTACAGCGGAGCCACTGATAGCAAACGTCTGGCGCTAGGCAGACTGTTTAGTTTAGAGTGTCTAGAATAATGCAATCTTTGAGATGCAATTGAATAATGCAAGCTCCACGTAAAATATTCTGTAAGACAGTCAAAAACGGTAAAAGATCAACTTTGTGATAAAGAGGATACAAGGAACCATTAGTAGCCCAAAAACAGTTTCCAAACTAGTGTATATGTTGCAGCCAGGTAAACGTAACATACACAATACATGTTTGTCTTCTTTAGTTACAAAAGTTCATTGGTTAATGAATGTGCCCAAGTCAACCAAATTATCTGGAAAGTGGCGGAAATGTGCGTTGGCGCACCAAATTTAACGGTCAACCCCTTTATTTTTCTATTCCTAAGAAAACAAAAGTAATGTCAAAATCAACAAGTGGTCGGTATATTTAATTTGAATTGATGTGATAAAATGTTCAATAACTATTGGCCCCACAACCACGAACCAATGAGAGGTGGTTCGAGGCAGGCGCCAGATACCGTTGTGTGCAACGCTAACTCAAGAGGCGACCCAGTATCGCCAAGTATTCAAGGAAAAACGTCTGGGTACGATGTGCAAATATTTTAGTTTAATTATGGTTCTATCTAGCAGAAAAGTCATAAAAATAAATTATAAGATAAGCTTCTTTTGGGAAGCTTAGGTGGGCTGATTCAAGAGTGGTGCTTGGTAGGTAGATAGGATTGCAATAAGTTGTTGATGACAACATTAATTTGCCGTTAACCCTTAGATTGTCTTTTAGATTTTTAACAATAATTTTGTGTCTAAACTACTGACAAGAATTAGAAATGTATTGCGGGTGTCAAACAGCCTTTGAAACATGTGTGAATATACCGGCGCAAGAAATATAAACTGCGACCCGATTTTGTCACTGTCATTTTCTAAAAGCACCTATGAGTCTGGGAAATGTAAGGCAAAGGAAACATAAATATAATGTTTCCAATAACTTTTAGAACCACTCCATGATGTAAAGTATACATCTTTATTAATATATTTAAATGTGTAAATTATTTTCAGCGTTGAGTCTAGAAGTATGTTGATAGACAATGTGATAGACCCACAAATCTTTTACAGATTTGGCGAAGACATCAAACTTAAGGTAAAATGTGTTTGCATGGGATTGTTGCAAGGCTAACGAGCAGCAGCTGTCTTGATTAGCTCATGGTTTTTGTTGTAGACAATTATTGGTTGTGTAGCAGAGACATGTGTTGAATGAAGAATTAATAATTCTTAGGTAGCATTGGCATCACTTTTAATGTAGAAGATTGGTACTTGCGTTTAGTTGTCAACATATCAGCTTCTTTTCAACATAGGAACATTTTTTGTTTTGCAGAATTGGATTTTTTTGGGTACTAGAGCTATAAAATTGATCGTAGCTGAAACTGGAATCTAGCGTAGTAGTAAGTTATTGGTCTGGTGGTTTGTGTTGTTATTTGTTTATTGTTTTACAAATTTGTAAAAGTAGCTTTTTTGACTATTTAAAAATCATATTTAGGCTTCCTGCTAATGCAGCTGCAGGACTCGCATACCAACCTGTTAACCAAGCAATGTACAGGGCTCGGAAAAATTCACCTTGAAATTCGGCCGGAATGTTTGGAAGGCAATGCCAGGTTCATCACGAAAGAACCTGAAGGGCCACAAGCATTTTACAGGTAAATTTAAATTGATTTTTCAATTTGGAATGTTATATGTTATATGGAATGTTTTATATGTCAGTTTTCTGGTTATTTTCAGAAAGAAAATTCTAAATTGCCTTTGTTGTTGCTTTAAATATTAGTTGGTTTTAGCTCAAAAGAGTTAGTATGTAAATCTGGCATTGCTTAATGTTCTAATTGGTTCTAACAGAAATGGTCGAAGT